>CP139502.1:100625016-101225016 GCA_021014915.2 Artemisia tridentata subsp. tridentata | reverse complement strand
TATGGATCCTAATAAATTACTTTATAAGACATTTAGTTGTTGGTGTCCCATTATGTGATAGTGTAATACGACACTTGATCACTAGATGTCCTATTATGACATAACCTAATAAGACCCTTGACACTTGGGTCTTATAACTTTAACCTTTATAGGACGTTTATTCATTATGGTTTTATTATAATACACCATAATAGGACACTTGAGTTTTGAGTCATAAGACATCAGTTAGTTAAAACGCTTATTCACAAAAGTTTTATTATAACAAAATTTAATAGGACCTTTGACACGTGGGTATTATAACGTTAACCTTTATAGGACGCTTATGCACAATGGTTTTATTATCGTACACCATAATAGGACATTTCATTTTTGAGTCATATAACATCATTTTTTTAAAACGATTATTTGCAAAAGTTTTATTATAACAAAACTTAATAGGACCCTTAAGACGTGGGTATTATAATGTTAACCTTTATAGGACGCTTATGCATAATGGCTTTATTATCATACACCATAATAGGACATTTTATTTTTGAGTCATAAAATATCAGTTTTTTAGAACGTTTATTCGCAAAAGTTTTATTATAACAAAACTTAATAGGACCCTTAAAGGACGCATATTCATTATGGTTTTATTACAATACACCATAATAGGACACTTGATACATAAGTCATAAAACATTAATTATTCAGAACGCTTATTCGCAAACGTATTATTAAAACATAACTTAATATGACACTTGACACTTGGGTCCCATAGATTGATACACCATTATAGGACACTTGATATTTGAGTCATAAAACATCAGTTTTATGGAACGCTTATTCGCAAACGTTTTTTATTATAATAAAAGTTAATAGGACCCTTGACAATAGGGTCTTATAACGTTAACCTTTATAGAACGCTTATTCATAATGGTTTTTTTATGATACACCATAATATGACACTTCTTTTTAGAGTCATAAAACATCCGCTTTTTATAATGCTTATTCATATTAAGTTTTATTAAAACATAACTTGATATGACACTTGACACTTGGGTCTCATAAATTCATCCACCATAATAGGACACTTGAAATTTGAGTCATAAAGTATCAGTTTTATAGAACGCTTACTTGCAAAAGTTTTATTTTAACAAAACTTAATAGGACCCTTGACACCTGTGTCTTTTAACATTAACCTTTATAGTACGCTTATTTGTTATGGTTTTATTATCATACGATATAGTAGAACACTTCTTATTTGAGTCATAAAACATCAGTTTTTTAGAACGCTTATTTACAAAAGTTTTATTTAAACATTACTTAATATGACACTTGATACTTGGGTCTCAAAACTTGATACACCATAATAGGACACTTGATATTTGAGTCATAAAAGATCAGTTTTATGGAACGCTTATTCACAAAAGTATTATTATAACAAAACTTAATAGGACCCTTAAGACGTGAGTATTATAATGTTAACCTGTATAGGACGCTTATGCATAATGGCTTTATTATCATACACCATAATAGGACATTTTAATTTTGAGTCATAAAATATCAGTTTTTTAGAACGTTTATTCGCAAAAGTTTTATTATAACAAAACTTAATAGGACCTTAAAGGACGCATATTCATTATGGTTTAATTACAATACACCATAATAGGACACTTGATACATAATTCATAAAACATTAATTATTTAGAACGCTTATTCGCAAACATATTATTAAAACATAACTTAATATGACACTACAAAAAAGGGTCAGGTTTGGCACTACAATATCGTCCCAAATCATGAAGAAAAGTCGAGACAAACACTTTGGGTCGACAATCTCGACCCTTTTTGGTCGTGCCATTTTTGTTGTCCCAAAACGATTTGGGTCGAAATATCACTACAACAAAATGAAGTTAAGGCAACACCAATAAAGTGTTGTATTATGCCATTAAAATGTTGCATTACGCATAATGCGACACTTTGCCAAGTGCTGCGTTATGTAACGTTGCCTTAGGTATATGCAACACTTATATTGGATTATGCAACATTTTTTGAAAGTGTTGCCCATGTTTAGCAATTGCAATACTTCAATGTGCAACACTTTTAAAATAAAGTGCAACAGTTTTTACATTCACTTGCAACACTTATACACACATGTGCAACACTCTTAGATTCAATAACAACACTTTTCCCATTGATGTGCAACACTTCTTCATTTGGAACCACTAAGCATACAACACTTTAATGCATCAAGTGCAACACTTTCTGGTGTTTTATCATATTAGTGCAACACTTTTTCTAATGATTAGTAGCACTTTTATTTCATGCAACACCCAAATATTGAATGTTTATAACACACAAATTTTTTCAGCTAAGTCTAATATATAAATTGACATTTTCATTCCACAATAGAAATAATTAAATATAATAGAAAATATGATATTGTACTTAACCAAGTTATTCAATGTAAAATAGCTAACATACATAATCTTAGAATGAAAAGTTATCTAAAAAATTCCAGAAATCTTGACATCTTTAAAGCTCTCCACGCAGAGTTGCGTAACCATTTCAAAGAGTGCTGGCTCTTGGCTAATTAGACCAATTTGTTGCGTAACCATTTCAAATTTAGTCCTTTGATGTCATGTCCATCAAACATTACTTGTCCTGTCAAACATTAGACAAAAAAAGACATATGATCAGAAATTTTCGTTCCAAAAACAATGTTCAGTCCTATTGCATGTGGAGTTGTGCATTGACATTACCTGATGTAGGATCATAGAACCTTTCAATGAGAGAAACGACAGTGGACTTCCCAGAACAACTGCTTCCAACCAAAGCAATGGTTTTCCCAAAAGATACATTCAAGGTAAAATTATTTAGAATTTTAACATCTGGTCTAGAAGGGTACGAAAAGTCTACATTTTTCAACTCTAATTGACCTGAAACTGAGTCCAACTCCAAACCCAATTCAGAGTTTTTATCAACACTTGGATTGTGATCGATTATTCTATAGATTTTGGCCGCTGCTACTCGTGCTTTTGTAAACACAGCCATACTTGGAGCAGATTGCCCTAATGCACTACAAATTTAAAGATTAGAACATATATAATACTAAGAGATACAGGGAATCTGATTCATATTTTTCGAGTACTTACAGTCCACCGATCATGACCGAGAACATTGTAGAAATAGCAAGTCCTCCATTGGTGTAATGGTGTCTAACAAGATAGCCTCCATACCATAAAAGAAGCGCATAACAGCAAAACAGTAAAATAAGTTGATCCTAGTCCTTCACGTACATCTTGTATGTTACTACGAACAGACTGTCCAACATAAAAGACATCAGAAAGACCAGCCCTGGGGTCGTCAACAGCCTAGACAATAGAGAAAGACAGTTGCGTAAAATAAATAACCAACACTAATCGTGGGAAAAACACAGAAGAAATAAAAATATATGTATTATTAGCAGAGGCATACCCGGTTCTTTGGAGCAAAGCCAGTCAAACAGCCAATGAAGCGCACAAAGCAACCAGTATCGATAATATTACATATATAACCCTGGAGTTAAGAGAAAGTTGGATTCAGCAAGTCAACAGCAAGAACTACTGCAATACTCGTGTATCTTTCATTTTCTACTATGCTAGGAATAAAAAATATAAAATAGAACTAAAGATACAAGCTACAAAAATAAGGATCTTACAGGAACAATTGAATTTGGATAAACTTGACTCGCATCCGCAGGCAAATTCTGAGCCGCATTAACAAGAGAATACTTGGCAGTTAGTATCAAGTTGTTGTTCTCAACGTCTGTGGAAATAAGTAAAATGCGTTAATACAGTGCCAAACTTATACAAGTTACAGGCTTGCATGTAACAATCAACCAAACAGTAATCATTACAGACATATGCAAAAGCCTTTAAATACATGGGATCTGTAAACATTTAAAATGCACACTTACCTAGAACCAACAGTTTCTCGAACTTGTATCCAGGTTTCAGTAATTCCATCATTATAGAAGCAATCCCTGAACATTGACAAAAAAAATGTTGCATGATATAAAACAAAGACCTTCACGGAAAATCAAAAACCAACAGGGAAGTGTAAAGCCCTGATAATCACATAAAGACCCTTAGCAAGATCAAATGCTTACCATGGTTGTCTGCTAGGTGTTCAGAATAGATAATGCCCCTGATATAACCCTTAACACCAACATCAACTGATATAAATTTTTCAGTTATTTTTTCAATAGTGCCAGATACAAGACTCCCAAGTTTAACTGATATGAGTAAAAAGTTATTAATTATTGGAAGTGTAGGGTACTACCTTTCATAATTTGAGGACCACGGATACATATCTCACCAGGTTGATTATATCCAAGAGAGGAATGGGTATCGGGGTCAAGGACCTTTAGCTCAGCGTTCCTGACAACACTCCCACAAGATCCCGACTTGGTGGCCAAAGGTGTTTTAGCAAACGCTGCACTCATTGACAACACTGGTCCTGCTTCTGTCATCCCATAGCCCTATTTTGCATATAGGTATATTACGTGCATTAGAGTCTAAAATCTAAACTACTCGCAGGTATGGACGTATGGTTATTGATTAATCATGAGTAATGATAGAGAGACCTCCGTCATATGCCTAATCCATTCATCACATATACTTTTTTATTTAACCAGATGTATTTATCTTGTTCTTAGACACAGTTTTAGGTATACGTCGTAGGCATGAGAATTATTTTCCATTGATCAATTAACAATTTAGAAGGAAACGTGATTTCTTAGTCAAGTGAACAGAAAAAGTAAATAATCGAAAGAGTTAGGGAAATGTTAAATTTTGAGGAGAGCAGACATCATGCAAATGGAATGGAGGTACAAATCCATCAAAAACTTTTACGTGTAACACATTTATAAAAGAGTAAGACTTCTAAAAACCATGCCCTTGGCAATCATATATAACAAAGACAGGTTGCTTATAACCAAAAGTACCTATATTGATATATCACTGACATGATTTACAAGGTTCTAGTTTTATAACATAAGCATACAGGATAATTAATACTTAGGTCAAAGATAAGTCGCAAACAAAGTTACGTCTATGTAGCAACTAAGAAATCTAACAAGAATTGGAGGATGCAAACATTAGCTGTTCATGCGTGAATCAAAATTGAACATGAATATGTTAGGCCTATTGCTTAAAACTAACTGCTTGTAAGCGCTGTGACACAATACGTTGTAATCTTTCAATATAGTACATAACAAGAAGAATCCCTTACGAACCTAATCATGCCTTTATTCTTGACTTTCGATTACAGGACATATTGCAAGTGTAGAGCTATTTTACACAGACTTGGCCCTTTAGGACCATAGATCATTTATACATGCTTTCATGCTTTGTAAAAGAGCTATCCATCACATTTAAATAGAAAACCATATATAGTTCAGGACTTAATACTTGATAGAGTTTTCTGTAAATGCCTATTTTCCAAAGATGTGGATAATAGGTTAGTAACACATTAACACATTTAAATTCCAGTAAGTCAATAATCAAACTTTCAGTCAGACATGACATGATAATGATTAGCTATAGTATGCTAAAGAGTTAATGGTATTGGATTTTCCATTCAACATTATCAAGAAATAAAAGGATATTTCTCGTGAGATACAGATACTTACAGTTTCCCATCTTTACCAGCAGTACACAATGCCATAGCATTTGGTTCCTTCAAGCCAGCAGCCATTGCATCATCAAACCATTTCTGGAAATGTTAAAAAAAAGAATTTGTAACTAATCAGAAAATCATAATCACTTTTTGCCAACCAGTCATTGACTGTCACAATTTGGACTTTAAAGTACACGTGAAACATAGTCCTATAGTGGTTGTTTGGAACTTTGGAAATCCAGTAACCAGTTGATAAGGACACCTGTCATCTAAGACAAAAACCTATAAAGATCGGCCAAAGTAACAAGTTTGACTCAATTTCACGACATGTCTAGTTGCAAAATCAAAACAAGTCTGAGCAAGCTTGTGAGGGAGTAACTTAGGCTGGGCAAAGTTAAACATAAGCATTCGAGATTTTCTTGTTACAACTTGCCGAGCACTAACACAAACCTTTCTAATAGCAGCTGAAATGCAATATCAGTTTACCAAATACAGCAATTAAACAAATTCTCAATGCTAATTTGAAGAAATTTACTAACTAAAGTATTTAACAATCAAGTCAAACAAATAGAACTTGTTCAACCTTGAGACCAGTAACAAGCATGGCACATATATATATATGAAGATTCAAATGTTCATGTTAAGAGCTCTTTTTCTAATATTAGCAAACTATGTACATTTAAACCTTGACCAAAAAAGCTATCAAAATTTTTGTAACCGAAATATGTAATACTGTAAATTTAAACAATGAATGATAATATATTACAAGAAACTACCTTGAAATGAGCATCAATTGCAGCAGAAAGCATGTTCCAAGTTCATATAGATTCGGGTTTACAATAACCCTAACTCCTAAAATCAACCAAGCACGAAATTAAACAATGAACACCTCAAATTGATTATTAAAATGAAGGTAAAACACAATAAAGTACCTGATTTGTGGATAAATGGACTTAAAATCGCGAGTGCGGATGGTGAACCACAAGGGTTGTGGTCAGTGAAGATGCGATTGACATATGGTGGGAGGAGACTACTATTAAAATTGACGATGGCTTGTGGTTGGTGGCAAAGATGAGAGAAAATGTGAAATCTAAGGTGAAGGGATAAAGCCAGATGGGTTATGGTGACCTAGGACAGGGAGGGATAATGAAAATGGTATTTTGAATTTGGGGAAATTTTTTAGCGGTAGTAATGAAAACATTTGAGGGAGCCATATATATATATATATATATATATATATATATATATATATATATATATATATATATATATATATATATATATATATATTTTTACGGTTACTTAAGAAACCGTACCAAATGATTTTTATTTAGTATGGTTTTATAAATAACCGTATTAAAAAACAATGACTATGCACAAACCGTAGCAAATAAATCTTTTTAGGTACGGTTTCTTTGAGAACCGCATCAAATGACATTTTTTTATATTTTGGTACGGTTTTCTCTCAAACCGTATCAAAAAGGCGTACCAAAAAATGTTTTGTGTAGTAGTGGCGGACAAAGAATGTATTTGCATTGGTATCTTGTTTTGTTTTGTTTTGTTTTAAAAAAAAAAAAAAAAGTTAGAGTACTTGTTTCTAACAAGAGATGAAATAAGGTTTAACCTTTCGTGTAATATATTAGTTTTAGTGTTAATAATACTAAAATTATTAATTAAAGCTTACTCAAATGACTAGTTATCACCCTTCTAGATTTTCTTTGTTGTCAAATGCAGTGTTTTGAAACCCGGTCAGTTCAACCGGTCGAACCGGGTCCGGCCAAAAAATCGGGTTTTTAAAAGCGAGTTAACCGGTTAGACCCGCCGGGTTTTAAGTTGCCCGGTTCAACCCGGTTCTCGAAACCCGACCGGGTTTGGTTTTTTCCATTTTTTTAATATAAAACCGGGTTGATCCGGTGGTCGAACCGCGTTGACCCGGTGGTCGAACAGGTTGAAAAAAAATAGTTTTTTTAAATAAAAAATCAGGTTGGTCCGGCGGTCGAACCAGTTGAACCGGTAACTCGGTGACTCGACCGGGTCGATTAAACACCCGGTTTTCAAAACATTGGTCATATGTGATGTATTAATTCGTTTTTCCCAAATAAAAGCACATGTAGTTAATTAAAAATGATTTAAATTAGTTATAAATTATTAAAATTATTTAAATTAGTTTTAAAATTTTTAAAATAATTCAGATCCCGAGAACCTGTATGAAATGAGCCGAGTTGTTTCGTTTGATCTGTTTCATTTGCTTGTCAGGTTGTTTCGTTTGACTCTGTATGAAATAAGCCGAGATGTTAAACGAATGAGCCGAGCAATCATGGAACTCGTGCTCAACAACAAAGTTCCAGCTTATCTTGTTCTAGTTTGAAAGATGCAATTCCTAACTATGGGCCAAGTGTAAAGCAGTTTATTAACTCGCCTGTTTCGTTTAATGAATGAGCCGAGTTGTTTCGTTTGTTTGTCTAGTTGTTTCGTTTGATCTGTTTCGTTTGCTTGTCAAGTTGTTTCGTTTGAGTCCGTATGAAATGAGCCGAGATGTTTAACGAATGAGCCGAGATGATATGGTTATACACGAGATGTTTAACGAATGAGGCGAGATGATATGGTTGTACACGAGATGTTTAACGAATGAGCCGAGATTATATGGTTTTACACGAGATGTTAAACGAATGAGCCGAGATGATATGGTTGTACATGAGATGTTAAACGAATGAGCCGAGATGATATGGTTGTACACGAGATGTTAAACGAATGAGCCGAGATGATATGGTTTTACACGAGATGTTTAACGAATGAGCCGAGATTATATGGTTTTACACGAGATGTTAAACGAATGAGCCGAGATGATATGGTTGTACATGAGATGTTAAACGAATGAGCCGAGATGATATGGCTGTACACGAGATGTTAAACGAATGAGCCGAGATGCTATGGTTGTACATGAGATGTTAAACGAATGAGCCGAGATGATATGGTTGTACACAAGATGTTAAACCCAAACACCCTTTTGGTGCAGAAATAAGCAATCCCAAACAACCCTGTTTGGATATCATAAACCAAATGGCCCTTGTGGGCTGTTGTTAACCAAACAATATAAACCAAAAGGAGCATTGAAAAGTGTTCAGTGCATAAACCAAACGGCCCTGTTTGGACAACAACATTTTATTAAACAAACAAACAACAACAACAACAACAACAACAACATTACATATGAAGATTGTCCATGTCACCTAACAGCTCACGGAGTATTGCAGCCGACTGACATGCGTGGTCAGGGTTGTCGTGATTCGTTGTCGTTTCAAGTCTTGCCTCCAACATCCTTACTCTTGTCTCTAGCACCTGCTTTTGTACCTCCAGCATGTTTATCCTTACTTTTATTATTATAACACCAATAGTAGGATTCCACTGTTTCGACGCCGCCACCCTTTTTCCGGCCAAAATTCCAGCGAACCCTTTTTGATGCCGCCGCATAGATCGAGACCACATAAGTGTTTCTGGAGCATTTGGAGTCAAAGGGAGCTCGTTTGATCATGTTTTGAAGCCACCACAGCCGACAACCACCATCACCACCACTCTCCGCCACCCCTCTCCTTCTTTCTCCCTCGATTGGTAAGCCACACGCCACCATCTTTGTCATTTATTATTTTTTTTATATAAAACCCTAACCAGTAAAACATTTATATTAACATAATAAAACGAAAATTTATTTAAAACTCAAGTTTCAAAAACAAACTCGTGTGGATCTTGATTTCTTTCGTGTAACTCGTTCGAACTCATACCGAGTCACTTGACTCGTCCGAGTCAACTCACGAGTTGAGTGACTCGGAGCTATACTTGATTATTTTATATGTATTGTGTTCCAAAACAGTGGATATCTAGTTAAAACGTGAGCATTGTTCATTTATCGCGCCGGCACGGCCTAAAACACGTGAAACGAATCAAATTTGCCAAATAAATTAATTTCAAGAAAGTTATGCATATTTATACTCGTTTTTATTAGAAAAATTATTTCGGACACAATGGCGCAAGTTTCATAATTTTTAGAGTCCGTTAGGTATGTCGAATGGGGCCCACAAGGTTTTTACTAAAAGAATTGCAAAATTACAAAATCTACCCCGTGCTTAAATTTTCTCCGCCGCCCCTCCAGTTTATTTTGTCCAGGTTTGGCCCCTCATGGGTATAAAGAGGGCAATTTTAGGGTTTTCTCTTTTGACTATAACACACCTCGCCGGATTGTCCTATTCCGGCACCGTCATCGGAGCTCTGGCCAACTTCCGGCCACCAACCTTTTGATGCCGCCACGTAGATCAAGACACGGGGTTCGGTTCTGGAACATTTGGAGCCAAAGGGAGCTCGTTTGATAGTGTTTTGAAGCCACCACAGCCGACAACCACCATCACCACCACTCGCCGCCACCCCTCTCCTCCTTTCCCCCTCGATTGGTAAGCCACACGCCACCATCTTCGTCATTTATTCATTTTTTTAATATAAAACCCTAACCAGTAAACATTTATATTAACATTTATAAAACGAAAATTTATTTACAACTCACGTTTCAAAAACACGCTCGTGTGGATCTTGATTTCTTACGCAAAATGGACTAACAACTGGAAATTCTTTGGATTTGAGGTATGATTATGGACAGTTTTACGCGTCTAAATCGTTCTTTGATGACGCGAAAAACCGAAGGTTTTTGTGGGCTTGGGTTCCTGAAACTTATTCACAAGAGGATGATATTGCAAAAGGATGGGCTGGGCTTCAGGTACTTACTGTTTTACAGTATTTTTTTAAGTGTTGTTTTAGCGTAAAATAAGTAAATAAGCACTTAAATATGTGTAATGATGTTGTTTTATTTTGTGTCTTGCAGTCGTTTCCTAGGGCGCTATGGATCGATGGAAGTAGAAAACAACTAATTCAATTGCCTGTTGAGGAGATTGAACTACTTCGTGAAAATGAAGTTAAGCTACAAAACAAGAATCTTAAACCGGGATCTGTTCTTGAAATCGAGGGAATTACTGCTTCTCAGGTTAGTACCATGTTCATTAAATACTTGCACCTTATGAGGTTGGTGGTTTGCTCATCGACTGAGTCGACTCAACTCTGTCGAGTTGAGTTATTTTTACTTATTCGTGGTTACTGGTTGTTGTTGTGTCATCATCTTTGTTTGACCCGGATAGGGTTACGGGTCGTGACCCGTTTAGGCTCACGAGTGGGTTGGCTTTGCTTATCTGCTTATGTTGTCTCGATTTAGATTAAATTAGTAGGTTCAGTTGCATTTTACCTCGGGTCAGCCTCACACCGAAGAGGGTGCGTTTGTTTGTTGTGCTAGGCTCAACGATAACACCCAAAGGGTGTTTTTTGCTTGCGGTCTGTGATGGAGTTGCTTTCTTTTGTTTTGTTTGAATGCGTTTAATTTTTTTTAAAGTGTTGTCGTATAGTTCTCGGTTAGTAGAAAACTCATGAAATGGTTTGTAGTTACTGTTTCAGTCAAGTCATGGTGCGTTTATGTTTGTAAGGTGTGTCGAATGCAGTTTGTGTTGAGTTTGATTATAGGTTTACTTATTTTGCTTTATTTTTCGAGATTTTTAGATACAGCTAGTTTTGATTGCGTAACACTTAAGAATCCTGCAACCACCAAAATTTATTCAGTATCTTGATCTTGTTTGACAATTGACACAAGAGGTATGGAAAACTTTGAGGGGTTCTATAAACGTTTTGGAGTTGCTTCTACAACATAGGTTCTCGATTGAGTTTGTGTGTTAGCTGCTAGGTGCTGCTTTAAGTGTATGTTTACTCTACTAATTTGTACCCAGCTCAACTCAAGCTTCATTCCATCTTAAACCTCAATAGAGCTTTTCAAAAGGACTTAAAATCGGCTAGAAGGCTAGTGGTCTTGATGAAACTTTTTTTTAGGTCCAGTTATAAGTATATAAAGCATGAAGCTGATTATTCAATCTTTGCAGCTAGCTACATTACCAACATAGGTCATAAATCATGCATTGATAGAATTTCAACATCTCAGTTCTGAAACAGGCTGATGATGTTCTTCCTTCTATGTGCTATAATTTATTTTCCATGAAACATTTAATTGACCAAAGAATAATATGGCAGTGTGCTTTGGTGGCCATCTGGAAGACATGATAAATTGATCAGTATCGATGAGCAAAGTATCTTTCTTTGGAGCTTAGATTCTTCAAAGAAGAGCGCACATGTATAAGAGAGTAAGATCTCTGGACAACTATCTAGACGTGTCATTTTGCTATTTACATATTGGTAGCTCTCCCATTTTAGCTAATAGTTAGTGCAACCACAGAATTGTATCCTTAATTGCATTTTTAAGTTCTAGACATTGTCATGGATATTATCATGTTTTAAACATATGGCGATTTTCTTCCGTCATATGTGGTATAAGGTCTCATTAGTCTATATGTTACCCTACCAATATGCAGGTACAGTCCCAGGAGTCAGCTGGGATGCTTCATCATCTGTCAGGTGGAGTGTAAAACCCGCAAATTAATATAATCCGAAAGGACCAAAATACCCTCAAATTTGAAATTTTAAGAACTTATAAAACCATATAAGTAACATCATTTGATCTTAACCTAAAGTGATTAAAACCCTAAGTGAATAAGCAAATTAAGTCAACGTAAACTATACACAATGTAAATAAGAAGTAACAAATAAATAAAATCCTACATTGTACATGCTAGGCGAAATTTATTTAATTTATGTACCTATGATCTTCCAATATTTGGCCCAAAGAACTAGAAACAAGAAAAGTAACTAAGGTTTGTCTAGCCCATTATGAAGGTCCATTCTTTCCCTTATTTGGCCCATTTAGAAAACTCGGTATTCTTTTTTTTTTTTTTCTTAAAACCGATCTTCACAAACAAACCACCAAAGAAAACCCTAATTTTTCCCTACTCAAAAAAATTCGGCTGCCTCCTTCTTTCCTGCTGCCATTCGATCCAAACAAGACACCAAAGAGACTTGATTCTTGTTCCATTCGTGTGTCATCTATCATAAGGTAAACATGTTGTTCTTGTATCAAATCCATGCGAATTGTTCTTAGCGAAAACCCTAAATTATATATGATTCTGTGAAGAACTGCTACTGATCCGAAAATTAGTTCAACTTTAATCGATTGTATAAAAATAATGGTAAGGTGTTTTTGGTTGGTTTTTGGGTCTAGAATTAAGTTCAGGAAGAGAGGGTTCTGGGAAAATTGGTCTTGTAATTTTTAGAGGTCGGGAAGGCACTTTTTATGAATTTACAAAATTGAATGTCAAAACGTATTCGTATGTCTGGAAAAATGGTCTGGGTTTATGAATTTTAATTTGCAAAATATGTCGAACTGGAAGATGTCCTTTGAACTGGGTGATATTTGATATGTCTATTAGTCACTGGATTTTTTTTAAAATTTTTATAAATTTATTTGATAGGTCTGCTAACTGCTTACTTTTCGTATGTTAAAAGTTATCAGAAATCTGGACGACCTGAAGTAAATGATTTTTAGACCATAGCTATACTTAATAATAAATTCTGGAAAAATTTGGGAAAGTTTTTAAGACTTATGGGAGCTTGTGTGAATTTTGGGGAATTTTTATTCTGAGTTCTAATAGGGAAGAAAAATCGTACAAAACAGGTCTGAATTGAATGTAGAATCTGAGAAAAGTTTTCAAGGTGTTAAAAAGGTATTAAAGTGTTTATTTTGCAAACTAAAGGGGTTAAATGGTTATTTTTCTAAAATGGAAGGGCTTAACTTGTAGAAACATGTACCTTAATAATATTTACACTTTATACCCTAATCTTATCATAATGACACTTCAGCCCCTAAACTTGTGATAATTACATAAGGAACCCTGAAATTATGAAAACTACTTTATGAACCCTAAAATTTTGTAAAAGACATTATGAACCTTGAACTATGAATATGATCATCTGTAATACTTTAAATTGGCATACGGGAATGTTATAACTTAAAGTTACCTAAGATGGAGAGAAACTAAAATGAAGCCGTATGATTAAGAAACTAATAAACTATGAAAACTTATAAGTACACTTATAATTCGTGTAGATTCACTGAAGCGGGAGTAATCCGGTGTCTCGTGATCTGTCTTTGGTTTGTTCTGCTATCGAATAAGGTACAGATATTCTGCCCTCATTGTATAGGGTGCCTTCGTCTCACTTTCCTGATTTCTGACTCTTGGTTATGTTCTTATTTGTGAATCCTGTTTGTTCTTATATGATATTGTGAATCTTAATTGCTTCCTTGTTTGAACCTTTGTTTTGAGAAATTGTTTGAAACTCTTGTCCTGATTTTGTGTTGAAACTCTTGCCTTGATTCTTTGATTTGAACTTTGCTTAGGTTACTTTGTTCTGGACCTTGTCATGAACCCTGTTATGTTATTTTGATACTTGAACCAACCTATTCATCACTTGGTAATCTGGATAGTTGTGACTCTAGGCTACATTGAAGGTTCATTAGATTTTACAACTGAACGTACAAAACTCTTTTAAATTACATGTGACTTATCTTATGAAAACTGCTTTTTGAGATCATTTTTTTTAAAGACCATTTTAAAGGATTTCTTTTGAAACTATGATATGAGCTTTTAAATAAAAACCTTTGTTATGAACCTTGAATAAATTGTTATGAACCTCCTGATTTTGATACTTGCTCTCCTAATGCTTGATTCCCTGATATTTGATCTCCAGATATGTGACCTTCTGATTTTAATATTGACCTCTAGTATTTGAACCTTGATGTTTGACCTCCTGATTATGAACCCTGTATTTGTCTCTTGTCTTGATTCTTGATGTGAACCTTGATATGATCCTGATATGTGTCTGATGTGAACCTTATGTGAACCCTGAGACCTAAACCCTGTGATTTGACACCTTAGATTTGATACATGACCCTGACCCACAGTTTGAGACTACGAGCCATCTACTAGGCATGAGGGTTTCATGTCCCTGTCATTGATGCACCGATGGCTTGACTTTAGGGCAAGGAAGTGATGTCTTGCCCCGTCCCCAGACTCTTGTTTCTGATTTATTATGTTGTGGAAGACCTTGTGGCCTGCGGGGGCGTATGGATGCATCCTAGTCGTGTCTTGATTTGCTTGTTCTGGTATATCTTGGTGACTGATGGTGTGTGCGATACACGTCTTTCACGACCCTGGGAGCTTGCAACTCCAACCCTGGAGGTAACCCCTCATTTCTTGGTACGAGGTCACCCCTCCGTACACCCTGGTATCCTGATATGTGATCTGGTTCGATATGTGATTTGGTTCGGGCTCGTAGAGGATTTCTGTCACCCTACATCTTCACCTTTAATTGCCATTACTTGTTTCCATATGTGCTATAATTTGATATATGACTTGCCATGTGATCTGATCTGATTTAGACCTGAACTTGTGGAAGATTTTGATTTAGTTGTCTTGAGATTTGACTTGACATGATTTGACCTGGATTTCTGGTTTGTTTACTTTGATTCTTGACTTGGCATTTTGGGCGTGATACTGGACTAGACTTGGTATGACTTGGGATGTGATGGGTTATTTGTTTACTTTGACTTTGATATCTGTTCCATGATTCTTGATATTTTTGTATAACTTTTGTATATCTCTTCCTGACTCTTGTCATCCTGGTATTTTCTCGCTCATTCTCTATACTTTACTACTGCTTTGTTTCCGTTATATCTGTTCACTGGGCTTTGTAAGCTCAGCCGCACGTTTCTTTTCGTGTGCGGCAGGTTTTAGATGGAAGATGGGAATAAGCGAAGAGACTTTTGGACCTAGAAGACTTGACAATTATTTTGGCCTAGAAATGAGTAGAAGTTATTTTATTGTTAGAATTTGTATCTGCTTTTGTAACCTTGTAATTTCAGTATTCCATTTGTAACCTTTGAAATCCTATTGTATTATTTAAGTCGTATGTGATGCTTGCCTTTGATATGTCACCATTTACGTGACACTTCTACCCTTTCCGGGTTGGGGTGTTACAAAGTGGTATCAGAGACAGGTTTGCTACTTGTAGTACACCTACCCTTGGCCTGTGCAAGTTATGGACCACTAAGTTTTTCCCTGTAGGCGCTCATAAGACAACCGTTGAGGAATTACTTTAGGATCTCCCCATAGGAACTTAAGTATTACCGGCGAGGAATGGGTAGACTAGGACATCTATGTAAGTAGCATTGCTTCCGCATCACTCTGATTCGTGCCTTGCTTTTGGTTAAAGCTTGTTGAGATCACTTTTGGAGATTTAAAGCTTTTGCCTTGCACCACCTAAGTTTTGAAACTTAATAAATCTTGAAGCCATTGAAAATTTCATAGTAATTGCCTGACACTATTTGGTCCTTACTTTCAGATTCCGACTCTGACCTCTGATCTTTTGTTAATTATTTCAATGCCTCCTGGGCACTTTGAGAATCTCCATGGCGAGTAGTTTGGCTTTCCCTCTTGATTTTGACGCTTGATTTTGTTGACCTCCGAGACTGTAGAAGTACTAGGTGGATTAAGGTAGGTTGTTCTGCTTACGACTCGAGATAAAGTATGATCATCATGAAGACATATTTATGTGGTGCTAGTATTATGACGTCTGGCCAACGTGATAATACTTACACCATATAACGTGCCCTCATTGTGGACATAGGATATCTTGGGAAGTACCTAAGAAGTTTAGAATTTGATCTCCGTTGGATTATCCGTGATTAGTGAGATTTTAGGTTCATTCTACCTATGCGTATACTCTGCCCTTGTTCATTAGATGTCTGGACAAGTTTAGACTCTCGTTTTGCGTTCTGTTGATCTCAGTTATAAACCTTGAACTCTTGTAGAGCCCTCTACTGTTGGTACAATTCATTTGATCTGAAATCTTGTCCGTATTTCCATATGAACTTTTCTTTTTGGAAGAACCTCTTTGAGCGTAAGAATGTTAGAGACGACCTTTTGCGACTTGCTACGACTTCTTTTAACTGTGCGACTTCAATTTTCGAGGACGAAAATTTTTTTTAGAGGGGAAGAGTTGTAAAACCCGTAAATTAATATAATCCGAAAGGACCAAAATACCCTCAAATTTGAAATTTTAAGAACTTATAAAACCATATAAGTAACATCATTTGATCTTAACCTAAAGTGATTAAAACCCTAAGTGAATAAGCAAATTAAGTCAACGTAAACTATACACAATGTAAATAAGAAGTAACAAATAAATAAAATCCTACATTGTACATGCTAGGCGAAATTTATTTAATTTATGTACCTATGATCTTCCAATATTTGGCCCAAAGAACTAGAAACAAGAAAAGTAACTAAGGTTTGTCTAGCCCATTATGAAGGTCCATTCTTTCCCTTATTTGGCCCATTTAGAAAACTCGGTATTCTTTTTTTTTTTTTTCTTAAAACCGATCTTCACAAACAAACCACCAAAGAAAACCCTAATTTTTCCCTACTCAAAAAAATTCGGCTGCCTCCTTCTTTCCTGCTGCCATTCGATCCAAACAAGACACCAAAGAGACTTGATTCTTGTTCCATTCGTGTGTCATCTATCATAAGGTAAACATGTTGTTCTTGTATCAAATCCATGCGAATTGTTCTTAGCGAAAACCCTAAATTATATATGATTCTGTGAAGAACTGCTACTGATCCGAAAATTAGTTCAACTTTAATCGATTGTATAAAAATAATGGTAAGGTGTTTTTGGTTGGTTTTTGGGTCTAGAATTAAGTTCAGGAAGAGAGGGTTCTGGGAAAATTGGTCTTGTAATTTTTAGAGGTCGGGAAGGCACTTTTTATGAATTTACAAAATTGAATGTCAAAACGTATTCGTATGTCTGGAAAAATGGTCTGGGTTTATGAATTTTAATTTGCAAAATATGTCGAACTGGAAGATTTCCTTTGAACTGGGTGATATTTGATATGTCTATTAGTCACTGGATTTTTTTCAGATTTTTATAAATTTATTTGATAGGTCTGCTAACTGCTTACTTTTCGTATGTTAAAAGTTATCAGAAATCTGGACGACCTGAAGTAAATGATTTTTAGACCATAGCTATACTTAATAATAAATTCTGGAAAAATTTGGGAAAGTTTATAAGACTTATGGGAGCTTGTGTGAATTTTGGGGAATTTTTATTCTGAGTTCTAATAGGGAAGAAAAATCGTACAAAACAGGTCTGAATTGAATGTAGAATCTGAGAAAAGTTTTCAAGGTGTTAAAAAGGTATTAAAGTGTTTATTTTGCAAACTAAAGGGGTTAAATGGTTATTTTTCTAAAATGGAAGGGCTTAACTTGTAGAAACATGTACCTTAATAATATTTACACTTTATACCCTAATCTTATCATAATGACACTTCAGCCCCTAAACTTGTGATAATTACATAAGGAACCCTGAAATTATGAAAACTACTTTATGAACCCTAAAATTTTGTAAAAGACATTATGAACTTTGAACTATGAATATGATCATCTGTAATACTTTAAATTGGCATACGGGAATGTTATAACTTAAAGTTACCTAAGATGGAGAGAAACTAAAATGAAGCCGTATGATTAAGAAACTAATAAACTATGAAAACTTATAAGTACACTTATAATTCGTGTAGATTCACTGAAGCGGGAGTAATCCGGTGTCTCGTGATCTGTCTTTGGTTTGTTCTGCTATCGAATAAGGTACAGATATTCTGCCCTCATTGTATAGGGTGCCTTCGTCTCACTTTCCTGATTTCTGACTCTTGGTTATGTTCTTATTTGTGAATCCTGTTTGTTCTTATATGATATTGTGAATCTTAATTGCTTCCTTGTTTGAACCTTTGTTTTGAGAAATTGTTTGAAACTCTTGTCCTGATTTTGTGTTGAAACTCTTGCCTTGATTCTTTGATTTGAACTTTGCTTAGGTTACTTTGTTCTGGACCTTGTCATGAACCCTGTTATGTTATTTTGATACTTGAACCAACCTATTCATCACTTGGTAATCTGGATAGTTGTGACTCTAGGCTACATTGAAGGTTCATTAGATTTTACAACTGAACGTACAAAACTCTTTTAAATTACATGTGACTTATCTTATGAAAACTGCTTTTTGAGATCATTTTTTTTTAAAGACCATTTTAAAGGATTTCTTTTGAAACTATGATATGAGCTTTTAAATAAAAACCTTTGTTATGAACCTTGAATAAATTGTTATGAACCTCCTGATTTTGATACTTGCTCTCCTAATGCTTGATTCCCTGATATTTGATCTCCAGATATGTGACCTTCTGATTTTAATATTGACCTCTAGTATTTGAACCTTGATGTTTGACCTCCTGATTATGAACCCTGTATTTGTCTCTTGTCTTGATTCTTGATGTGAACCTTGATATGATCCTGATATGTGTCTGATGTGAACCTTATGTGAACCCTGAGACCTAAACCCTGTGATTTGACACCTTAGATTTGATACATGACCCTGACCCACAGTTTGAGACTACGAGCCATCTACTAGGCATGAGGGTTTCATGTCCCTGTCATTGATGCACCGATGGCTTGACTTTAGGGCAAGGAAGTGATGTCTTGCCCCGTCCCCGGACTCTTGTTTCTGATTTATTATGTTGTGGAAGACCTTGTGGCCTGCGGGGGCGTATGGATGCATCCTAGTCGTGTCTTGATTTGCTTGTTCTGGTATATCTTGGTGACTGATGGTGTGTGCGATACACGTCTTTCACGACCCTGGGAGCTTGCAACTCCAACCCTGGAGGTAACCCCTCATTTCTTGGTACGAGGTCACCCCTCCGTACACCCTGGTATCCTGATATGTGATCTGGTTCGATATGTGATTTGGTTCGGGCTTGTAGAGGATTTCTGTCACCCTACATCTTCACCTTTAATTGCCATTACTTGTTTCCATATGTGCTATAATTTGATATATGACTTGCCATGTGATCTGATCTGATTTAGACCTGAACTTGTGGAAGATTTTGATTTGGTTGTCTTGAGATTTGACTTGACATGATTTGACCTGGATTTCTGGTTTGTTTACTTTGATTCTTGACTTGGCATTTTGGGCGTGATACTGGACTAGACTTGGTATGACTTGGGATGTGATGGGTTATTTGTTTACTTTGACTTTGATATCTGTTCCATGATTCTTGATATTTTTGTATAACTTTTGTATATCTCTTCCTGACTCTTGTCATCCTGGTATTTTCTCGCTCATTCTCTATACTTTACTACTGCTTTGTTTCCGTTATATCTGTTCACTGGGCTTTGTAAGCTCAGCCGCACGTTTCTTTTCGTGTGCGGCAGGTTTTAGATGGAAGATGGGAATAAGCGAAGAGACTTTTGGACCTAGAAGACTTGACAATTATTTTGGCCTAGAAATGAGTAGAAGTTATTTTATTGTTAGAATTTGTATCTGCTTTTGTAACCTTGTAATTTCAGTATTCCATTTGTAACCTTTGAAATCCTATTGTATTATTTAAGTCGTATGTGATGCTTGCCTTTGATATGTCACCATTTACGTGACACTTCTACCCTTTCCGGGTTGGGGTGTTACATGGAGCATGGGATCCCCATGATGTGAATGTCGTTGCATCAACTTCCGAATCATCTATCCAGTTCTGGGACTTAAGAACAATGAAGTATGATCCAATTTTGGTCCCAAAATATTTTGCCCCGTTTAATTATGCAGTAGGCTCCAGTCTAAATTGGTTACGTTGTTTAAGACGAATTTCATAATTTCTCTAGAACTGTTATCAGACATCTACATGAAGGAACAAATGAGTTTATTGTTGCAACCAAAGATGGTCACGGAAGTTCTAAAAGCATCTTTGTTTGTTGCTTCACAGGAAAACAAATTCACTCGAGTATTCTCATGTTCGTAGTATGGATTATGATAGCAAGAAGGAGCATATGCTTGTAAGTCTTTTGATTCAAGCTCGGTTATACTTTTAAAATGCTTATGCGCTTGCCAATAGTAATTTCAATGCCGTGTCATAAATTTTTATTTTATTGTAACAAATCATACAGATAACAGCTGCGGATGACTCTGGCATAAGTATATGGGCTCTTAGAATGTTGAAGGCCCCTGCTGCAGAGCTCCCTGGACATTCACACTGGTAATATTGCATGCTATTGTTTGCAAATAATTAGTAAAATGATCATTAATTTTTAGAGCTATGATAGGCATTTTGCCTTATCGTTGATGGTGATCTGATTGCCAACTATTGACGTATTGTTTTCATAATTTTTTGCAGGACTTGGGCTGTTAAAAGTAATCCCGAGTTTGAAGGCCTTATACTCATACTCTCTCTCTCTACAAAAATGCATACATACTTTACAGTTTATACTTAATAGATAATTAGATATATGTATTGATTGTAGAGGTGGCAAGATGGGTGGATTGGGTGACAGCTCAAAACAGGTTCTGGTTATAACACTTTTGAGACCATATGGGTTATTTGCCACAATTGCAGACTGTGTTGGTGCAACCATAGCATGGCCTTGTCCCTTTATCTCGGTATGTCTTTGTTAAACTTGTGATACCAATAATTTTAATAACATGGAGCTTAATGCTTATACATGGATGTTTATTTGTAGGTGGTCCGTGAGGATTGAGAAAGGATGCATGATGACCCCGGACTAAGCTTCTTGTTGCTTTAATTTCTTGTTTAATGTTACAAAACTTTATGTTGGATAATGTCTATACCTTATTTATGTTTAGTGCTTTTGTTATGACAATTGCTTATTTGAAATACAATTTCGTTTTATTCATTTAATAATTAGTTGATGTTTTATTCATATCGTAACATAGAGTGTGCATGCTAAAAATAGCGTCCTATCATATGACTTGTTAGGACTTTGAAATTGTCCTATTAAACTTATTAAGCGTCCTAACAATTAACTTTTAAGGACGCTTAACATTGTAATAGTGTCCTAATATGTTGTTATTAGGACGTTATTTAGGTTGTTAATAGACATTTTATACGACCAAAAAATTGGTTTCATAATCTTCTTTGAGATATTAGAACCCTTTTCTTGGTGCTAAAGTAGCTATAATGTTACATGATAAGCGTCCTAACAATTATCTTTTAAGTACGCTTGTATGTGTATCAAAATATTAAAATTAGGTAACCACATGTTAGAACATTGTAAAAGTGTCCTAATATGTTGTTATTAGGACGTTATTTGGTTGTTCATGGACATATTATGCGACCATAAATTTGGTTTCATAATCGTATTTGGGATATTAGGACCCTTTTCTTGGTGTTAAAGTAACTATAATGTTATATGATAACCGTCCTAAGAATCAACATTTAAGGACGCTTGTATGTGTATCAAAAGATTAAAAGTAGGTTACCACATGTTAGAACATTGTAAAAATGTCCTAATATGGTTTTATTAGGACGTTATTTGACCTATTATGCGACCATAAAATTGGTATCATCATCTTATTTGAGTTATTAGGACCCTTTTCTTGGTTGCTAAAATAGCTATGATGTTGCATCATATGCGTCCTAACAAACTTTTAAGGACCTTTTTAAGTGTGTCAAAAGATTAAAAGTAGGTAAGCACATGTCAAAACATTGTAAAAGTGTCATAATATGGTTTTATTAAGACGCTATTTGGGTTATTCATAGTCATATAATACGACCATAAAATTGGTTTCATAAGGTATTTGAGATATTATGTAACACCCCAACCCGACAAGGGTAGAAGTGTCACGCAAATGGTGACATATCAAAGGCAAGCATAACATACGACTTACATATTACAAATGGTTTATAATGTTACAAAGGAAATACACCAAATCTACGTAGTCATACATAAGTAAATTCTAACTAAGGTATCGTCTTCATAAGCTAATCTCTCATCCCAAAGCAAACCCAAGCTCCTGGCTTCCTACTAAAACCTGCCGCAGGAAAAGAAATGCGGCTGAGCTTAAAAAGCCCAGTGAACAGATATATAATAAACGGAAACCAAAATTAAATGGAAATGAACAGACATATCATAATGAATGAGATATAGGAAAAGGAAATAAAGAGTAAAGTTTTAGGACAGTCATCCACCACGAGCCCACATATCACATCACATATCAAATCGTATCATATCTTCATAATCATATAGAGGGGAGACCTCTCAGATAATCAGATAATATGAGGGGTGTCCTCATTCTTCAAATGGAGTAGCTAGCTCCCAAATTTTGTGAAAGACGTGGATTGCACCCATCATCAGTCACCAAATCAAATCATATCATATCATATACAAAGCAAATCTAGGATGCATCCATTCGCCCCCCAAACAAATCATATTGGCCATATCAAATCATATCAAAGTGAGCTCATATCAAATCAAATGGGGACGGTGTAACCAAATCACTAGGGCTACACACTAGTCATGCCAGTGGTGCATCAAAGGCACGGCCATGTTACCTTCATGGCTAGGAAACAAATTTGGCTCGGGTATCAAACTGGGAGTCAAAGGTCCAGGTCATAGGTTCATATCATAATCAGAATGTCACATCGGAAAGGTCATATCAGAAGGTTCATATCAGAAGATCAATTATCCCAGGTCAATATCCAAAAGGGTCAAAGTATCAGATGGTCAAATCTTCAAAAGGTTCAATATCAAAAGTATTTTTCAAAAGGTTTTCTCTTAAGGTTCATTTAAAACAATCCTTCAAAATAGTTTTCATAAATGGTCGTTCAAATAGTTTTCATAAAACGATCTTCAAAAATATTTTTCTTAAAGTCAATATATCATGTTTGAAAAACCCTTTCAAAATACTTTACTTAAAACATTTCCATCTCATATCAAAAAGGTCTTCATATCATAGGTCCAAAATCAGAGATCAAGGATCGAAGCAAAGGTGTCATAGCAAAGGGTCGTAACGGAGTATCAAATCAGAGATTTAACAGATCGGAAAAGAATCATAGGAAACCTTACAGAGAAGGTCAGAATATCTGTACCTTATTCCAAAGCAAAGCACAAACCAAAAGAATAAGATGCAAAGGATCATGTCCTCTCCTTCTTCACACCTAGAGGGGTAGAAAAGAATTACAAACCTTTCCATTTTAAGTAACTTTCCATTTTTAGTAACTTTCCATATTTAGTAAGATTTCCATATTCTCAATTAGGTTAAGTCATTATCAAAACATATTATGGCTTTAGGGTGTATTTTAACAAGTCACAAAAGTTTAGGGTTAATTATGGCAAAGTTAAAGTTCAAATATCCCAATTAATCTGTTTTGAATCCATATTTATCAAGTTAACAAATTCAGCCCCTCAAGTTTCCCAATTTTACACTTTACACCCTTAAGTTATATAATTCACATTTTAAACCTTATAATATCCATAATTACACATTAGGCCCTTAGTTTATCAAAATTACACAATGGATACTTATTTCATCATATTATACGAATTTACCCCTTAAGTTTTCATAAATTACACATCAAGTCCCTCAAGTTATCAAAGTTACATATTTAACCCTTAATTTACATTTTCAATCTTTAATTATCAATAATTACATATTAAGCCATTAAATTACCAAAATGACACATAACCCCCTGAATATAATTTATTACTCAAATCAACTCTAAGTTTCCAGAAATTACATATATGGTCCCTCTATTTAATTATTTTTGAAATCGAATTACACTTTATCAAAATAAACATTTTAATCCTTTTAATTATAAAAATTACACATGACACCCCCAACTTATATTTTATTCGAATAGTACACAGCCCAAATAAAGTTCTAAACATAACCCTTGAGTTTTAAAAGTTACAAAACACTCCCTCATAATTTAATTATAATCGAATAACACTTTTTATAATCAAAACCCTAACTCTAAAAATATCAATCATTACCAAATCATTATGTAATCATTATAACATCATTAATTTGTCAAAACCAAGCCCTAATATTCAAACCCTAAATCGGATTACATTTTATTTTTATTTCTTCTATATATAACTTAAATCCGGTAAAACAAATAAATCAAAAATAATTAGATCAGGCCATAACAAATCGAAGTAGCATTTTTCCCAGGCTAATATGATCATGTAGAGTCCAAATAAAATAAATATGAAGCCTCAAAAATTCGGATTGAATTATTTAGGATTTATACCCGTTTTCCATGTTTAATTCGCAAATAATATGTAGATCATGCATGGTATGTTATAATCATTTTATTTGATGTTCTAAATACATATAGGATCTGAGAAAAATACCACAAGGAGATTTTAACGTGTAGAATGGGTTGGAGGATTTATCTTGTACGCGTATAGCCAAAACGCCCAAAAATTCACCACGACTTCAAAAATGATCTAAAAATCTTGAAACCAATTTTCACGTGTCACATATGATGTGAGGAACACAATAAAAATAAGAAACGAATTTATCCAAGATCGAATGAATCAAAGTGGAATTTTTACCTTTCGGTTTGAATTAAACAAGAATTTTCGAAAGCCCTTGAATCCGGCCACCACAATTCGAAGTATTATTTTTCTAGGACTCAATTGATGCTCAAGAACACACGAAAAATAATCTCACACCTCCAGGAGGTCGCACGAATTGTTGGTGATTATTTCTAGGGTTTATGGAGTTTCAGTTTTTGTTTTTTGTAAAGGAAAATGATTTGGTCATTTGGATAGTGATTAGGCCGAATATTAGGAGGAGGGGGATCAAGATGGAGTGGCCTAATCAATGCATAGATCAATCACCATTTATTTGGCATTAATTCCCATTTATTTGTAAGTTAAATATACTTAAATAACTTTTAAAATTAAATAAATGTATACTTAATTATTTTTGAACTTGTTTATGTGCAATAATAATTTTTATAGCTTGCACAAATATTTATTGATACTCTCTAATTATTTCATGTCATACTTTGGTACATTTCATAATTTTTGGAATTAATTTATAAGTTATATAAGCCTTTATTTAATTTTCAAGTTGTAGGGGCATTTTGGTCTTTTGCACATTTTAGATTTTTAGGGTTTTACAACTCTTCCCCTCTAAACGAAAAATTTCGTCCTCGAAATTTGCAAAGAAGTAGAACTGAAATGGAACGGAAACAAAATAAAGACATACCAGATCAGAATACAAAATGAGGATAACTAGCTCGAATAGACTCTTCGGTCTCCCAGGTAGCTTCCCGCTCTGGGTGGTTCTTCCAAAGAATCTTTGCGAACGGAGATGAAACGAAACAGAAGACACAACGGACAGCGAACGGAAATGTAAAAAGACTTGTTTCTCATGACTCTTCATTGCCGATCCAAAAGTAACTTCAGTTCCCAGAATTGACATATCATACGGAATTCAGATTGCAAGGATCATATTCAAACCTGACGAATGGTTATCATATTCTCTCAAAAGAAATACAAGGATACGCAAGATTGTGACGGATATGCCGTCCATAGCACTCGATTAGACAAATCAGATGAGATCGTACAGAACATAAATTGTAGGTGATATCAAATGGAAGAACTTATAGCAGAACTTAAGATTCTTATCGGAATTACAAAGGTCAACAACCGCGTACCGAGAATCCAAACGTATCAAATCGTATAACGGCGAAACAGATTAAGCGTATAGGTGGAACGAACCTAAATCTTACAAATGCAAAAATTCTCACATCTCTAATCAAAATTCTAAGGTTTCTAAAGTACTCCTCGAAATATCCTATGAACACAATGAGGGTACGTCATATGACGTAAGTATTATCACGTTCGCGAACCGTCATAATACTAGCATCATATGAGTATACCATCATGATGGTCATACTTTATCTCAAGTCGCGAACAGAACTACTTATCTTAACCACCTATCAGTCTTTCTACCTCTTAAGGTTGGTCCAAAACAAACATCACTACGGATTCTAAATCGGAGGAATTTGAACGTACAAATAGCGTAACGGAATGTGTACACCTCAAAATGAAACTCGTCGTCGAAACGTTAGGTCTTCCACAATTCATCATTCTTTTCATAACGAAACCATCATCCAAACAAATGCATAACGAACACAGAACGGAATTTCTAATAGGGTAAAGGCTCATTCAAGATCTTATCGAAAGGTAACGGAAACTTGAGTGGTCTAAGAGAAAAATGAATTACGTCTTCCATATCTCCATCCTTTACAAAAATCAAATCTTCCAAATCCAAACGTTTACTACAAAATTTCATCCCTTCAATTTCATGATCTCGAATCCTTTCAAATTCCAAGTAGCCGCTCTCTTGTCTAATCATACGATCATAGGGTGAACAGGGAATCATAAACTTGAGTCTGGTTCCTCAAGTCTTCGACACTTCTTCTGGACACCTCGGTGTGGTAGCGTGAATCTCCGACGTGATCACCGTGTATTCCTCCATTTGCGAGTCTGCTTCAGCTCTCAATTCATCTTAGTACAACTAAAATGAATAGAGAACTAAGGTTGCGTGTCTCCTACAGGTCTTCTAGCATGATTCAAAATTCACCAACTCAATCTGCTGTGGCCTTCCTGGGTTATGTGCTGAAAGCTCATCTTCTACGGTCTGGTTGTCCTGATGCCCAACTGAAGTCTCCACGTGCTGCTTGAGGTATAATCGAGTCTCATCTCAGTCTGTCTTCTCCTCTCATGCTTCTCTCTTGGTAACGCCGGTCACGAACATCTTCTACCAATCTTCTACAAGGTTTCTAACTCTAACCATGGTCTTCAGTCTTGGTCCTTTCTGTGGAAGCTCTGTCGTCATCGGATACCTGGGTGTTGTCTGCTACAATCTCTGATCGCAAATCAAAACTATTCTTCCAGAACAAAGGGTCGGTTCACAAAATACAAACAAATGGTCTACGAGTTCCTCGTTCGTCTCTGAGCATAAACACACTGTCATACTATGACAATTGCCCAGCTACTTGCGAAAATATGCTTCTTCCAGTCAATACAATTGACATTATTCAAACTCATAGTGGTCAACACGAGTACTAAAACAGCTTCAAGAAATCTTCTTAGGGAAAAACTTCATATCACAAATCTTTCTCTTCACAAATCAAATTGTAATGCTTCGCGGAATTTAATCTCAACTAGTCAACTTCCTTCTCAGATGTTCTTGTGGTTGCTTCTCCCGTCTTTCAAACTCAAATGAAGTCATCTGCTACGGAGTTTCAAAAAATAGAACAAATCAAATATTGATACGCGGAAATGGAAATAATGATTTCGGTTACATTCACGATGGTCGGTGTGCCGCCGCACACTCCTCTCTTTCTTCCTCAAAACCCAACAGGAGCATTCAAGAGATCACTGAAGTGAACAAACTCATATCCCACCAGTTCCTACAATCTCTTAACTTCTTCAATATCGTGGTTTCGCCAATTCAGATTAGTTTAATGCAAACTTTACTTCCCAAACGGATCTCGAAAGGTTCATCAGAAGCACCAGAAATTCGTACAACAAACTTTCAAATGCCGGAGCTTTCTAAGAGTGGATACTAACAGGCGTTAGGAGAAAATTGGGAATCAAAGAGATCGGAGTATGTGCTTCAAAACAACAATAATCTTAACAGATTCAAATGATTGAGAATATCATAGTAAAATATGGTGAAGCAGATTGTTAAGGGTCGCATTTCAAATATTGCAGTCCATGATAGCTTTACAAAAACCATCAATCCATAATCAGGAGACCTCAAAGTCAAATACATCCAAAGGGAAACGGATTCTCAGAGCGAATGTGGTTGTCAAATCATACGGATAGTTTACATATCAAATTTAGGTACATGGTTCATCAAAGTGTAGGATGGGAGAGTACTTGAATATATCAAGGTCAAATATATCAAATTTAGAATCGTGAACAGTTCAAAAGATTGAAATCTTGTTTAGCTTATAACATAGGAATGATAGGGTGTGCACCGATAGTAATACGAACATCGTTTACTATCAGAGTTGAGATGTATGGAATATCAGTTATTAGCATCAGCATGCTTAGATAACAATTCCGTACTAGACAAATATCAACATCAAATCCTTCTAAAGGAAAAGTTGGTTAACATACAACGTTCATCATTCAAATGACGGAAGGTAAGTCTTCCCCGTCTTCTGCGACAACGTTCTTATAAGACATGGCTAAAGGCAAAGGCAAGATTCAGAGTGATGCGGAAGCAATTACTACTCACATGGATGTCCTAGACTACCCATTCCTCACCGGTTATGACTTATATTTCTATGGGAAAATTCTACGCAACTTCGCAAAGGTTATCCTACGAGCGCCTACAGTGGAAACTTAGGGGTCCTAACTTACACAGGCCAAGGGTAGATGAATTACAAGTCGTAAACCTGTCTCTGATACCATAATTGTAACACCCCAACCCGACAAGGGTAGAAGTGTCACGCAAATGGTGACATATCAAAGGCAAGCATAACATACGACTTACATATTACAAATGGTTTATAATGTTACAAAGGAAATACACCAAATCTACGTAGTCATACATAAGTAAATTCTAACTAAGGTATCGTCTTCATAAGCTAATCTCTCATCCCAAAGCAAACCCAAGCTCCTGGCTTCCTACTAAAACCTGCCGCAGGAAAAGAAATGCGGCTGAGCTTAAAAAGCCCAGTGAACAGATATATAATAAACGGAAACCAAAATTAAATGGAAATGAACAGACATATCATAATGAATGAGATATAGGAAAAGGAAATAAAGAGTAAAGTTTTAGGACAGTCATCCACCACGAGCCCACATATCACATCACATATCAAATCGTATCATATCTTCATAATCATATAGAGGGGAGACCTCTCAGATAATCAGATAATATGAGGGGTGTCCTCATTCTTCAAATGGAGTAGCTAGCTCCCAAATTTTGTGAAAGACGTGGATTGCACCCATCATCAGTCACCAAATCAAATCATATCATATCATATACAAAGCAAATCTAGGATGCATCCATTCGCCCCCCAAACAAATCATATTGGCCATATCAAATCATATCAAAGTGAGCTCATATCAAATCAAATGGGGACGGTGTAACCAAATCACTAGGGCTACACACTAGTCATGCCAGTGGTGCATCAAAGGCACGGCCATGTTACCTTCATGGCTAGGAAACAAATTTGGCTCGGGTATCAAACTGGGAGTCAAAGGTCCAGGTCATAGGTTCATATCATAATCAGAATGTCACATCGGAAAGGTCATATCAGAAGGTTCATATCAGAAGATCAAATATCCCAGGTCAATATCCAAAAGGGTCAAAGTATCAGATGGTCAAATCTTCAAAAGGTTCAATATCAAAAGTACTTTTCAAAAGGTTTTCTCTTAAGGTTCATTTAAAACAATCCTTCAAAATAGTTTTCATTAATGGTCTTTCAAATAGTTTTCATAAAACGAACTTCAAAAATAGTTTTCTTAAAGTCGATATATCATGCTTGAAAAACCCTTTCAAAATACTTTACTTAAAACATTTCCATCTCATATCAAAAAGGTCTTCATATCATAGGTTCAAAATCAGAGATCAAGGATCGAAGCAAAGGTGTCATAGCAAAGGGTCGTAACGGAGTATCAAATCAGAGATTTAACAGATCGGAAAAGAATCATAGGAAACCTTACAGAGAAGGTCAGAATATCTGTACCTTATTCCAAAGCAAAGCACAAACCAAAAGAATAAGATGCAAAGGATCATGTCCTCTCCTTCTTCACACCTAGAGGGGTAGAAGAGAATTACAAACCTTTCCATTTTAAGTAACTTTCCATTTTTAGCAGGTTTCCATAATTAGTAAGATTTCCATATTCTCAATTAGGTTAAGTCATTATCAAAACATATTATGGCTTTAGGGTGTATTTTAACAAGTCACAAAAGTTTAGGGTTAATTATGGCAAAGTTAAAGTTCAAATATCCCAATTAATCTGTTTTGAATCCATATTTATCAAGTTAACAAATTCAGCCCCTCAAGTTTCCCAATTTTACACTTTACACCCTTAAGTTATATAATTTACATTTTAAACCTTATAATATCCATAATTACACATTAGGCCCTTAGTTTATCAAAATTACACAATGGATACTTATTTCATCATATTATACGAATTTACCCCTTAAGTTTTCATAAATTACACATCAAGTCCCTCAAGTTATCAAAGTTACATATTTAACCCTTAATTTACATTTTCAATCTTTAATTATCAATAATTACATATTAAGCCATTAAATTACCAAAATGACACATAACCCCCTGAATATAATTTATTACTCAAATCAACTCTAAGTTTCCAGAAATTACATATATGGTCCCTCTATTTAATTATTTTTGAAATCGAATTACACTTTATCAAAATAAACATTTTAATCCTTTTAATTATAAAAATTACACATGACACCCCCAACTTATATTTTATTCGAATAGTACACAGCCCAAATAAAGTTCTAAACATAACCCTTGAGTTTTAAAAGTTACAAAACACTCCCTCATAATTTAATTATAATCGAATAACACTTTTTATAATCAAAACCCTAACTCTAAAAATATAAATCATTACCAAATCATTATGTAATCATTATAACATCATTAATTTTTCAAAACCAAGCCCTAATATTCAAACCCTAAATCGGATTACATTTTATTTTTATTTCTTCTATATATAACTTAAATCCGGTAAAACAAATAAATCAAAAATAATTAGATCAGGCCATAACAAATCGAAGTAGCATTTTTCCCAGGCTAATATGATCATGTAGAGTCCAAATAAAATAAATATGAAGCCTCAAAAATTCGGATTGAATTATTTAGGATTTATACCCGTTTTCCATGTTTAATTCGCAAATAATATGTAGATCATGCATGGTATGTTATAATCATTTTATTTGATGTTCTAAATACATATAGGATCTGAGAAAAATACCACAAGGAGATTTGAACATGTAGAATGGGTTGGAGGATTTATCTTGTACGCGTATAGCCAAAACGCCCAAAAATTCACCACGACTTCAAAAATGATCTAAAAATCTTGAAACCAATTTTCACGTGTCACATATGATGTGAGGAACACAATAAAAATAAGAAACGAATTTATCCAAGATCGAATGAATCAAAGTGGAATTTTTACCTTTCAGTTTGAATTAAACAAGAATTTTCGAAAGCCCTTGAATCCGGCCACCACAATTCGAAGTATTATTTTTCTAGGACTCAATTGATGCTCAAGAACACACGAAAAATAATCTCACACCTCCAGGAAGTCGCACGAATTATTGGTGATTATTTCTAGGGTTTATGGAGTTTCGGTTTTTGTTTTTGTAAAGGAAAAATGATTTGGTCATTTGGATAGTGATTAGGCCGAATATTAGGAGGAGGGGTATCAAGATGGAGTGGCCTAATCAATGCATAGATCAATCACCATTTATTTGGCATTAATTCCCATTTATTTGTAAGTTAAATATACTTAAATAACTTTTAAAATTAAATAAATGTATACTTAATTATTTTTGAACTTGTTTATGTGCAATAATAATTTTTATAGCTTGCACAAATATTTATTGATACTCTCTAATTATTTCATGTCATACTTTGGTACATTTCATAATTTTTGGAATTAATTTATAAGTTATATAAGCCTTTATTTTATTTTCAAGTTGTAGGGGCATTTTGGTCTTTTGCACATTTTAGATTTTTAGGGTTTTACATATTAGGACGCTTTGGACCTATTACGACCGCCTTACATGAAACGCTTTCATCCTTGGTCCTATTAAATGAAAGGTCCTAAAAAGTACCATTTTATGACGCATATGGGGGTCATAAAAAGCCACTTTTCTTGTAGTGGGGATAATAACCGACGACTACCAATCCTTTCAACTACTTGGTATGTTTGTTATGTGTGATCCTTATGAGTCACTCCCTGATTTTTGTCATGTTTTCCACGAGGCGTGTGTACACTTGAGCCAACGTCATTTCACCACTACACCCACGATGATACCAAACACTAATAAATGGATTTGACAAGGGTATTTTGGAAATGAAAGTGGAATAATACTTGGGAATGGGAATAATTAACTTTTGGAAACTTTTACGCTTTTTAGGATATACGTTAAGATAAGTTTTATATTATTAGGTTGTGCCGAGTCCGTTGTGCCATGCTGTACTAGTTGTTGTTGTGCTATACCGCCCTTGAGCTGTTGTGCTGTAGTACTTTTGGTTTAATGTGCTATCCTACTCCTGATATTGTTGTGTTATTGCATTGTTGGACTGAACTGAGTTTCATAGCCCCACTTTACTTATAACTGTTTACTGAACCTTAGGGTGAGAAAACATGTAAAACCATTTTGACGGACCTACTACTACTTTTTGATTTGCTATAACTTGTTGACTGGCTAATGTTAGATATACGCAACTGATATTTATCTTAGACCAGTGTAGCAATATAACCTGTTTATGCTTTGCTATAACCTGTTTATGCTTTGCTATAACCTGTTGACTAGCTAAGGTCAGATATACCTAGGGCCCTACTATGACTGTCAATATGAGAGAGGGCTTGGTGCTCTATTATATTGATGCTGGATTACTTGTGCTTATTGATGTTATGTGGATTATGTGATTTATATTTAACTTAGTCGAGTGTAGCAAATTACTTACTAGGTCCACTGTTACAAACTGCTTAAACCTATGAACTCACCAGCGTTAGCTGACTTTTTTAGCATGTTTTCTCAGGTAATTAGTGATGATGTTATGGATATACTACTTGTGTGGAGGCTTGGAAAATAGGCTTGGTTGGAGGATCAATTGGCAACTCTGATAGGCTGTTGGGACCTATTGTTATGTTTTTATTTAGGCTTACTTACATACTAATGGGATAATTGTAAACTTAAATTATTGGTTGGAACGTTTTATTGATGGATGATGTATTTCCGTTTCCCTATGCTTGTGTTGTGTACCAATCCCAGTAGCACCCCAAAACTTTGATTAAGACTTCCGCTGTACTAAATTTTGGGGGTGTTACAAAACCCCTGTTAGATCCACACATGCATGTTTTCCTCCAACCCATCCAAACACCAAAACGTTTGCCGGTCTGAGTGTGGATCTTCCATCTAACGGGCAAGTCAAAAAGTTCACAGGTACTTCTTTCTTGGTATTGTTTGGTATCGATCAAATAACGACATGCTAATCTAATTATAGTTTAAATACATCTCTTTTCTTTCTATATGTGAATGTTGACTTTGAAAATATTACAACAATTTTACAAAGTCAGATGCTATGTATTTAATTTGAAAATATATCTGGTAAAAAAAAGGACATGTTTCATAGAGATAAGGGGCTAAAATGGTACATATTATAAATACAAAGGAAAAATGATAAGTTTCAAAACTAATAGGGGGCAAAAAAACAAATCAAATTCAAAGGCCCCACCACACACAAGACTTCCGGCTTTGTCTTCTCCAACAAATCGCAAATACAGTTTCCACCATTGTTGTCTAGGTTAAGCTTTCTTTTCTTTTTCCATAAAAAAACTTCTATATTCTATCCTAAATCGTCTATTAACATAACTAAACATTCAAAAACGATTTTATACTTACACTCAAGTTTTAGAAACTGGAGGCCCTTAAAAACTAGAGGCCTTGTGTAGTTACACTTCTCGCACATGCCCAAATCCGGCCATGTGTGCTTCTACAGTTGGTATATGATAGACTATATATATATATATATATATATATATATATATATATATATATGTATATATATATATATGTTCTCGCAAATAAGATGGTTATATATATATATATATATATATATATATATATATATATATATATATATAATATATATATATATATATATATTATATATATATATATGTTCTCGCAAATAAGATGGTTCTCGCAAGAAAAGTCTCACTATATATATATATATAGGGTAAAGTTAAAATAAAAAGACAAATATCCGTACACTACGTAAAAAGATTTTTTTTTTAAAGTTCACGAAAAAATTCAAAAAAATTCCACAAGATCGGGTATGTTGGTGCATTAAACTTTTGTGAAAGAAGTTTTTCTGATTTTGAGTTTTTATACATTTTTTTTAATGCACAAAAAACGAATTTTGATGGGCTAAAAAATTTTGATGCACAAAATTTTCAACTTGTTTTAGTTAGATGAGAAATGTTATTTTGATTAAAAAAGTCAAAAGAACTTGGGTGCAAACACGAATTTTTGATGAACAAAAAAGCGATTTAATGCACAAACGTATTTTTTTATAATTTTTTTTTGGAAAAAATATCCACTATTAGAAAAACTTCCTTCACAACTTTTTCATGCACCAACATACCTGATCTTGTGGAATTTTTTTGGAATTTTTTGAGAAAATTTTTGAAAAAAAAAATCTTTTTACGTAATGTACGGATATTTGTCTTTTTATTTGATCTTTATCCTATATATATATATATATATATATATATATATATATATATATATATATATATATGTTCTAAAAACAACATATATGTTTTAAAAAAAATATGGTTGTTCTAAAGAATTTGATAAGAAATTGGAAATACAAAATTTTTCTTCGAAGGTGTGCATGTATGTTCTTATAAGGCGTGCAATGACAATATTGCGGCCGTGTGTAAGGTTTTTGTGAAAAAAAATGATGAGTTCATGATGATATTGAAGAACATAGGTGAATACTTACGATTATTGATGATTTGCATGTATTTTTTATTTTATTTTAAAAGGCGTGCATGTATGTTTTTGGTGGTTCTGTCAGTTCTCGCAGATAAGATGGTTCTAGCAAGAAAGTCTCCCTATATATATATATATATATAGACCGAGGATCAAGTGCGGATTTCTTTTTTTCGTGCGGATAGGTGGATGAATCTGAACCGCCCATTTCCATACCTGATCTTGACTTTTGTAAAAAAGTCAAGATCTGACGCAACGATCACGGTACCAATTGACCATTAAAACGATTTTTTTAATTTTTTTCCTTTTGAGCGATCCTTACTATTGTTGTCTTCTTTATTTATTTATTTTTTTTTTTTCAGATTTTTCTGAGCACTTTTTTTTTTTTTTTTTTTTTTTTTTTTTTTTTTTTTTTTTTTGTGATTATTAGTCCTACCGTGATATTAAGGATATTATGAAAGGGTTTTATGATAGTTACGGTGATATTATAAAACCAACTTGATATTAAGCTTTTTTACATGTAAAAATGAACCGTGATATTAAAAACCCATGATAGTTACGGTGATATTATAAAACCAAACTGATATTAAGCTTTTTTACATGTAAAAATGAACCGTGATATTGAAAAAGTTACTATGATATTAGTAAAAAAAATTAATATCATTGTTTTTTTTATTTCGATATTAAAAAAACTTACGGTGATATTAAAGAAAAATCAAAAAAAAGTATGAGTGTTAGAGTAATATTAAAAAAAACATAGTATCATAATACCTTTTAACCATAAAAACGATTCTTTTTTGAATTTTTTTCAACGATTGTTAATAATTTTTTGTCCTCTTTCTTTTTTTCAGATTTTTTTGAATTTTTTTTTAATGTTACTATGATATTAATCCGCACCATCCTTACTTAAAATCCAATCCGCACTGGATCTCTTCCCTATATATATCGATCTCTATATATATTAGCAATACCTGACAACTAGGAAAAGCCACTTGGCCAAAAAAAAAGCCACTTGGCAAAAAAGAATGCCACTTGGCCAAAAAGAATGCCACTTGGCAAAAATAAATGCCACTTGGCAAAAAAAAATACCACCTTTCATTAACAATGCTACGTTTCACACTCCTTACACACACTTCTTCCGGTTTTCTCTCATCCCATTCAAGATTTGGCGAAATTTACTCAATCACATTTAAAACTTCACTATAATCTCTCACAAAATCAACTTATTTTTTATAATTATTCAAATCAAATAACCACAAACGCCTCTTCAGTCATTGATTATCAATCAATTTTCCCCAATTATCAACTGATATTGTTTTCCCTTAATTATTGATAACTCTATCACTTCATTCGAAATCAATTTATTTTGATTCATGATTCAAAATCATTATTGATAACTCTATCACTTCATTCGAAAATTATCCTCAAAATATTCAATCAAGATCAACTGCATAATCGAATGAATTGATGGTATAACCCATTTTTAACAATCGATTTTAAGGTCAGATGATTGACAGACACATTCAGTTTAATGGGTAAGTTTGTCATACAAGTAATCATGATTTTTTGCTCATGAGATTTTTATTCAGTTCATGTTTCATATGATTAATCATGCTTTTTATGATAGGTGAATCATGAATATGATAGGTGAATCATGAATGGGGTCACCAAATGTTTGATAAACTACCTAAGATAAAAAGATATTAAGGAAGATGCATATGTTCAATAAATATAATAACATTTTTGCAGGTTCGTGATTATTGGCTTCTTTGTTATTTGACACTTATTGTCCTAAATGCAATAATTTAAAGATAAAAACATCAAAAGGTATGCTATAGTTTAGTTTCATCTTTATTGGGTGCTTTTTTTGTTGGTGTAATATTGCATACTAGGTGTTTGATAGAAGTCTTGACCTAAGAAGGCATCATCATGAGTGTAGAATCACTAAATGCTTAGCTCAAACCAATGAAAGGCTACATTTCCAAATCCATTAAAGATGATTAACCTGAACAACAATATTATCATCATTAATAGAACTTGGCATAACCTCTAACTGAGCTCTACCAGAAACAGCTGAACTCTATGGATATCAACATTTAAAGGATTACATTTCCCTTTTGTTTGATTACTTAACACTATATGCTGCAGCCACCTCACATATATGATTATCATAGTGGGTACAAGTGGGTCAACTTATGATCATGGATTAACAAATGAAATAATCAGGATTGCTTATTTTTATTTAGTTCTGAGTATTTGGGATTGCTTATTTACAAGTAGAAAAAGTGAAAAAAGTGTTCTAAAAACAGGTTTAGGGCTGTTTGGACAAACCCTTTTGATGGTTGTTTGGACAACAAACAAGTTCCAAAATAAAGTTTAAAGAATCTGGTTTGGGGCTGTTTGAACAGGTTTATTAAGGGATGTTTGGGCAGCAAATAAGTGCCAAAAAATCTGATCTAGGGGTTCTTTGAACAGGCTTATTAAGGGCCTTTGGGCAGCAAGGGGTTCTAATATTCATCCTTATATTCATTTCAGTTGGTTGCGGTTGAGTTTTGAAACAAATTGCGGAGAGCTTGCTGAAAATGTAGTCGTTTAAGAGCATGTAAAAAAGCAGGTAATAACCTTCCACTTTCTTAATCCTTTATTTCTTCAATTGATCAAAAATTTTAGTTTGACATACCCATACATTTTTTGAAATAGCAAAGAGGGGAGAGGAAGCACCTTTGATTAAAACTACATTCCAATGTCGTCTAGCCGACGAGCAACCGCTTCACGAACATGAGCAACATGTACATTATTAACCTACTTTATATAAAGGCAGTGTATTTATTCTGACTTTTCGCTCATGTAGTTATTAATCCATAACAACGTGATATCTTCTTTCAGCTTGAGGTTGAGCTAAACACAGAGCATCATGATGGAGACGTGCATGAGAAGAGTAGACTTACTCAAGTTTTAGAACATAAGGTCTGTTTTAAATTTTCACATTTTGGTTTTTGCTTCAATTTCTATTGAATCTTAAAATACTATATTTCATTGCTATGTATTTGATATCTCCTATTCAATTTAACCCAAAATGGTGTGTTTTCTATAGATGCGGCAAACTAGGCTGGTTGGGTAAAGTATCAAACAGGATATGAAGAAGAAGCGGTTAAGAAGCACATGGTACCAAAAGGTCATTGCAGAATCCACTATAGTGACGGTGATGAAGAGGAATAAGATGAATTAGACGAATTCTGTGATTATATTTATAGCAGCATGTATATATGATCAATTTTGCTCAGTTCAGAAATAAATACCAGATAAGGATTCATCATATATGGTTTACTAAAACGCTGAGCGAACCTGGCTTTACTTGCGTTCCTGTTTTAGGAAATCCACTTGCAACTCATGATGTACGCGAGTCGTATTCGAAGGTAAACTTCTATCTTGACTTCAGAATTGTTGCACTTGCAACTCATGAGCGAACCTGGCTTTACTTGGGTTCCTTTTTTTATTATTAAAGTAGCTATTATGGTATATCATTTCAAAATTATGTTGAGTATCAATTTAGTGTTATGAGACAAATCCACAAATTGTTGCATTATGGTATATCATTACAAAAATTATGTTGCGTAAATTGTAACCGTTTAATGTAAATAAAACAGATTAGGAGGATGTAAGAGTCTCATCAGTTCATGAAAAATGCAAAATGGCTGAATCTGTGAAAGGAAGAATGGATTTTACTAATGCTTGTAAAAAATGCAGAAAAAATACTGGAGCAGGTTGAAGGCATATCAAAAGATTACAATATTGGAAATTTTGTTCTCCATGTTGGAGTTTTCTGCATCATATAACTCATACACAAATCTCAGGCTACGGATGCAACACATTTCCTCTGAAAGGTTAGTGGGTTCTCTTTTCTTTTTCTTTTTTTTTTTTTTAATCTTCAACTGGTCAAATGGGTAAAATTAGAAAATAACTAAAACTGAAATGCTTTAAATTGGGTTGAACCGGTCAAAATCACCTTAGGGGTTTTTAAATACTTATAAGTTATAACCCCCTAAGTTGCTTTAGAAATAGATTACTCTTTTATCTAATATACTACAGTATATGTTTTTAAGATTAAAGAACAAGCATGGCCGACACTACCAGTTAAGTTACCCATTTCAACCTGAACCGGTTACACAACCCATATTGACATCTTTAATTTTGAGATATCAAAGAGGGGAGAGGAAGCACCTTTGATTGAAACTACATTCCAACGTCGTCTAGCCGAAGAGCAACCGCTTCACGAACATGAGCAACATGTACGTTATTAACCTACTTTATATAAAGGCAGTGTATTTATTCTGACTTTTCGCTCATGTAGTTATTAATCCATAACAACGTGATATCTTCTTTCAGCTTGAGGTTGAGCTAAACGCAGAGCGTCATGATGGAGACGTGCATGAGAAGAGTAGACTTACTCAAGTTTTGGGGAGATGATAAAGGAGAATGACTTAAGAAGCTTCAATATAACATATTTGGTCATAGTAACAGGTAGTATGTGCATTTCATTAAGGTTGTTATCAACACCAGTATGCTATTTGGATATGGGAACCACAACATTGGTTCATTTGGTGGCAAAAGACAATGGTTACATGAAGCCTCAAAACGTAAAATTGGGTAAACAGTGGAACTAATGGCTCGACATGGACCGTAAGTGACAGGATCGTCTGAAAGTTCAACACATGATAAAATATGGTTTAGGAGGTGCTTTTACTTTGCATTTGGAGCTATAAAAAACAAGTATAAAGGCACCTATGAAATGTGTTATTTTGAGCCCCTTCGCGTGTTGTCTATGGAAATTTATTGTGCAGACTTGATACCATGTGAATTCCTCTACTACATGTATGCAGCCGTAGTAGAACCAGCACCAGTACGGAAAGTCCAGACACAGAGGCACGACAATGTGGACCAAGAGAGATTCAGAAACCATATACAACTGATCACTGCGAGTGAGATCAATCCCGAATACTATGTGGTATGAAACAGCGCCTTTCACATACACATAAACTGCCATAATACACAACTAACAAAATGTTAAATTTGTTTGCATGATGTTAGGTTTACAGCTGAAGAAGATATAATAAGAATAGACGCCACAAAACCCTGGTATTTCAACAAATGTGTCACATGCTACAAGAAGGTGACCACCAAATCCGCAAACCAGCAATGTCAGCGACCAGGCACAAACCAACAGCCTATTTACAGGTACGGTACTCTAACCAATATTTTTTCCAACTGAATAACGTCACAAGAATACACTTCTGAGATCACAGCTAATTACGAAGTACATTTGTAACGAACAAAACTACTACTTCAAAGCCATTATCAGTGATGGAACAACAACCATTACACTTACATGCTTCAGTCCCGAGGCACACTCAATGACAGCACCATGTGAAGAAGTCCTGGAAAAGATGCATAACAAAGCACACTACTATATAATCTATTTGTTGTGTTAAATGAAATATTTTATGTGAAAAATAAACGTGATAATATTTTCTTTGACTTACCTGTTGCTATTATGTAGATTATTTTATGAACGCAAGTCATTTCTAAAGGGGGTTGTTTGTAACCCTGTTCTTTTATCGACATCTATCTGACTTATATATATACTTCAGTTATAACTCTGGTATCCTAATTTACATATGTATTAACAGACACTTGAAGCCATTATGGTTGCAACCAAAGAGAGCATACTTAATTGGAATGACCCATGAGTTTGATCACCACAAAGATAATGAGTTCCTCCAGTATTGGTGTAAAAGGTACCCACAATTAAGATTGTTGCTATCCATCAGGTATCTACTTGGCACCTTCATAATTTATAACACTTGCTACTAACGAACATCAGATGCATCAGAAAGTTTAAGATAATTCATCACTATAATTACAACGAACCTTATTGCAAAACTTCTGTTGTGATTTCAAATATTGTGAAATTGTTTAATAAAAGTAATACATAGGAAATAATGCAGGTTATTAACTTACCCAACCACCCGCACCCTGTTGCTCCGAATTAAGCTGATAAGCAAATCGAAATACTATTTTTGGCATGTTTTTGAGTTAATATTGTCTTTGAAAGAAGTTACCAATGCTAGATATATTGTCAAGTTTGATCCTGATGCTATTAGAGAGTAGTTCATAAACCTAAAATTTCGTTGAACATTTTTTAAATTAGCTGCTACAAGTTATAATGTGACATATCTGCTCATATTTGTTTTCGTTGGATATTTGTTAAACTTACACCTATAATGTGACATATCTATTCATAACTTTTCAATATTAATAAAGAGGATCTTAATTCAAGACTAATAATCTTTACTTTCATGAATTCGGGGAGTGGAAACTACAACTCAAGGATGTTAGTGGCAAGTTTTTGTTGATAGCAACTTCTCAGGTATGCTCAAGACCCAGAATTGGCATTTCATTAAGGATACTAATAATATCCAGCTATATAGGGACATGGGGATTTGAATAATTGACCTCTGTTTTATGTCGCATGTTCCCAACCATTGAACTACTATTGCGTGGACATGTAAACAATTATAACTTGCACTAAAAATAACAGTTTATCTGTAAAATGAAATTGAGAATGCAAGATGAAGTGTGAATGAGATAAATGGTTCAATGTGATTTGAAATGAGTTGATATCTTGGATTCTATTGACTATGATAAAGATTAAAATAATATACAATTAGTGAAGGTGAGCGAAATTGTGAAGTGAAACGGTTAAATGAAAGTATTAGTCATCTGGTAATGGAGAATGAGCATGTTGGGATTGTTAAAAAACCTTTGTTCCTGTGTGTATCAACTTTCTTTCTTTTTTTTTTTCTTTTTTTTGGCAATAGCTGCAACATAACCTTTGTTCATGTTGGAACGTAACGCGTGTAGATGGAGGGAGGATAGTGTATAAAACGGTGGGGTGAAGAAGGTTCATGAGAGTGTTCCGGATAAGAAAGAGATAAGGACCCGTGAAGAGGATATGGAGGAAAAAGGAAGGTTGGATGATGAAAGAATGGGGGGAGACATGTTCAGGAGTGGCATGAAAAACGAAGAAAATATCCTAATGTGGACAATGATGAAGATCCTTTGGAAGACGAAGATGACGATGAATTCATGAAACGAGTGAAGTAAAATGTTCAGAAGTTTGATTCCACATTAGCTTAACATTTGTTTCAGTAAACTATATGTATTGGTGATTAGCTTAAACTTTTTTTTTTTTTTTTGTTCAACTAAGCTCTAAAGATGTCTTTCGTCAGCAGCCAGCTACTTTGTGTGGTTTTTGTTATAATTTCTTTCTCACTACACCTTGATTTAAAAACCTGCAACTATCATACACACATCACTCTATTACATACAACATAGACAACTTATAGGCTTTAATAACTATGATGTTCGGTATTTCATTCTTTTTCTTTTTAACTTACAACTTAATCAATTTGTATATGTCATTATAATTTGACATTGCTCATAACAAAAAAGCTAAACAGGCGTTCTTATTTATACAGGAAGTTTATGTTTTTCTCAAATAACTCTTTAATGCATTAATATTTAATAGTGTTATAAATCTGTTATTATTTCAAAAAAATATATATATATATAATAATAATAATAATTAAAAAAAAATCTCAACATAAAATGTAACAACTTAACTTAAGTCAAATATGAATTTCAAACCTTTAGGTTGGGCATAGTCGTGACCAGACACGACCTTGCCATATCAGCTTTCTCTCTCCGACGACCTGACGACGACCAAGTTGCCACAATTGTGACCAACTTAATTTTTTCTTTTCAATTTTTTTAACATGCAAAAAAGTAAACGTGTTAACTACAAAAACACGTTACCATGCAAAAAATGTAAACGTGTTATTCTATTGCTAGATGTGTAATCCACAGATAAATTTAAACACATTTGACCATCACCCCATTATTATTCCATGAAAAAAGTTACACACATTTCACCATGGACCGTGTAAACATGTTATTCCCTCACTTTACACACACACACTTAAAACACCATGAACTGTGTGTTCTCATTTTCCTTCTTATTCATCACTTTACACACACACACTTAAAACACCATGAACTGTGTGTTCTCATTTTCCTTCTTATTCATCACTGTCTAATCCTTTTTTCACTCAAATTGGTCGAAATTTCGACCCTTCTCTCCAAAAAATCGACCGACGACCGAATGTGACTTTCTTGCCACAGTGGGCTTGACTTAGCCAAATATCGGTCGACCGGTCATGGTGACCGATCGACTGTACCCAGACTTATAAAAACACACTAATTTCCATCATCAAGAATTTCACACACATTATGAAAATTTGTTTTCTACACTTCAACAAAACAATTTGCTTCCTACGCCCCCAGAATAATTTTAGTAACAAATTTGTAAGAAACAAAATTAAATTTAAATCATAATCTTAACCAATTTAGATATATAAGTTAGAAGTGCTAACAATATACGAACATTACTAATATTTTAATATTGATAACAAATTTTTAAGAAACAAAATTACATTTTTTTTTTGGTAAAAGTGTTACCTCAGTACAATAAGAAACAAAATTACATTTATATCATAATCTTAATTAACCAAATTATATATATAAATTAGAAGTGTTTTACAAGATAATACATGAGACTCTCGGAAATAATAATCCACACCTATTGTGATTTTTGATCTTAAAATGCAGATTATGTTACTATTCGGGTTAAAAGGTTAACATTTACATAAATGTTCAGTAAACTGTGATTTTTATAACTTATGGGTAGAAATTGAATATACAATAACCAAGAGCCATAAAATGTCACTTGCGAATAATTTGGACCAAAAATGTAAATACTTTCTAACTAAGGACTAACGGTGCAAAAGATTCACCGTTAGGGTTAAAAGTTGTCTCTTTGTTTTAAAATTGATCATGCTAACAATATACGAACATTACTAATATTTTAATATTGATAACAAATTTTTAAGAAACAAAATTACATTTTTTTCCGTAAAAGGTTACCCCAGTACAATAACAAACAAAATTACATTTATATCATAATCTTAAACAAATTATATATATATAAATTAGAAGTGTTTAACAAGATATCACATGAGACTCGCCCGGCCTGGAGGCCGGGTCATGAAAGCTAGTATATATATATATATATATATATATATATATATATATATATATATATATATATATATATATATATATATATATATATATAAGCATATTGTAAATCTAATTCAGTTATCTTAAATCTTCATGATTAAAAGATAGTCAAAATTATTAATTAATTATTATTTTGCTGCATAACACTTTCTTTTGAACTACAACAAAGATTTACTAAAAGTTAATTACTTAGATGGTCCTTGTCATTTGTCGAGTTTAACAAAAATGGTCCATAGACTTTTTTTTTATCCTGGATCCTCTCCATATGGTTTTGAATCATAATGGGTTTGGTCTCTTTTGTTTGTCAGGTTTAACAAAAATGATCCCTAGATTTTTTTTCCCCCGGATCCTCTCCTTGTGATCAATAAGGTAAAAGGACCAAACCCGTTACGAGTCAAAACTACAGGGAGAGGATCCGTGAAAAAAAAATTACAAGGACGATTTAAGTAATTAACTCATTTATTAATAAACTAGCATGGAGATATAAGTACCCAAAAAGCCTTTAAAGATTTTTTTGGCATTCTTTAACGATCAACAAATGTATTATCCCCCTCACATGAATTGTCCCCTCCCCAAATGTATTGTCCAACTCCGGACCCTAATCATTGCACCTCAGCGTTTTGATGTGTAAAATCTCGTCTTAAATTCATAATACCGAACTAACCTATAGATTAACACTAACAGGTAGTGTACCCGATCAGTTATAGCTAGGATGATAAGTACAGGACATTCGCGAGGAGCAAATTGATATAAGCTAAATCTAGTGGCAATTACTAAACTAATCTAAACACTTAAAAGGGGTTGAGAGATTGACATGATTTGATTACTTAAACTAATAAATAAAACTAAAACAATAATAAAAATGCTAGGTTGTGGTCGATGGGAGAAGAACGTGCTATCCAAGTTCATCCGGCCTACTATGTTTTCTTGATGTTGGAATATTAATATCATGACAATCATATTTAAATACAATAAACATCAAAGAACACATGCGGAAGCGTAGGAACAATAACACATAATTAATTAACTGAATTTAAACGTATGCGTACCTTAATGATTCTAGCAAAACAAGAATCAATCCAAGCAACAATAGTGATGAACCCTAATTAGGGTTTATAAGGATTACACGAATTGCCCCTTGCCAATTTTGCAATTCAATCCAATAATCAAACAATAGTGTGTTTGATTCACGTTCTTGTACACACGTACTAATACCAAGTAAATGTTTATGCAAGTAAAGAACACAAAACATTTAAGGTTTTGAAAACCAAAAAGTCGAAACCCTTAGGAGGGGTTCGGCCGGTTTATCACAAGAGAAAAGAATACACGCTTTAGGGTTTAGTATTGTGTACAAGAGATACAAAAACTAAGAACCCTTAATGTGTTTATATAGTGTAGATTACTTAGAGCTCAAGTTGGATTTGGGTTGGGTTTCCCCTCCCCAAACCGATCGGCCAACACCCTCTAAGGGTATTCCGGAATCTTCTTGACTTACCAAATATTTACACATATTTCTTTCCTTTTATCGGTTAACGGTCGTTAGTCATTATCCGTTAAATACTAACGGTCGTTATGTATTTTGCGTATATAATAATTAAACATAACTTTTTATAAATAATTATTATTCATTTACTCTTCATACGTAAAGTGTGCAATCCCGTGATCTCGAGTTCGATCCTAACATACGACTACTAAAATAATGTTCACAAAACTAACAGCTCCCACTTGGACATATTTTAATAGTGTAATCACATCGGTTAGTGTCTTGCAACACACCGATGCCTCTAGTACAACTCGAGTAGGTCTCCAGGAAAAACCTTTAATGATTCATCATTATTATTGTCCTTTTGTTACTAATACTACATTAAATAAAGATATGGATTAAAGTCATACTTTATTCAAATATTCTGTTTCTCGTTGTTTGTGATTGAGCAAGATTACCAAATCTTCTGAACACATTCAAGGGATATCTTGGGCATGGCCGCGCAAACATCTTGTCAACCCTACGATGAGCCCAGCAGTATTAAACTCCAAAATAAATTTGAAGGAACAAATTCTATCTTAACTACAAGCATAACCTATGAATATTGTAACAATTCTGAAAACAATCCTTATGACTACCAGTTACGTATAGCGTTAAATTATTCCACATAATGCACTACATTCATAACAGTTATCTGGTATCTCAAGTCTGAGGATAACTATTCATGATTTACTTAATAACAACATCCATAAAGTAACATCATGTAGTTTGGGATAAGTCCTATATTCAATTCATTGAATATCATGTGAATTTGGCATGTCAACGCATCAATATTGTCACACCCCGAAAGTCGGGTCTAACGGAAGCATACATGTCACTGGGGTGCTACTTAATTGGTATCACAACACAAGGTACAAAGAACGGTTTTACCTCAACCGTTTAGAAGAAAATTCATTAACAAAAAGTGTTAAATTTACATTGTTCAAATGTGATGCGGAAATAGGCCCACAAAATGAGTAAAGCGGTCCCAAATAAATATATCAGAGTCATCTATGACCATGCCCCTTGCCAAGCGCCTCCAAAGGTAAGCTATCGCATTAACCTGAAAATACATGCTAAAAGTGTCAACACGAGGTTGGTGAGTTCATAGGTTTGTGAATTAAACCACGAAGCTGCGTATAATGAAGCGTAGGACAATAGTGAGCAGGATATACAAATGTGAGCATATAACAAAGTAGCAACAACTGAACCTCGGACTACAAACACGCATAAATGATCCACACATAGGTTGGGTGCCACTTCCCAAAATATATACTGGGTGCTACTTCCAAAATGTATACTGGGTGCCACTTCCCAAAATATATACTATCGATGCATCACTAAACAGTTGCACACGTTCAAGCCAAGTCACATAAATTGAATTCACACAATATGGCACATATTGCAATCAAACACACATATTGTCCAAAATCACGAAACCAGTAGATCACAACATGAAAGCATTCAAAAGCATTGAGTTTAGTTAAAAACGAGCATGTATTCTCCCCCAAAATAGTTATAAAACCGGTAAAGGTAGGGGCTATGAACTCACCTTAGCCATAGCAATGCAATGATCACAACTGACACAACTGGCATCGAGAAGCAAAACGCAACAGTCTCAAGACATACGGCACGACGGTTCCAAGATATACAGGCACAACGGTAACCATGACACATGGCACAACGGACTCGGTACCACCTAATAATATAAAGACTCGTCTCAAAATATATTCCATGTGGTAACTAAAAGTGTAAAAGTCTCCAAAAGTTATCCATTTCCCTTTCCAAAATCAATCATTTCCATTTCCAAAAAAATAAAATCTCATTTCCAAAAGAAATCTCGTTTTATCCGTTTATCAGTGTTTGGTATCATCGTTCGTGTGACAGTGCAAGGACACTGACTCAAGTGAACACACACCAAAAATGAAACGAACAATAGAATTTCCGCGAAAGAGATGGCAAGAACTCAAGAAGAGATGACGGGGGTAACCTAAAGTAATCACACATGTCAAACACCAATTAACTAAAAGGGTTGGTAGTCGTTGGTTATAATCCATTAGGTTTCATAAAACATATGTGTTTTATTTAACAAAACTCGTCATGACTTATTCGTTCGTAGAACGTCCCAAATCAAGTGACTTATTTAGCTTCCATTCCAATATATATAGATATGTATATATATCAAGTTTAGTGTTGAAAATTCCCAATTAACTCGACTACCAACCAATTCATCTCGATTAAGTCACACAATAGCAATAAAATATACTAAGGCGAATGTGCCTCGATACGTTCTCGTCACCTCATGTTTTTCTATTTTTATCCAAATTAATTACTCACGATTTTTATATTTCCCTTTTCGTTATTACATTAAGTAACAAATTTAATTAGTTAGTTAATACTTTTAACAACCATTTTTATTATAACTTTCCTTTTATTTTTAAATCACGTTACGAGAGTTATTATCGTATCGAGTTACATTTCCATAACATTTCCTCGGTCATAAGCCGGGTCAACAAGTCAAAGTATCCACATGTCCAAGTGATATAACAATCCATTTTAGGCTATCGTGGTCACACCGAGACCACGGGTTCTCGGCTAACCACGACGAGGCCAAAACATCACAATTAAACCAAGTTCAAGAATTAAACCACAAGGCCATTCGGCCGTATCTATCATTTGGCCAAAATGTTACTGCTCGACTGAAACCAAATATCTCAAACCAAATCCAAATCTCGTGACACAACAATCAATTACCAAGAGTATTAACAAATCCCTCATGCCGAGAGTCTCGGCTTTGAATCTGCTAACAGCCACAACACAAACGGACCTCAAGGAGGTCACAGCTCCACTCAAATCCAAAACTAATCCGAATCCAAATCCACTTTCAACACAATAACAACCACAAAAATAAACTTACCACGCCGAGACCCTTGAGGTCTCGGCTTCGAACCACAAAATCGGAATCTAACCAAACGGACAAATTAAATAGCCTTTCGAGTATAACACCGTAACAAAAAAAAATAGTTACTAATACTAGATAACCTAAATCCAACATCGACCAGATCAATCGGACCAACATATAACTTTGCCGAGACCAATAGGGTCTCGGCTACACTTACCGTGAGCCACTATGAACCAATCGGATCAACATAAACATATAACAAACATAACCAACACCAAAAATAACATAAGCTTGAAATAAGCTCGATAAGCCACAAAAATAAGCTCGACCGTGAGCTTATGCTCACGGTATCAAAACCCTCGACACAAGTCGACCTGAAACGATGATACCACAACATTTACTCGTGTTTTTATTAATAAAATTTTCGTTTCTACCCGTTTTTAAACCCACACCGATTCACCACAAGTGGTGTCTCGGTGTTTAGATCAAGTTTCCAACTCGATCTATACCTACCTTCGGTGAAACTCGGTGAGATCAAGAAAAGACGAGCTGTGGTGGTGAAAGAGGTTCTTGGAGCGCGTGGTGATGTTGGAGGCGCGTATACATCAAACACGGGGCACAAGAGATGAAATGAAGGTGTTTTGGGTGGCGGTGTAACATTAGAGGTGGTGGTGTGGGGTGGCCGGAGATGGCCGGAGGTGGTGGAGAGCGGGGGGACAGGGTGGCGGCTAATGACAAGGGGTGGTTTTTGAACCCTAAAAGGATATAACATGTATATATATAGGGTAGGCTAAGGGTATGTAAACCCTATGGACCAAAACTATCAACATCTAAAGTCTAGGGGCGGTGGGGTAATATTACTGCAGGGACCATAGTTGTAGTTTTTGAAATCTTTCACGAAATCAAGTTTGGGGCTCGTTTAGACTAGTAAACGGTTAATTCAAGGCACGGGAATTTCACCATTGTGCTCAGAATAATTTTTCTAATAAAAACGACTATTCATACGCCTCGTTTCTCACAAATAATAAAATAATCAAATCAAATTATCGGTTGTGCCAGTACGCGTTGTGTACAAATTCCACGTTTCGCGAGATAACTTCACGTTTTCAAACCAGATGAGTTCAGAAAATATTCGTAAATGAAAACGGGGATAATCTCGTATAAAAAATATGTCTGAAATATTACAGGGTATTACAGTCTCACCTCCTTAATCAGAATCGCGACCTCGCGATTCAATTCAAAAGGTTTACGTCATTTGTCAGCGTAACTCTTCTGACAATTCGTGAGCAGCTTGCAACTCGATTCTGATATGAACGATCTTCTCGGTAATCTCATGAACAAGTTCAGGATTAGTAAGTTGGGTATCCCCAACTCCTACCCATCAAGTCGGCGATCGACTACAAAGCATCTCACACGGTGCCATTGAAATACTGGAGTCGTAGATATTGTTATAAGAGAATTTGGCCAACGGGAGGTGTCTATCCCAACCATTTCCACACTCGATTTCTCAGGTAGAAGTGTGGGATTCTCTCCTGAGGTCGAGCTTCTGATATAGTAGCAAAAACAGCAAATTGTTTTACAAAAATGATTTGTGAAATGATTTCTGAAGTAGCTTATAGGATAATAGGAAAACATTTTCATCGTTTATAAAATTGTAGCGAGGTCAAAATTTTGATTTTTAGTTTGATTCATAACATCGTAATAGGAAATCAGTATGCCATTTATAAGATGGTAGTAAGATCAAAATTTTGATTTTTGTGAAATAGTAGTAAAACATTTTGTAGGATGACCGCAAAATGGTCAGTAGAAAATTCAAAGGAAGTTTGTAAATTAAATGGCAAAACAGATTATTATCCTATAAGAGGTTAGCAAAGATAACTGTATTCCCAAGGGACGAGAGGAGAATTAGGTGATTGTCCTAAGGAACGCGGTTCAGGTTACTCCTTAATGTCTTAAAATTTCCGTTGGGCACGAAATCTCTACTGAACGGGGAGTTTAGCAAGTTCAGAGTACGACTCTGTAAGAGGATGTTGATTGCTACTAGCAATCAGTCGATTGAATCAGTGATGTACATAGTACTTAAAGTGGGGGGGTACAACATTGATTGAACAACTTCGATTGAACAACATCGATTGAGCACAAGGCTTACGGTAGAGGCGACTATAACAAGGCCATAACAAAAACAAGGCCGAATAACAAATCCAAATCCAGGATGACGTCCAAGATCACAAAATCAGACAATCCAAATTCAATCAGAATCAAAACCAATCCAAACATAGCCAATATCAATTCCGAACGTAGCCAAAATAATATCCAAACGTAGCCAAAATCAAATTCAAACGTGGCCAAAATCGATTCCAAACGTAGCCAAAATCAAATCCAAACACTCCAATAAACTCATACGGGCTTATTACGTTCTTAAGGGGTTACAAATAAGTAACTCGGATTCAAACGGTGCCAATCGGGTCTAACCCGACCCGATGCAAACTACGGCCAGGCGGCGACAAATAGGAGTTCCATATAACAGAGACGTATAGCGGTGCCATAAGTATTACAGTTCATGCGGTGTTGTGATGCCAGTGTGTTGTGTGTGTGGAAATAATATCTAATGTCCGTGTGCACACGCAAAACTTTACCATTTCTAAAGTCAAAAGTCAACCCGGAAATAATTCAATTATAACTACTCCAGTATTGCAAAATTCACCTCTGAGCCGGACATAGGTGATCAAGCCATGTCCCATTGTCCCTGGTTGAATATAGGTGATCAGTCTATATTCACCCAAGGTTCAATGAATTTTGGAATACTCAGCCTAGTTATACCAGTAGTATGTCCTTTACATCCAAAATCATTCCCAAAACCACGACAAGTGTACAAACTCGACATTCAATGATGAGATTACGCAAGGAAATAGCATAACTCCGCGACAGGTACGGTGCGTGCATAAGCATATGGAAATGCTTATAGTGAACAGCTAAAACAAGCGGATATAAAATATCCAATAGTTAGGCACACATCTAAACAAATATGCAATCAAGCATCTCATCAAACAACTCGTCAATTATATAATGAACATCTCATCTAATATATCATCAATTATCTCGTCTCATTAATTATATCCTCAAACAAAATCATACGCGAGGCATCAGCTTGGCAGGCAGGCACGTGATGGTCATAGTGTTAAGTTTTCAAAAAAATGGTTATAGTCCAGGTTTTAGAAAATAAACTATAACAACCGTGATTTTAGCTGGTTAATTTGACTAATGGTCTCAACTTATTTAACTTTTATGTGGTGTGTACTATGTGCTTAGATGTGGTATATGTGCGGTTTGTGGGTAATAAGTAAGTGTGTTAGCACTAAATCCCTTGGTGTGATATTTTCTTCATGAGTTGAGTACTGTGAATTTTGGGATAAGTTCATTTTGATCGCCTTTGTGGTGTAGAAATATAATACCCAAAAATCTAAAATATGTAAAAAGACCAAAATGCCCCTACAATCTTAAACTTTGATTAATAAGCTTATAAAGTACCAAATGAATTCCAAACTTCGGGAGATGATCAAGATATGAAGTAAAATTATTTCTACTACCACATTTGACATTTTGGGAAGTACTAAAATTATTTTTACACACATTATGTACCGAAAATTATAATGAATATTATTAATATTATTATTATACTTTATAAGTAATTTAAATCCATTTAAAATGCCAATTAAATTTAGAAAACATACAAATTGATTTGGTACTTAAAATCCCATGAATTTTGCCAGCCCATGCCCTCCCCAATGACTCAGCATTTCCCTTTTTATTGTAACAAACTCCTTAAACCCTAAAAACAAATTACCGAAAAACAAAACACACACAAAAATCCTTTGTGCATTCATCCGATCCTCTAAAATCAGTGGAGTATTTTTATGGGCTTGTTCATCATCCAAGGAGTCTAGGAAAATTGGTTTGAAGGTCTGGGGTTCGTTCGTTTGATCGTGAGAATTTTTGGTAGCTCGTTATTCCATCCGATAGGTCTATCTTCATTGTGACTCATCCACACGTTCGATCTTCGATCTGGTATTTTTCCCATGTTTCTTTCATCATATAAGACCTATGAAAAATATTATAATCGAATCATGCAATATAAAATAGATCGTTCGAATTAAAATGGGTTAAAACGCGTATAAATCATAAAATATGTAATACGATTTTCCCAGGTTTTGTAATCATTTATTTTGGACTTGATATGAGTCATATAACCTGAGAAAAATAATGGTTCGATTTATGGAAGCTTAGTTTGGTCGTGTGTGATTCTTGTTCATATCGGGGTTTTTGGAAAAATTAGAACGAATGGGTTTAAACCCTAACTAGCGATTTGGTTTTGGATCATTGTGGGATAAATTCTGGAAATTAATGATGTTTTTAATGATGTTTGAATGATGGAAACATGTTTTGATAAACTAGGTTTAGGGTTTCGAATTATAAAATCATACCGATCGGATTTTGTTAATAAAAAGGAGCGTTTGGTAAATAATGGAACTTGTGAGTTATTTTTGTAATACACTATAGATAGGGGCTGATGTGAATAAAATATAACTTAGGGGTCATTCGCGTTAAATATGAAAGTTATGGACTTGATTTGAAAATCGTTAATAATGTAAATCGAATTGTAAAATAAATAAATTGGAGGGTCTTGAATGTAATTTTTGGAAACTTAGGGGTGCATCGTATAATATTTGAAATGAGGGGCTTAATGTGTAAAATTGGATATTTAAGGGTTTAATACATAAATATAATAATTATAATGCCGATTTGTGTTTTTATATAGTTAAGGGACCAATATTGTAAATATTGAAACTTAAGGGAAAAAGGTGTCATTTTGAATAACTTCTGTATTAAATGAGTAAATTGAGATATCTTCATATTAACCCTTTAACCTTTGAGCATTTACATTTAAAACCCTGAGATTTGGAAACTTGTCATAATTAACCCTAAACTCTTATAACTTGCTAAAATGAACATTATTTCTATAGTAAGCCTAATTAATGACTTAACCTAATTTATGATATTTAAAGCTTGCTAAAAATAGAAAGTGACTTAAAATGAGCAAACTTACTTAAAGTGGAAACTTGCTAAATCTGGAAAGTTACTTAAAATGGAAAGATAATTGAAACCCCTTTGTAATTCTGTCCTCTACTCCTTTAGGTTCGAAGAGAGAGTGATTTGATCCCTGTCAGTTTTGCTACTCTTGTGTTCTTGCATTCGTAATAAGGTACATATATTCTGCCCTTCTTGTAAGGAGCCTTCGTTTCTCTTGACTTCTGATTTTATTTCGTTTAGGTTTCCCCAAGCCATTGCTATGTTTCTCTTGTATTGTGAACCTTGACTTGAACCTTTGCTTTGAACTCTTGTCTTGATCATTTGTTTTGAACCTTGCCTTGAACCCTGCTATGTTTCTTTTTACACTTGACACGACCTGTTCACCCCTTGGTAACCTGAATATTTAAGACCCTTGGATACTTGAAGGTTCATAGGATTTTATAACTACTTTTCTAAATTACATATGAAGAGGTTTTGAAAATTTCTTTTAAAGACTTTCATTATAAAAACTGATTTAAAGACCACTTTATTTTAAAATCATTTTAAAAGGATTACTTTTTAATAAATTGACATGAACCTTCTGGTATTTAACTTTCTGATATTGACCTCCTGATATTGAACCCCTGCATTGATCTCCTGTCTTGAATCCTGATATGAACCCTGATATGAAATCTGATATGAAACTTGATATAAAACCTGACACTTGATACCTGATACTTGACACCTGAGACTTGATACTTGACCTGGACCCACAGTTTGAGACTACGAGCCACCCACTAGGCATGAGGGTTTCATGTCCATGTCATTGATGCACTGGTGGCATGACTCTAGGGCAGGAGAGTGATGACCTGTCCTGTCCCTGACCTGATTTATACTTGTTACGTAGAGGAAGACCCTGTGGCCTACTGGGGCGTATGGATGCATCCTAGACCTGACCTGATTTGTTTGTATTACTTGTATTATCTGGTGACTGACGAGTGTGTGCGATATACGTCTTTCACAATCCTGGGAGCCCGCGACTCCAACCCCTGGAGGTATCCCCTCACCCTGTACCTGGTATGCTGAGGTCACCCCTCCATACACCCTGATATGTGATTTGATATGATATGTACTGTTTCTGGGCTCGTGGTGGATTACTGTTTATGTTACCCTATGACTTGATACTTGACTTGACCTGTTTCGACTTGGACTGGTGGTGGGTTATGGTTTCCTTTACACTGAGCCATTGTAACCATTTCTTGATAACCTTTTCCATTGTCCTTTCTACTCTTGTTACACCTTGTACCATTTCATTATTTCACCATCCCTTATTACTGCTTTGTATCGTTATATCTGTTCACTGAGCTTTCGTAGCTCAGCCGCGTTTCTTTTTCCCGCGACAGGTTTTAGTTTGGAAGCTGGGTATGAGCGGAGAGTACCATGGATATAGAAGGCCCGACTAGCTATGGAAGAGTATTAGAAGAACTTATAGTTAGACTTAGAAACTTTTGTATTGTAACCTTGTAGTTTCATATTTCCTTTGTAACCATTGAATTCTATTGTATTATTAAAGTCAAATGCTTGTGTTTGTTCTGATATGGAACCATCGTTGTGACATCTTTACCCTTGTCGGGTTGGGGTGTTACAATTATGGTATCAGAGAGACAGGTTGCGACTCGTAATACATTTACCCTTGACCTGTGAAGTTTGGACCACTAGGTTTCCACTGTAGGCGCTCATAAGATAACCTGTAAGAATTTGCTTTAGGATTTCCCTATAGGAACTTAAGTTCTGACCAGTGAGGAATGGGTAGACTCTAAGGCTTTTGGTTAAGTATCATTGCTTCCGCATCACTCTGATTCGTGCTTTGCTTTTGGTTAGATCCTGTTGATACCACTTTTTGAAAGTGAAGGCTTATGCTCTGCACCACCTAAGATCTGAAACCCAATTAAATCTTGAAATAATTGGAAATTACATAGAATTTGCCTAACACTATTTGAACCTTATTTTGAGATTCTGACTCCGAACTCTGATTCTTTTGTTAATCATTTTGATACCTCTTCGAACATTCTGAGAATCACCATGGCGATGACGTACTTGACACATTTTGTTATTTGTCTTTTGCTTTGATAAACGTCTATAAATCTTCCGACACTATTTGATTTCGTTTCACCCATCTCTGTCCCTATGAGAAGCCTTGTGGTTGTGACCATGAGCATAAGAATGTTTTCCCTCATTTTTGAATGATAAAAATTTGATTCGTGATCCGTCTTTCCTTGGTTAGTTAAACTTCGATTCTATTCTGATAAGAAGTTGGTTGACTGAGCATTCCAATATTGGCAACTACCCTTCTATGTCTCACCTTTGGCGTTTGAAACAATTTTGAACTCCCTACTACAATTACCTATTATTAAACCTTGGCTATCACTATTATTTTCCCTGCCGGACCTGGAGTTGACAACAACGGCAGCTACCCTGAAGAGTGAAGACATTCCTTACAAGGTAGAAGTGTTGGCGATGCAGAAGAAGAAATTCTAGTCAAGATGGCGAGCCTGGAGCTGATGAAGACATGCAGTCTCACTTCCCTATTCATCTTGGTTGTACTAAGATGAATTGAGAGCAGAAGCAGACTGGATGATGAAGAGATTTAAAGATCGTGCCAGAAATCCACATTACTCCATCACAGTGTCAAGAAGAAGTGCTGAAGGCTTGAGGGACCAGACTCAAGTTTATCCCCCCCCCCTTCTCAGCGTATGATCAGATGGACAAGCGTAGACAGACTACTCGGACTTGGAGGAGATTTTGAAATCATGTATTTGAGTGGACGATTTTGGTTGGATGAGTTGCTTTCGTGAAGGACGAGGTTATTGATGGCGTGTTCACTTCTGTGTAACCCACTTAAGCTTCCGTTACCTGATGATAAGATCTTTCGAATGATTCGGGTCCTCCGTTAGTATTTCCGTTTGGTGTTCTTTCTGCGTATGTTGGATGACCATTTTGTATGAAAATTTTGAGGTATTGTGAAAGACCTGACGCTCTGGACGACGTACTTCTTTGATGCTTATAAATTCCGTTACGTTATTTGTACGATATGTATCCCTGATTTTTGAATTTTAGTGATGACCGAGTTGGACCAACCCTAGGGTGTAGAATGGACTGTTAGGTGGTTGATAGATGCTTTTTCACGACTTGAGATAAAGTATGACCATCATGAAGGTATACTCATATGACACTGGTATTATGACGAGTAGCTAACGTGATAATACTTACGTCATATGACGTACCCTCATTGTGATCATAGGATATTTCGAGGAGTGCCTTAGAAACCTTAGAAATTCTTATATCTGATTGAGACTCTAGGATTCGTTCTGCCTCTGCGCTTAAATCTGTTTTCACCATTTTGCGATTTGATACGTCTGGATTCTCGACACGCGTTTGCTGACCTCTGTACTTCCGATAAGAATCTTAGGTCCTGTTGTAGGATTTTCTGCCGTTTGATGTAATCAAACAATCTGTTTTCCGTCTGTATGGACTCTATCTGCTAATATGAACGAGTACACCTATGTTTTGCCATGTATACGTCTAACATTCGATGAATCTGTTCATGATGATCTGTTGTGAATTATGATTTGTCTTTCTGAGGAAACCGAAGTTTTGACCCACGATAGAGAATCATGAGAAACTAGTCATTCACATTTCCGTTCTTGGTCCGTTATGCTTTCCGTTTCGTTTTTTTTAGAGGGGAAGAAGTTGTAATACCAAAAAATCTAAAACATGTAAAAAGACCAAAATGCCCCTACAATCTTAAACTTTGATTAATAAGCTTATAAAGTACCAAATGAATCCCAAACTTCGGGAGATGATCAAGATATGAAGTAAAATTATTTCTACTACCACATTTGACATTTTGGGAAGTACTAAAATTATTTTTACACACTTTATGTACCGAAAATTATAATGAATATTATTAATATTATTATTATACTTTATAAGTAATTTAAATCCATTTAAAATGCCAATTAAATTTAGAAAACATACAAATTGATTTGGTACTTAAAATCCCGTGATTTTTGCCAGCCCATGCCCTCCCCAATGACTCGGCATTTCCCTTTTTATTGTAACAAACACCTTAAACCCTAAAAACAAATTACCGAAAAACAAAACACACAAAAAAATCCTTTGTGCATTCATCCGATCCTCTAAAATCAGTGGAGTATTTTTCTGGGCTTGTTCATCATCCAAGGAGTCTAGGAAAATTGGTTTGAAGGTCTGGGGTTCGTTCGTTTGATCGTGAGAATTTTTGGTAGCTCGTTATTCCATCCGATAGGTCTATCTTCATTGTGACTCATCCACACGTTCGATCTTTGATCTGGTATTTTTCCCATGTTTCTTTCATCATATAAGACCTATGAAAAATATTATAATCGAATCATGCAATATAAAATAGATCGTTCGAATTAAAATGGGTTAAAACACGTATAAATCATAAAATATCTGGTGACTGATGAGTGTGTGCGATACACGTCTTTCACAATCCTGGGAGCCCGCGACTCCAACCCCTGGAGGTATCCCCTCACCCTGTACCTGGTATGCTGAGGTCACCCCTCCATACACCCTGATATGTGATTTGATATGATATGTACTGTTTCTGGGCTCGTGGTGGATTACTGTTTATGTTACCCTATGACTTGATACTGGACTTGACCTGTTTCGACTTGGACTGGTGTTGGGTTATGGTTTCCTTTACACTGAGCCATTGTAACCATTTCTTGATAACCTTTTCCATTGTCCTTTCTACTCTTGTTACACCTTGTGCCATTTCATTATTTCACCATCCCTTATTACTGCTTTGTATCGTTATATCTGTTCACTGAGCTTTCGTAGCTCAGCCGCGTTTCTTTTTCCCGCGGCAGGTTTTAGTTTGGAAGCTGGGTATGAGCGGTGAGTACCATGGATATAGAAGGCCCGACTAGCTATGGAAGAGTATTAGAAGAACTTATAGTTAGACTTAGAAACTTTTGTATTGTAACCTTGTTGTTTCATATTTCCTTTGTAACCATTGAATTCTATTGTATTATTAAAGTTAAATGCTTGTGTTTGTTCTGATATGGAACCATCGTTGTGACATCTTTACCCTTGTCGGGTTGGGGTGTTACAAGAAATGACCTGTGTAATTTTGGTGTTTTGTGGTTTTGCGTAACAAGTCTCCGTTCAAATATTTGAGCGTTAGTAAGTTACGTGGAGGTTATTTTTGTGGGTTATATTAAATATAAGCGTGAAATTTCTATTTTTGAAAACTTTGAGTGAAAATGATATTTTTCTGGTTGTCGTAAAAATTTAAGTTTATCGCGTAAGACATTAGGTTTTGATATGGGGTTTTTATAAAATATCAAAAATACAAGGTTTTAAGTGTAATAAATAAATTTAAAAAAATAAATAAATATATATATATATATATATATATATATATATATATATATATATATATATATATATATATATATATATAAAAGGGGCGGCCAAAATTAAGGGTTTAGGGAAAAAAAAAGGAAACAAAATCCCATTCTAATTACAATTCTTGGAGGAAAAGTTATCTAGAATCCTCCATAGCACACTATAAATACAAAATCAAAATCCCCTCATTCTCCCATTAAGAATTTCGACCCAAGCAAGAGAAAAGAGGAGAAGAACATTTTTTTTAGGGTTTTCATCATTCAAGAATTGAGGTAAAATTTTAATACTAATGTTTAATTAATTTATATAATTCATGTAGCAATAATATGATGGATTAGGGTTTATATTTAGATCTGTAAATTATGTTATAAAACATATTGGGATCATTAATTAGTAATATTGTGGTGATTGGTGAAAAGATTAGGGTTTAAAACTTGATAGTTAATGAGTTAAGTTTCTGGCAGAATTATAAGGCTGTAAAGATTCGATTGTGTTTAATAGATGGTGATAAGTTAGATCACGAATTTTATGTCTAAATTGTATTTCAGTGAAATAGCTTTCCAAAAAGTCCGACCACAAGTGTTTTCGAGGTCAGGAAGTCAATCAAACGAATTTTGTGAGTTAAGGTGTCAGAGCTGATAAACCGGGACAGAATTAGGGTAAAAGTATAGAGGCCAAATATGGGTTAAAAAGTGGAATTTGGGTTAGGCCTTCTGTGGGAATTGAGTTCTATATTATATTTGACTTCCACGCGAAAATTAGACAATAATAAGTTGTGCGAGTATGTCTAAGAGGTCAAAACTTTTTGATGTCCGATCAGATCCGAATCTGGATAGATGACATGTTTGATTTTTCATTGAGTACTTGTGTGTGTTTTTAGTGCATGGCCTTCTGGGACAAGCTTTTATGCTTATGAAGGATTATGGTGAATTTTTGGTGTGAGTTGTGAAGCTTTATTCGCTGTAATTTTATGTGGGTGAAAGTACCCTACAAATCTGCGTTTTCTGAAAGTTTTAATAAAGGGATTTAGTGAGTGTAAAGTAATGGGTGATGATTAGTATGGAGTCTAGGTAATCCATAGTGGGTTATATGAACCTTAGACATCCATCATATATATGTGTTACATGGACTATAGCTTTTGGCTTGGTCGCGTGTAATGTGATATTATTATGTTGTATAGATTTGTGAGTTGCTTGTTTGGAAGCTGCGGAGTTGAGGTGAGTTCATAGTCCCATTTTTTTACTTTGTTTTAAACTTGGGATGAAGATGATGCTTGTTTAAATGTTTTGAGATTACTGTGATTATGTGTTTAATAAAAGGCATGGACGTGTAATTGTTATTATACTTTTACTGCATGTTATTGTGGTGTTTAATTGTGGTGATTATTTGAGTGGGAAAGTCCTAGTGGCTCTACTCATTATAATTATCTTGGACCGGTGGGCACGTTCCGTCCCAATTGTGGTGGTATTTGGATCGGTGGGCACGTTCCGTCCCAATTTATGTGGTGTTTGGATCGGTGGGCACGTTCCGTCCCAATTTATATTTGGATCGGTGGGCACGTTCCGTCCCGTAAGCTGTGATTGCATGTTAGTTGTATGATAACTTTACTTTTACTGTCCTGCAAATGCTATACTATGTTTTATAATCACAGTAAATCGATAATCGAGGTGTTTTGGTGTGTCTTAAACCTATGAATCTCACCAACATTATGTTGACGTTTTAAGCATCATTTTCAGGTGAGCATTCTAAGGCTAAGATAGAAGGGCGCGATTAGAAGAGACCTAGTTTGCATTGAGGATGGCTTATCTTTGAGTTTAGTTTGATTAAGATGGATTTTGTTTGTGATACTTGAATTGTCTTTCATTTTTTCTTTATGTTTTAATGGAGATACCTTGGAGATTGTTTTGGATATTTATTTTGGGGTATCGTTATGACACTTTGTGTTTGTACTTTGCTCTATTTATTTGCATGTAGTATTTTCTCTATTTAGACACCAAGTGTTGTGATGATATCCATGATGTTGCACTCGCGTTTCCGCCATTGGCGAGGTGTGACAGATTGGTATAAGAGACTTGCTTATAGAGAATTAGGTGGTTGAGCCTAGACTATAACCTAGGAATTCATCATATAGTTGCATTTAGGGCCTATGTGTGAGTAGGGTATTTTATGTGTTTATTTTTCTTAAGTTTATGAGTAGTTTCGTTGAGTTTTGGACGTCTATTGGATCCTCGTGCTTAGTATCATATGTGCCATTCTTAGCATGGCACCTCTCGCGCGTAGCAAGTTTCGTTGGGCAATTGTTGTCGCTACTGGCTGCAAGAGGATTGGTAGCTTGAGACGGGCTAGCAAGAGGATCTTAATTCCTGCTAGCATGTGGCCATGTCTGATCGAGGAAAGATGACCTTAGTGAAAGTGGGTGGAACGGAAATAGAAGTGTACGAGACGGAGGTAACCAATAAAAGCGGCTACACGACTAGGTACCTTGGGAAGTGTCCCAAATTCCTAGAAGATGGGAGAGCAATTTGGGCTGAGCCTCGGCAATTGTATGGGTTTGTGGACCATGTAGAGGAGAAAGAAAGGAATCCCGAGAGTGGTTTTGCTAGTCGTCCATTACCACAGCCCGAGGGAAACCGAAATGGATGGATAGTGAAGAGGAAGAGTACGAATTGGATTCGGACCTGGAGTCTACGGCAAGTAGTTGAATTATTCCAAGATAGACGAGAGGGGCAAACGTTAGGATAGAGCTCGAGCCGTGTGTGATTTTGTTTTTATTTAGTGTTAGGTTTTAGGATGTATATGGAAAATATTGATGGAGAAGAAGTGGAAAGGTTCGCAACCACGATGACTGTTGGAGATGGAGCCGTTACCAAGTACTCGGGGAAGTTACGGCTCGACTGAAACAAAATATCTCAAACCAAATCCAAATCTAGTGACACAACAATCAATTACCAAGAGTATTAACAACTCCCTCATGCCGAGAGTCTCGGCTTCGAATCTGCTAACAGCCACAACACAAACGGACCTCAAGGAGGTCACAGCTCCACTCAAATCCAAAACTAATCCGAATCCAAATCCACTTTCAACACAATAACAACCACAAAAATAAACTTACCACGCCGAGACCCTTGAGGTCTCGGCTTCGAACCACAAAATCGGAATCTAACCAAACGGACAAATTAAATAGCCTTTCGAGTATAACACCGCAACAAACAAAACAGTTACTAATACTAGATAACCTAAATCCAACATCGACCAGATCAATCGGACCAACATATAACTTTGCCGAGACCAATAGGGTCTCGGCTACACTTACCGTGAGCCACTATGAACCAATCGGATCAACATAAACATATAACAAACATAACCAACACCAAAAATAACATAAGCTTGAAATAAGCTCGATAAGCCACAAAAATAAGCTCGACCGTGAGCTTATGCTCACGGTATCAAAACCCTCGACACAAGTCGACCTGAAACGATGATACCACAACATTTACTCGTGTTTTTATTAATAAAATTTTCGTTTCTACCCGTTTTTAAACCCACACCGATTCACCACAAGTGGTGTCTCGGTGTTTAGATCAAGTTTCCAACTCGATCTATACCTACCTTCGGTGGAACACGGCGAGATCAAGAAAAGACGAGCTGTGGTGGCGCGTAGTGGTGGTGAAAGAGGTTCTTGGAGCGCGTGGTGATGTTGGAGGCGCGTATACATCAAACACGGGGCACAAAAGATGAAATGAAGGTGTTTTGGGTGGCGGTGTAACATTAGAGGTGGCGGTGTGGGGTGGCCGGAGATGGCCGGAGGTGGTGGAGAGGGGGGGGGGGGGGCGACGAGGGTGGCGGCTAAGGAACAAGGGGTGGTTTTTGAACCCTAAAAGGTCTAACATGTATATATATAGGGTAGGCTAAGGGTATGTAAACCCTAAGGACCAAAACTATCAACATCTAAAGTCTAGGGGCGGTGGGGTAATATTACTGCAGGGACCATAGTTGTAGTTTTTGAAATCTTTCACGAAATCAAGTTTGGGGCTCGTTTAGACTAGTAAACGGTTAATTCAAGGCACGGGAATTTCACCATTCCACTCAGAATAATTTTTCTAATTAAAATGACTATTCATATGCCTCATTTCTCATAAATAATAAAATAATCAAATCAAATCGTCGGTTGTGCCAGTACGCGTTGTGTACAAATTCCACGTTTCGCGAGATAACTTCATGTTTTCAAACCAGATGAGTTCAGAAAAGATTCATAAATGAAAAACGGGGATAATCTCGTATAAAAAATACGTCTGAAAAATTACAGGGTGTTACAAATATACTTCAAGTATATTATACCAAAACACATATTTGTCTTAATTTAATGATATTCCCATATCATTAACTGACAACGGACGATTTAGAATAACTAATTTATTCACAGATTAAACATGCAAATATATGACAACAATATTAAATAATGAACATAAACATAACCAATACTTTATTTCATTAAAAATAATAAATGTTTACAATATCCTTTATCCAAATACTAAACACAGTCATGCATAAAACTACTAGCTAATCTAAGTCCAATGCCATTGGCAAGTTCAGTAAGTTTTTCTTTAGCTAAAGCCTTAGTGAATGGATCAGCTAAGTTATCATCTGTGTGAACTTTCAAGAAATTAATTTCTCCTATGCTGACTTGCTGTCGAACATAGTGATACTTCCATAGAAAATGTCTGGTGCCCTTCATGACTCCAGGTTCATTGGCAAATATGGTTGCAGCAGAATTGTCGCAATACATATCAATAGGCAATTCAATTGAAGGCATAACACCAAGTCCTGAAATGAATTTCCTAATCCAAACAACCTCCATTGCAGCTTCTGAAGCAGCTATGTATTCGGCCTCTGTCGCAGACATCGCAATTGTACTCTGTTTCTTGCTCTTTCAGTCTACTGCTCCTCCATTGATAACAAAAACATAACCAGTCTGAGACTTCGCATCATCTTTGTCACATTGCCAGGACGCATCACAGTAACCTATAACATCAAGTTTTATAGCTGGATTTCCACCATACACAAGAAACATATCTTTCGTATGCCTAAGATACTTAAGAATATGTTTAACAGCAATCTAATGTTTTTCACCTGGATTCTGTTGAAATTGACTGGTGATATTCTGAGCAAACGCCACATCTGGCCTTGTGCATCTCACCGCATACATAATAGATCCTACAGCCGAAGCATAAGGAACTTTGCTCATGCGTGCCACCTCTGCAGGTGTTGAAGCACATAACTCACTACTCAAGCCATGTTTCACTTCCATTGGCAAATATCCTTTCTTATAATTTTGCATATTGAATCTCTTCAATATTTTGTCAATGTAAGCACTTTGACTTAATCCAATTAACCGCCTTGATCTATCTTTATAGATCTTGATTCCCAGAATGTATGCAGCTTCCCCTAAATCCTTCATAGAAAAGCACTTTCCAAGATATGCCTTAACCTTTTGCAAACTTGGAATGTCTTTTCCCATGATCAATATGTCATCAACATATAGGATAAGGAAAATTACATTACTCCCACTAGCTTTGTAATATATACATGGCTCATCAAGATTCTGAGTAAATCCAAACCTTTTGATTTCTTCATCAAATCTTTTATTCCATTGCCTTGATGCTTGCTTCAATCCATAAATGGATCTTTGAAGTTTGCATACACGGTTTGGAAACTTTGGATTCACAAACCCCTCAGGTTGCGCCATATAGATGTCTTCATCTAGGTGACCATTTAAGAAGGCGGTTTTGACATCCATTTGCCAAATCTCATAGTCATAGTATGCTGCTATAGCTATGAGAATCCTAATAGCCCTAATGTCAGCTACAGGAGAAAAGGTCTCCTCGTAGTCAACACCATATGTTTGAGTAAAGCCTTTAGCTACCAAACGATCTTTATAGGTATGTACCTTGCCATCCATGTCAGTTTTCTTCTTGAAGAGCCACTTACTTCCAACTACCTTGGCATTGGGAGGAAGGTCTACTTCAATCCAGACATTGTTATCTTTCATGGATTGCATTTCCCCATTCATAGCAACTACCCATTTATCCTTTTCAGGACTCTCAATGGCAGCCCTATAATTAGTAGGTTCATCAAGATCCCCTAATATAGTTTCCTCAACTTCTACGTTAAGACATAGACGTTCAGGAGCTTTCACATGTCTTGAAGACTTGCGAATAGGAACAATTTCAACTTCAGGTGGAGGACCCAGACTTTCAGGTTCCACAGGAAGTACACTATTGTTTTCAGAAGGTAATGTAACTACATGATCATCTTCCAGATCATTAACTCTCCCACTGAATTCTTGAGATATAAGTTCCTTTTCAAGAAAGTCTTTATATCTAGCAACAATTACTTTGTTTTCAGGTGGGTAGTAAAAGTAGTAACCTATCGTTTCCTTTGGGTATCCTACAAAGATACACTTTACAGATCTCTGTTGGAGTTTATCTGCTGAGTCACGTCTAATATACGCCTCGCAACCCCAGACCTTTAAATAAGACAAGTTTGGAGCTTTTCCATTCCATATTTCATATGGTGTCTTATCAACCTTCTTAGTGGGAACCATATTTAAAATACGAACTACAGATTCTAAGGCATAATCCCAAAAAGATAAAGGAAGAGTTGTAAGATTAAACATTGATCGTACCATGTCTAACAATGTACAATTTCTTCTCTCAGATACACCATTTTGTTGTGGAGTATATGGAGATGTGAGATTCTGGACAATTCCATTCTCAGCTAAGTAATCTTTAAACTCTTGGCTTAGGTATTCACCACCTCTATCGGATCGAAGAGCTTTAATCTTCTTTCCTAGTTGCAATTCTACTTCTGCTTTGAAAACCTTAAATGTTTCAAACACCTCATGTTTATGTTTAAGCAAGTAAACATAACCATATCTGCTGAAATCATCTATAAAGGTTAAGAAGTAGCTAGCACCTCTCCTTGACACATGTCTGAGTGGTCCACACACATCCGTATGTATTAAACCAAGTAGATCAGAAGCCCTTTCCATATTACTATGAAAAGGTTTCTTAGTAATCTTCCCAGATATACAAGACTCACATTTATCATATGATTCATCATTGATACTTTTCAAAAGCGCATCATGTTGTAGCTCTTTCATGCGAGTCTTGTCTATATGAGCAAGTCTACAATGCCAAAGGTAAGAAGAATTCAAGTCTGACTTAATTCTCTTACTTATGCTATACATTGAATTATTTTTATTGGAAAAATAATCATTCATGTCAATCTTAAACACACCATTCACAGCAATAACATTAAAATAAAAAATACCATTTAAAGAAACAGAAATTCCATTACTTGTGATAGTGTGAATAAAACCCAATTCCAACAAACATGAAAAGGAAACAACACCTTTAATAATAGAAGGCGCATAATGATAATTTTTTAATGACAGTACTAAGCCCGAAGGCAAAACTAAATTAAACACTCCTATGGCTTCAACAGCTGCAAGTGCTCCATTTCCCACATGCAGATATTGCTCCCCATAGGCAAGCTTCCTTTCCACTCTAAACCCCTGCAGCGTATTACAAATGTGAATACCGCATCCAGTATCATATACCCAGGAATTAATATTATGATTTTAGAGTAAGTAATTCAATCATAAGTAAGTTACCTGAAGTGTTGGCGCCCAAGTGCCCAGACTTCTTGTTCTTACTTTCTCGCAACTCTTGGATATAAAGAGGACAATTCCTCTTCCAATGACCAACTACATGACGGTAGTGGCAAGCCTGATCCTTCTTTGGATTATCCTTCTTCTTAGGAGGGTTTTTCTTGGGTTAAGGTTGATAAGCCATAACTTGCTTACCCTTATCAGTCTTTCCCTTTCCCTTACCCTTCTTGTTCGCATTTGGCTTGTTAGTTCTACCCCCTTGAATAGCAAGTACCTGGGGTGTAGAAGCCTTTGGTGGTAAACCTTTCTCGTAATCAATAAGCAGTGCTTGTAAATCAGTAACTGTCTTCCCCACGCAGTGCATATTGAAATTACGCACAAAACTACTAAATTCCTTATTCAGGGATCTATTGATTAAGTTAACAACAATGTCTTGTTCATAGACCTTGCCAAGTGCTTGTAGTTGATCCATGTAACCTTTCATTTTCAACACATGAGCACTTACAGGTTCACCATCTGCCTGCTTACAACCGTGTAGAGATTCCATCAAATCATAGACCTCAATGGTTTGTGGTTTTTCAACCATTTTTCTGAGTTTGCTGAGCATGTCCATAGGAAAGTAATTTTCAAACTGCTTTTGTAAAGCAGGTGTCATCGCTCCCAACATTAAACAAGCCACATCATTATGTGTCTTAAACTCAGCTTTCCACAATGCTTTTTCCTCATCAGTTGAAGTTTCAGCAGTAGGTTCAGCAGAACAAGGCTTATATAAGTATTCAAGTTGATCTGTCACTCGCAGGACAATCCTGAGTGATCGAAACCAATCATTGAAATTCTGAGAGCCAGTCAATTTTTCTCGCTTAAAGAATGATGTGAACGCAGAACTCATAGTAGTGTTATTGTTTTGAGCCATTTCTACAGATAAATAAAGTTCAAACATTAGTATTTTTCGATAATACAATTTTTCAAAAAAATAAAATACCCAAGGAAATATTCATATAACCATAGTATTTTCTTGAAAACTAGGATCCAAATTAACATAGTTTCATTACATCAGTTGATCTGCTAGTAATGAAAGTGTAAAATAAGGTAATCTGCCGAACAATAATTGGCAAACAATTTTCAATTCCTAGATCATTATGGGATTTACATTTGCAAACAATTCCCAATGTAAGCATGTTTTATCCCCATCTTATGCCTTGAGTCCAAGCTCTCACTTACAACTCAATTAAGTCGTCTAATTAAAAAACTGTAAATTAACATAGTCCCATTACATCAGTTGATCTGCTAGTAATGAAAGTACGAAATTTACCTTTCCATTGTAATCTAGTCCAAGCTCTCACATGACGTAAATTACAACTTCAAGTGTTCTTTTAATTAGATGGCATTAACTTAATTTTAAAGGGTACTAGTTTTTGATGTTTATAATCAAAATATGTACGAAGAAGCATGCATACATCTTCGTATCATAAGTTTAATAAAACCTTTTTATTTACCAAGTCATTAAGATCAAATTTACAAACGTTTTCAATTGAGGTATTGGGTTTACCAATCAAAGAATTTACCTTTAATTATCGTCCATTATATCGTACTTTTGCATAAGTCTAAAGACTTAGTGTTTCGGATAATTACCACAAAGTTGCGCATGGAATTAAAGCTAATTCACCCTTAAGGTGATTTTGTACATAAAATATTTGTACTTGGTAGCTCCAATTTGACGCACAAGGGAGCGTAGAAACAAAGGTCAGCATGAAGCTTATTAAAAACCCGTTCCTACTTATATCCCTCTTATAGTTTGTCACAATTGGGTGAGCCATTCGTACTATTGGTACAAAACTCAATAATCAATTAAAACACTTTAAAATTTTAACTCTTCGAAAACAATTCATTGTTTCACCATTATTTAGTCCATATTATTTTCTTATTCAAAATTACCCTTTTTTCGTTTATAAACATGTCTTAAAAATTTAAAAAAAAAAAAAAAAAAAAAAAAAAAAAAAAAAAAAAAGAAAGTAATACAAATAAAAAATAAAGCAACTAAATAAACTTACATAACATAACAATTAATTATGTAAAAAACATGTAGCCACATGCAAACTTAATTTGATAAACCTATTAATAATCAATTCTAGGTTTATATTGTATATATTTAACTAAGACTATCACTTACAAAGGTAAGTGAGCCACATACATCGATGTATCGATTGCGTTAGTCATAATTAAATATACACCACATAGCACGTAATTGATTACTTAATATATTGGAGTCTTCCCCAATTCGACATCTATCAATTAAATTACATATGAAAAACTTAACCATTAATTCATATAAAAAATTTTAACAATTTAAATCATCACAACAATAAATTCATGCCAAACATGCACTTTTTCATGGATTCTACATAACAATTATCAAGTTGCCACAAGATCGCATACTAACACATAAACATAACATGTTAATCCTAGGGTTCCTAATCAAATTAAATTACCAAACACAAACCCTAAAAAATAATAAAGGGCAATCGCCCTAAATTAAAATTAGGGTTCGATTGGAATAAACCCTAAAATCGACCAAACATGTTAAAACACAATCAAGATTCGTTTTTTATGTGTTTTGGTAATTAATTACATGTTATAACGGCTCGTGATGCCACTGTTGGAATATTAATATCATGAAAATCATAATTAAATACAATAAACATCAAAGAACACATGCGGAAGCGTAGGAACAATAACACATAATTAATTAACCGAATTTAAACGTATGCGTACCTTAATGATTCTAGCAAAACAAGAATCAATCCAAGCAACAATAGTGATGAACCCTAATTAGGGTTTATAAGGATTACACGAATTGCCCCTTACCAATTTTGCAATTCAATCCAAGAATCAAACAATAGTGTGTTTGATTCACGTTCTTGTACACACGTATTAATACCAAGTAAATGTTTATGCAAGTAAAGAACACAAAACGTTTGAGGTTTTGAAAACTAAAAATTCGAAACCCTTAGGAGGGGGTTCGGCCGATTTATCACAAGAGAAAAGAAAAACACTTTAGGGTTTAGTATTGTGTACAAGAGATACAAAAACTAAGAACCCTTAATGTGTTTATATAGTGTAGATTACTTGGAGCTCAAGTTGGATTTGGGTTGGGTTTCCCCTCCCCAAACCGATCGGCAAACACCCTCTAAGGGTATTCCGGAATCTTCTTGACTTACCAAATATTTACACATATTTCTTTACTTTTATCGGTTAACGGTCGTTAGTCATTATCCGTTAAATACTAACGGTCGTTATGTGTTTTGTGTATATAATAATTAAACATTGTTGTGAATACAAGATTGAGGGAATGAAAGTATTGTTTATTGATAATAATGTAGAGAATACAATAGAGTATATATAAGATAATATTAGGGCAAAAACCCTAATAGCTAATTGGGCCATGGGCCTCTATTTAGTTATATGGACATCCACAATATAATGATCCATAACACTCCCTTTTGGATGTTCATATTGTTAAATACACTTAGGAATTGCTGCCTCATTAAAAACCTTGTCAGGAAAACCCAGTGAGACAAAACCATGACTAAGGGAAAAAGAGTGCAGTGTGTATTATCTCCCTCTGATGACTATATCACTTGAGCTCTTTGAGTCGACGCATCCCAATGTTGTGACTTAGTTTCCTAAATGTTGAGGTAGGAAGTGCCTTGGTAAATAGATCCGCCAAATTGTCGCATGAACGAACTTGTTGAACAATAATATCACCATTCTTCTGTAAGTCATGAGTGAAGAAGAATTTCGGTAGAATATGTTTCGTCCTATCACCCTTGATGTAACCTTCCTTAAGTTGAGCAATACAAGCTGCATTATCTTCATGCAAAATTGTTGGCGCCTCCTTCTCTGAAGAATCCCTACATGATCTACGTATGTGTTGTATCACACTTCTTAGCCACACACATTCTCGACTTGCTTCATGTATTGCTAGAATTTCTGCATGGTTGGATGAAGTCGCTGAGATTGTTTGCTTAACTGAACGCCATGAAATTGCTGTTCCTCCACTTGTAAATACATATCCAGTTTGAGATCGACCATTGTGAGGGTCAGACATATATCCCGCATCTGCAAAACCAACTAAACTTGTATTCGATTGGTTAGTGAAAAATAACCCCATATCCTTTGTACCTTGAAGATACCGAAATATCTATTTTATTCCATTCCAGTGCCTCTTCGTGGGACAAGAACTATATCTTGCTAATAAATTTACAGCAAATGCTATATCTGGTCGTGTATGACCAGCAAGATACATTAAACCTCCAATAGCACTTAAATATGGAACTTCAGGACCAAGAATTTCCTCATCAGCTTCTTGAGGTCGAAATGGGTCCTTTTTAACATCAAGTGTCCTAACAACCATTGGAGTACTTAGTGAATGTGATTTATCCATATAAAATCTTTTCAACACCTTTTCGATATAAAATCTTTTCAACACTTTTTATAAATAATTATTATTCATTTGTGTATACAATAATCTCGTGATCTCGAGTTCGATTCTAACATGCGACTACTAAAACAATGGCCACAAAACTAACACTTGATTCGTCTACAATGCAATGATCTAGTATTACTTCCATTGGTGAATCAAATGCAGGCACTGATGGTATACGAAACGCTATATTAGAGGTATGTTTCTTCCAATTAAGTCTCTAAACCACCATGTGAAAACCACAGCGTGGGGGTGTTACCGAGATAGACCTATCAGAAAGACCTCAAATATAAATCAAATGCATGAAAATGAGATTATCATAGTCAAAGATTTACATAAGGATCATTAATTACAACTAATATATACTAGTTTGAGAAATGTATACTAGTTTAAATAGCCGGTTTAAACTAGTTTAAACAGCTGATTTATAAGCAATTGTGCAAAACTAAACTATACAATATTATAGGTACATATTGGTCGGTGTTCAACCTAATAAATGTATCAAATATAGAAGAGACAAAGCAGAAGCTTCACGAGATTTCACATTTGAGGTGGGTCACAACTGAGCTTTTGGGAACCATTCTGAGTTGTTATAGATTTGAAAATTTAAATATGGAATTGTTGATAGATGGCAAAATTGATAATGATGCATAAGTCAAATGAGGAATATGGGTTTTTTAAGTTTAATTTGGGTTTTAGTTAAGTTCTAGGATACACGAAAACGTTGTCGGGATGCCGTATCACGTACCCCAAATGTCCCGGAAACGGGAACCGCCGGGAAATGTCTGGAAAACATCCCCGGGAAAAGTGAAAACGTTTTTCTTTCCATCATTGGAGTGTACGCCGATCTTATCTAGGGAAAGTTTGGAGGGGGGGGGGGGGGGGGGGGGGGGCAAAAAAAGTCACGTTTCCTATGACCCGGTAACTAAAAGGCTTTAATTTTAATTAACTTACCTAATTTCCAAGTCGGTAGATAGAGGGGTGACGATTGTGACAGATGGATGAAGCGACCCACAAGGAAGACCAATCATTAATTTTCTGGCAACTTCTGAAAATGGTTTTATGTTTATTAAAGCGGTCAACTGCATGGGGGAAGTCAAAAGCAAGAAATTCATTGCTAATTTAATAAAAGTCATAGATGAGATTTAAGCTCATTCTCGGAGGATACCACAACTAATTGATATCTTTTTTACTTAAATGTTTTTTGGGAAGATAATTTGATGGTTAAGAGTTTTTAATTGATGATTATGAGTAATATTTGTTTTGATTTTTGAATGTTGTGTATTTTTTTTTTATTTTTTTTTAAGACAATTTGTCATATATTAAAATATTATAAAACACATTGACGTTTTCCCGCCATACTCGTTTCTTGAATTTTAAGATGTTGCCGTTTTCCGGTACCCGTACCCGTCCCTGTCCCTGTCCTCGTTTCCGTCCCCGTGCAACTTAGGTTAAGTTATTAGCCATTGTGGTGGGTAGCTGGAAAAGGTCATCGAAATCTGGGCTTGATGATGAGGAAGATGAAGATGAAGTCAAATCACTTGAGAGGAAGATGAAAAGTTACGGATTAAAGTCATAAAATTGGGGTATGTTAGCGACAATGGGACATTTGAGAGTTGTAAGAGTAACTCCTATTTATAACTTACTTTAAGGATGTGCAAATCAAAAACAGATATGTGTGAATTAACTCTCATTAAGGCGTCCAACATGGTGGTTTATAAAGAGGTGAAGATGTTTAAAAACTAGTAAACCGTAGTAAGCAATCATTTCAAGCTTGCGTGACATGAAAATGTCTAGAAAATGTTCAATTTTCTTAATTTAATGCATTGGAATTATTTAAGATGTTTAAAAAGTTTATACATAGCAGAAAAGATTTATAAATTAATGGCTTGACCTTTATAAAGGTTTAACGTATTGCATTGCTTTACAAATAATCCAAAACAAACCCCCCCAAACTCTTTTATTAGCCGCAATTAAGGGGCTGTTTGTTTCGGCTTATATAATGATTTGTTGATTGATGATGTTAATTTTGTGGTTAATTTCTTACTTTATTGTATCAAATTCAGAAGCCTGATTAGTGATTACCTTTACGCAAACTGTTAATAACCGAAAATGTTGACTTGTTCATATACAATATGAAATTTCTGGTATTATGCAATGCTGATCCTAGTGATTATTTTCGGAGATCGTAAATGAAACTGATAGTTATGTGATGATTTGTGTTTAATTTCGTACTTATGTCTAAATTTTGTAGCCTGCGATTACTTTCTAAAGTTGTTACTAAAATTTGTTGTACTATATGTGGTGGTTGAGTCGCTTTATTGTTCTTCTATTCAACAACCGAATCGATCATGAGTGAATATGAAGTGATTATTATTGTACATGGAAGGTAGATATGGAATTTTATGTTAGCATGTGTGAAATAGGAAATTGAACCTGGTCGTGTATAAAGGATAGATGATGAAACAAGAATATAATATATACCTCGCTTCACCTGGTCCTCATTTTCAGATCCTTTTTCCGCTTTATGTGAAAATGGAAACATTAGTTTCCTAACTGAGACGCAATGTCAACAATGTTCAAGCTTCTGATGTATCCATGTTCACTAATGAGACACTTCTGTCATTTCTTTTTTCTATATATACCTGAAATATGTGGCTTGTTTATTCATCAAACACTTATACCAGTTTAAGTGAATAGGAATGAAGGGAAACGTCAAGTGTCACTTAGACATCCTCCGAACACTTCACTGGGATGTATTGTTTACGGCTTCCTACTGAAGTGTTTGGGGGAACTCCAAGTGGCACTCGACACCAAATAACTACGGGTCTTGCATATTGCTTATTATACTTCATAAGTGGTCATCTAAGTACATTAGTATCTGATGTTATGATTCAATAACAATATTTGTTCAACCAAACCATAGTTTTATTAGTCGAAACTATGTTATTGGCCCGATTGGCTCTCCTTTGTATTTAGGCCTAGCCCATTTGTAGCTATTCTAGAATCATCTCTTGTAACCTATATATATGTATCATGTTTATGGAATAAATCAATCAATCAGTTATACCATTCAATATGGTATCAGGCTAAAAAAAATACTACGATCCTCAAAATATTCTCTCCCCTATTCTCCCTCCCATCCTACGTTTATCCCTTCTCCCTAAAACACTGTACCCTCTGAAACCAAACCCTAGTCTCCAATCAATCACATCAGATGGCTGGTGATGACAGCATTATAACAAACACGACTCCTACATCTACTAATAAAATCATTCCATTTAATATACCTATCAAGTTGAGCCTTGAAAAACATAACTATACCTCTTGGTGTTCTTTCCTCAAAATCCATCTCGGAAGTCTTGGATTAAAGGCTCATATCGAGGGCTCTTCTACAAGCTCCAATGATCCTGAATGGAATAAACAAGATGACCTAGTAAAGGTATGGATCCTCGGTACTCTAAACGAATCTCTTCAAGACCAAGTTGTCGCAACACCTGGGAATGCAAAAGCTTTGTGGGATCACATTAAGGATCTCTTTCACGACAACAAAGACGCACGTGCAATAACTCTTGATAGTGAGCTTCGGTCTATCAAGCTTGGCAGCCTCACCATCAACGCATACTGCACTAAAATAAGAGCTATGGCGGACCGATTGGCAAACCTAGGTGAAAAGGTCAGTGACAAAAACCTAGTTATGTATGCACTAAATGGCCTTGACGCGCGTTTTAAGGGTATAGCTCGACTCATACGTCATCGCGAACCTTTACCCACATTTGAAACAGCCCGCAACATGTTGTTGCTTGAAGAATCGAACTTGCAAGAAGCCACTGACCAGGGCAACATTTATGACAGCAGCAGTTCCCCTAATGCTCTTTTGGCAACTAAACCCGACTCAAAAGGTAACCACACTAAGGCTCAATCTTTACCTCAACTTTGTAACCATTTCAACAAGGGCTCGTGCAAATTTGGTGACCGATGTAGGTTCATTCACGACCTTAGAAATAGGTCCGGTTTGGTTGGGAAAAACAATGGTGGTCGACTGTCAACTATAAACCAAAATACCTGGACTCCACCAGGTTACTATAATACTCGACTAAACAACAACCCAACTTCTCTTTACCCACAGCCCAACACAATCTCTCGCCTGGCCCAACATACTTCACCCCAGCCCAACCCCACTGCTTTTGCTACACCTACATACCAGCCACATGCCCAAGCCCATACGCCTTATCCACCACAGGCCCATTTTGCTCAGCCCGCATATGCAGCCCCTCAACCAAATCCGACCAGTGGTATTCTTGGACCTGCACCAGGGTATTATCCTTCTCAGGCAACAACCTTACCAAGCGCCTTTAGCACAATGACCTTGCAAGATCCTACGTGGAACATGGATACAGGTGCTTCTTCCCATTTAAATTCTAACGCAAGTAATTTAAGTACTCTTTTTAACAAACGTTTATATCCATCTGTACACGTTGGTGACGGAAATTCTATTCCCGTCACCAACACCGGACATAGCATTATTCCATCTTCTCATCGCCCACTTCATTTACACAACGTCCTTGTAACCCCCAATATTATTAAAAATCTAATTTCTGTCCGCCAATTTACTAGAGATAATAATTGTACAATTGAATTTGATGCGTTTGGTTTTTCTGTGAAGGACTTCTGGACTCGCCATATCCTCCTTCGATGTGATAGTTCCGGTGACCTCTATCCCGTTACCAAGCCATCAACAATCCCTATCGCTCTTCTCTCCACAAGCTCCTCCACGTGGCACCAACGCCTCGGTCATCCCGGTGATGAAGTGCTACGGTCCCTTGCTTCCCGTCAATTTATTTCGTGTAATAAAGAAAAGTCTCCTCATGTTTGTCACGCATGCCAGCTTGGCAAACATGTGAAGCTTCCTTTTCATAGTTCCAAGTCTTCTGTTAAACATTGTTTTGATATTATTCATTCTGATTTATGGACATCTCCAATTACTAGTAAAAGTGGTTTCAAATATTACGTATTATTTCTTGATCATTTCTCTCATTACTTATGGATCTACCCCCTCCGTAATAAATCTGACATGCTTGATAAATTTTTGCATTTTCATAATTATGTTAAAAATCAATTTAAATGCGAAATAAAAAGTTTCCAATGTGACCATGGTGGTGAGTTCGACAATAACCGCTTACATACCCTCTTTGCAAAACACGGTATACAATTTAGATTCTCTTGCCCGAAAACCTCTCAACAAAATGGCAAGGCGGAACGCATGATTAGAACCATCAACAATGTCATTCGTACGCTTTTGTTTCAAGCCCACCTACCCCCCACCTTTTGGGTCGAAGCCCTACATATGGCCGCCTATCTCCTCAATCTCTTACCCTCCACATCCATCAACAATGAAATCCCCTACACACGACTTTTTCACAAACCACCCGACTACTCCAACCTACGTATCTTTGGGTGTCTTTGCTACCCTCACCTTCACCCACCCCACAAACTTGCCCCACGAGCAACACCATGCATTTTCTTGGGCTATCCCGCCTATCACCGTGGCTTTCGATGCCTAGACCTTGAAACAAACAAAATTTTACTTTCCCGCCATGTCACCTTTGACGAAACCCAATTCCCCTACCGCTCAATGACACCCGATTCCCCACCTTCCTACACATTCTTAGACACTACACCCTCCCCTCTACTTCACCAAGTACTCACTCAACCTCCTGTCCCAACTCCATTACAAGCCAATCCTCATAGCCATTCTGAGCCCACTACACCCACCAGCCCACCACCCGTCCATTCACCACCACCCAACAGCCCCCAAACTGAAGAACCAAATCAACCATCACCAACTCAACAGCCTCCTACCCAACCACCCAACGCCCCAACCCAACCTCCCACCGAACCACCCCGTACTCATCGCATGGTCACTCGGTCACAATCAGGCATTGTCAAACCCATTGACCGTCTCTCCCTTCACACTTCTTCTATCTCTCCTCTACCTAAATCTCCTTTCCTCGCTCTTCAAAACCCTCATTGGAATAATGCTATGTATGATGAGTATAATGCGTTAGTTAAAAATGGTACTTGGATTCTTGTACCACGGCCCCCTGGTATTAATTTGGTTCGATCTATGTGGTTGTTTAAGCATAAATTTCATGCTGATGGAACTCTGAGTCGTTATAAGGCTCGTTTGGTTGCCAATGGTAGTAGTCAGCAACTTGGTATTGACTGTGACGAGACTTTCAGCCCAGTGGTCAAACCGGCTACCATCCGCACAGTCCTCAGTCTTGCGGTATCTCGCAAGTGGCCTATACACCAGCTTGATGTTAAGAATGCTTTTCTTAACGGGGATTTATCTGAGACAGTATATATGCACCAACCACCGGGATTTGTGGACCCCCGGTACCCTCACCATGTCTGTCTTCTTCAGAAGTCTTTATATGGTCTGAAACAGGCACCCCGTGCTTGGTTTCAGAGATTTGCAGGTTATGCCACTCGTGTTGGATTTTACCACAGCCGCTGTGACTCTTCTCTATTCATCCTTCGACAGGGCTCACAGGTTGCTTATTTATTGATCTATGTTGATGACATTATTCTTACAGCTTCCTCTACAGTGTTACTACAACAAATCATTGCTTCTCTACATAGTGAGTTTGACATGACTGATCTCGGGGCTCTTAATTATTTTCTTGGTATTTCTGCTACTCGCCACCCTACAGGGTTGTTTCTGTCTCAGAAAAAGTATGCTATTGAGCTCCTTGAGCGTGCTCACATGGCCAACTGTAACCCTTCACGGACACCAGTTGATACTGAATCCAAACTAGGTCCCGAAGGTGTTCCAGTTCAAGATCCCACTTTATATCGCAGTCTCGCAGGAGGTCTTCAGTATCTCACATTTACTAGACCAGATATCTCATATGCTGTGCAACAGATTTGTCTCTACATGCATGACCCTCGTGAACCTCATCTTGCCGCCCTTAAGCGTATCCTACGCTACGTTCGAGGAACTCTAGATTTTGGATTTCACTTGTACTCATCTTCTACCACCTCTCTTGTTGGATATACCGATGCAGATTGGGCCGGCTGCCCCTCTACAAGGCGGTCTACTTCAGGTTACTGTGTTTTTTTGGGAGACAATCTCCTGTCTTGGTCTTCTAAGCGCCAACAAACTATCTCCCGTTCTAGTGCCGAGGCTGAATACCGGGGCGTTGCCAATGTCGTAGCTGAGACTGCTTGGCTTCGCAACCTTCTCCGAGAACTACACTCTCCATTGTCCGCTGCAACCCTTGTCTATTGTGACAACGTTAGTGCCATATACCTGTCTGCCAATCCAGTTCAACATCAACGGACCAAACATATTGAGATCGACATTCACTTTGTCCGTGACATGGTTACTGCTGGTCAGGTACGAGTTCTCCATGTACCCTCCCGCTATCAGTATGCAGATATCTTCACCAAGGGTCTACCTTCCGCATTATTTGAAGAGTTTAGATCCAGCTTGAGCGTCCGGCTTCCTCCCGCTCCAACTGCGGGGGAGTATTAGTCGAAACTATGTTATTGGCCCGATTGGCTCTCCTTTGTATTTAGGCCTAGCCCATTTGTAGCTATTCTAGAATCATCTCTTGTAACCTATATATATGTATCATGTTTATGGAATAAATCAATCAATCAGTTATACCATTCAATAAGTTTGATAAACAAAACTCAGTTGTTTCTGTCACACATAATGAGATGTGAGAAATTTTTAATAACCTTCAACTTCTACGGAGTCTGGTTTACAGATTTTGTTAAATAGCTTGCCCCTTGTGCAAGTCCAAACTATTGAAGTTTTAGAAGTATATTCATCTGTCAACTCTGGCTAATTCTTACGGAACTGCTAAAGTGCTAAATTATCAAAGCTGTGTCAATGAGTCTGCAGTGCTCCTCACCAAGATGCTTACTAAATCAACTTTTAGAATATAATTTTGAGTTCAGGCCAATTTGAGTTCAAACCATACTTAAAAATCCTCTTCTGGCATGAATTATAAAGGCTCTCGAGATATTAACTTTAGCTTTGAACTTAGTGTAAGGTACGTAGTTGAGCCAACCTCGAGCTTCCCTAGGCTCTTTTGCAACTTTAGGTTATGGCATCAACATATATGTCCTATACCATTCATGTATCCATGCCAGGAATCATCTTTATATGAACTATACAGATGTCCTATTTCATTCTTGTGTTTATTGGCAGCATGTCCTTCCATGGATTCTAATCAGGTCTTTCTAACATCCAAGTGTTAGCCCAGTGAGTACAAATTGAGATATATGAAAATTATTAAGTATGAGTTAGGAACATATATGTGACATAAGGGACGGGTTAGGTCTTTATAAAGAAGATCAAACAGGTCGATTTTGCATGCTTTACCTCATACCCAAGGCGTTATTCTGCAACTAAAACAGTCACTCGCTGGTAGTACTCGTGGCACAAACCCACCATTAATCAGAAACAGCACACCAGGCATCAGATTTCACAGTAGTTGAACATGTTCACTTACTTTAACTATGAATCTACTTACGCTGTGTGAACATTAAAAGTACATAGCAGTTGACTGATATAAAAATCGAGTATATTATCACCGTTACGGTAATTCAAACATGCAGATTAAAGTAGGCTTCTTATTTTTGTACGTGCTTAACGTATTGATAGTAATGTCTATATCGACTCAAGTAATTAACGTTTCGGCCCTTAATGAAATTTGTGCCTGCAGAGGGTTCTTCATGACAACAGTGAACTCAACTTTCTCAGAGAGATCAACACAATAACCATCAGGAACACTCCATTCAAAATACCATATCAAATTTGCAACAAAATATTCCAAATGAAGCAACGCCAAATCAGAGCCAGGACATATCCTTCTTCCCGCACCAAACGGCATCATCTTAATCCCTTTACTTCCACTTATATCAAACACACCATTACTACCATCATTTGACACAAACCTCTCCGGCTTGAACTCCATTGGATCATCCCACACAGTTGGATCCATACCCATCTCAGCCACCATGAAATTGACAGTTGCACCCTGTGGAATCATGTACCCTTTTACCTCTACATCCTTTGTGGCTTTATGAGGCAGCACGAAACACGCAGGTGGGTGTCTCCTCAGCCCTTCCAAAACCACTGCTTTCAGATACGGCATTTTCTGTAAGTCCTCTTCGTTTATAACTGATTCTAACTCCACCCCCTTTTTCGGTAATTTTGGTGGTCGTCCAATAACAGAGATTGTTGAAGCATAAATCCGTCGGGCTGATGTTGACAATAGATTGAGCCGTCCCATGTCATCCCGATCTTGGATATCTGCTGCAGTACAAGAAATAAACCGGTTAGAAGGGGTCCCGGGGCCGGAGCCCCGGAGCCACCCTCCGACGGTCAAGTCAGTTTAGTAAGAGGTATGTGTGAGTTTTAGTGAGAGAGATATCATACCATTGAGAGTGATCAATGCCTTCTATTTATAGGACTTATTTATCATTGTCTGGTGGGCCCAGGTCATGATAGCGACGTATTTAGGCGGGAAGCTCCAGCCCCGGAAGGGTCTTGCTTCATCCCCGGAAGGGTCTTGCTCTAGCCCCGGAAGGGGACTTACTCCAGCCCCGGAAGGGGATTTGCTCCTGCCCCGGAAGGGGACTTACTCCAGCCCCGGAAGGGGATTTGCTCCTGCCCCGGAAGGGGATTTGCTCCTGCCCCGGAAGGGGACTTACTCCAGCCCCGGAAGGGGATTTGCTCCAGCCCCTGATTCCTCCTTTATATCCTTCCTGGAGCATACGTCATCATGTCCCCCAGTCTAGTATGATATGGTTCTGACCATGTCGTGCTAGACTCTACTTTGTTAGCGGCCATCATTTTTCTTCCGGTGTTGGAATGCTTGGTTTCCCGTGTTGAACGGTAAAGACCCCGTGAGAAGAACAATATTTCTATAGTCGGGGTAACACTAGCATTGACCGAATACCTTTGTGTTCATCTCTTAGTAGAAGATGATGAAAAAGGTTTATGAAGATGGAGATGGTCTCCATGCATTATGCGGTGAAAAGGGGAAAAGGTATAGCCACCTTGTACGAGCTTGTAACAATAGTGTGGACATTACATCCGTCTTCAGATTTCCCGGAGAATGTACTTTCGTAGTTGTGCGAATATTGAATTCGTCTTTTTGCGAATATTGAATTCGTCTTTGTGTGAATGTAGAATTCGTCTTTGTGCGAATATAGAATTCGTCTTTGTGCGAATATATAATTCGGCTTTGGGGATGCGAATATACTCAATATAGTATTCGGCTTTGGTGCGAATATAGTATTCGACTTTGGTGCGAATATAAAATTCGTCTTTGGTGCGAATATAGAATTCGACTTTGTGCGAATATAGAATTCGACTTTGTGCGAATATAGGATTCGTCTTTGTGCGAATTAGGGAATTCGTCTTGGTGCGGATATAGAGTTCGTCTTTGTGCGAATATAGTATTCGACTTTGTGCGAATATAGAATTCGACTTTGGTGCGAATATAGAATTCGATTTTGGTGCGAATATAGAATTCGACTTTGTGCGAATATAGAATTCGTCTTTGTGCGAATTAGGGAATTCGTCTTGGTGCGGATATAGGGTCCGTCTTTAGCGCTGGGCTTGCAATCCACTTATACGCTTGAGTTAATTTAGAAGGTTACGCCTCCTGGTACCAGGCTTGTAATGCCTCTTACGTACTTTTTAGCAAATATTACTTTTAAAAAATGGAGCTAATTATGAGGTTGCTCATCCTTTTTGCATCGTAATGCTTTAATAACAAAGTAGTATTTCGCGTGTATTATAATAAATGTCAGGTTAATATCCAATAAGATATAGTTAACGGTATTAACATACCATTATGGCCCCCAAGTTTAATGGTACTACTATGTTTCATTAGTAGCATAAAACTTTTATAAAAAATTGTGTTCTCATTTCAAATATTAACAAATGTGTTATATGTATTTTAGATATGAGATACGAAATATTTCATTTATATGCGATGTGCGGACCTCAAAGGTTAACTTCGCACCTTATAAAATTACATATAGTAAAATAATATGCCCTTAGCAATGAGATGTCCATGCTCCATTGATTATTTAAATAAAACCAATTCATGACATGTGAAGGTGTCAGTGTCTATATCTCAAAAAAGGAAGACTGCACACCATTGCATTATGTGGAGATAAAGGGTCCACGTTCACTATACTATACAAGGCCCCCCTATGATGTCAAATCATAGGAGGACAAAAGGAATCTTCCTTTTATTTTGCAGTATAACACAGTTTCTGTTCCGTATTTCTGACAGTTTTTAGCATTTGACATATTAAACTTTATATTTTCTGTTCCGTACTTTCAGGTTTATAGTTTTTTGATATAAATAAAATTATAAAAATAAAAAAAATAATAAAAAAAAAATCAAAAAAAAGGGGGGGCTTGGATAACAAAAAAAGGGGGGCTTGTATAACTTGTCCCGGAGATAAATCCTCCACGTTCACTTTACCTCTTGTCATATATTGTTATAACAATTGCTTCTTTCATATTTCATAAGCTAAAAAAGAAAATGACACAGGTATAGGAAGACCGTGCGTAATAAAGAAAGAAGTTGGCAATTGGACAAGTCAATATAGGATGAAGGTCCGCTAAGCTGGTGACCGGAGCTTATGAAACCGCGCATGCAGATGGAGGCTCCGCGACTCATGATGTTGGTCGGGAGTCCAGCGATGGTGTCCGGAGTTTACCACCGGTAAAAGTCGTGGTGGTTGTGGTTATGATAAAACAACAGCCAGCAGCCATAGTTCGTTCATTTGTTAATGGTCTTTAATTCAAGAGTATGAACTGCAGTCGGCCTAAACATCAGCGGATAGGGCAGTAAAGGTTTCGATAAGCGTTTTCTTGGGTCCTGAAAATGATGCCCGGTGTTTATTACCGGAATTGGTGAAGTCCGGATCTCGGGACCAGTAAAGGTGGCGATGGGTAGGATAAAAAACATGGCTATACCCATCTTTGGAATAGTGAGTGTTCCATAAGTTGTGGTCGGTACCTAAAAGAATCGGTAAAGACGGACGTGGGTAATTTATAGCCTCGTGTCCGAAATACAATAAGTTGTATGAATGTTGTTGGGCCGGAGGAAATAACAATCGTTGTTACCAGGCTGATGTCCAAAGTTTATGCGTCTTGACGCTCAAAGCTTTACGGTTGTGAACATAACTCGTGATTATGGATTCCGCACAAGAGTTGATTAACAGTCCGTATAGGCCGGACTTTATCATCGGAAAAAGTGGTAGATACTAAGAAGCATTCGCGGTGTATAGAGGTAGGCTTATCTTTGAAATGATGAGCCGGGTTCCAACTAGCGTTTTGCCCGGTCGTAAAAATACTGCCGGAGATTGGCACCGGAGTTGGTGAAGTCCGGATCTTAGCGCCAGTAGAGGTGGCGAAGGTTAGGATTAAATATCCGGGGAACTATTAAAAAAGACTACCGGGGTTATGCTCATGTTGAAATACCGATTGGTCTTTGAGTTGTGTTACCAGGAGGTGGTGTTTAACAAGAGGGTAGTCGGAACACCGGACCGGAGATATCTCATCCGGTACTTAGAGGTTTATTCCGCGGTTCATGTAAGTATTACTTTCAAGTGGCTCTGGGGTTTATCACCGGAATTTATGTGGCGTTGCCGCCGAAATTTCAGGGTGAAGACTCAGAAAAAAGATGGTCGGACCTAAAAGGTCAAACGCACGCAAAAGATAAATGTTGATAGATATCCGGAGCCAACGTGTAGCGAAGTTCGTTCCGCGGTAAAATACAGTTTTGTTTGCCGGGACGGGGTTGACTAATAGTGGCCGGGGACCAGCAACCATGGTGTTTGCCATGTCCGAGGGTTGATAGTCAATGCTGGGTAGTTGTTGGTTTTCTGCCCCGGATCGTTTTTCAAAAGACCAATCAAGATGGTCGATGGTTGTTCATACTGTTGCTTCAAAAATTTATAAGTAAAGGTTATAATAACCGAAAACTCACTGATCGAGTAACAACTTGTTGGTTCGTTCGCTTATTAACGGACTTTAAAATTGAAGGTATGAGCCGGAGGTTGCATGTAAAAATGCCGTGGCTCATTTTTTAGTAGCATGTTTTTTTTTTAGTATGCTTGGTTAGTGGATTATTACCGAACTTGTTGGAAGTTGAGGCAATTCGAAAGCGTGTGGTTGGATACATAAGAGGTTGAAGTATTTTGACCTTTGGTTTTAATTATCTATAACTTCAAAGCTCAGTGTCAAGCCAGACAATGGAGCTCGTAACCGTTGTGTACTCCGGAGTCCGGACATTGGACAAAAAATAAGAAAGGCCGGAGGTTGTTATCCTTGCGTGTTGGGAGTGGTGACAAAAAGTCAATGGACCAATTAATGATGTCAGTTGTACAGTAACTTTGACTAAATTAAAGTTTTCAGTTGATTATACAGTTGATTATACAGTGCACTTTATAGACTTTAAAATAAAGTTGTCAGTGACTTTAAAATAATTGGTAGGTTCCAATGTATTGACTTTATTGTCGACTTTATTATTGTATTTGGACAAGTAGTCAGGCCATGTTTTGTGCAAATCAAGCTGTAGCAACTTGTAATGTGTGCACAACAACATGTACATTTTGGCATGCAATATTTTAATATGCAAAACCTATCATCATGCGCAAAGGATATGGCATGTCTAATGTAATGTGTAGTGCAGATGCACGTTATAATAGAAGTGAGGCTGATCCAAATCGTGAATAAAGAGTATAAATAGATCATGCGACCCTCTCGACAAAAGAAAAAGGGAATCCGGAGGGGAAGAGCCTAAAGGATGAGGTACATAGGCCAGCCAAGAATGACATCAATGAGTTTGTAGATGATAAAACTTGTGGCATAAACACAAGATAGAACATTTTATCGGTGTCAGTCGACATGACAAGTAGGAGAGACGTATAGCCATCTCTTTGTCAGGTGTGTGTCAGTTGACTTCTTTTTAAAGTGCACAGTACTATGGACATTTAAATACGCAAAAATAACATGGCATATGTCATTAAGGCCGGTTGTCAAGGGAGTGATGGTTTCACCATCTGGCCCCACTTCACGCGCAGAGGCTCTTGCCCATCACCTTGCTTCACCAAATATGCACATATCCCAAGTGAGAAATTGGTGATGGTTTCACCGAATCTTTTTACATTAAATCGGGACCCACTTTTTGATTAAAACGGATATATAACCGTTTGGGACTAAAAAAATAAAAAAATCATACCACCCCACTTTATTTCTTTTATAAATACCCACAAACATCTATTTTTTAAACACAATCTCAAATCAACACAATCTCAAAAAACATATATCTCATTCCTTTTATTTTTCAAATGAATTCTGATATGATTATGTTCCGATATGATAGGTACATCAGATCGTCTCAAATGCATCAAAACCTTCGTGCCGATTTGGTCGAGCATTTGTCTCGTAATATTTAATTCCAGTTTATAATTTAGTATTTTTAATTTCTAAGTCTGTGTAATGTTTTTAAGTTATGAATAAAAGTTTTCTATTTTGTATGCATACGTTTTTGTATTTATATTTTTACGTTTACGTTTTTAATTGTGTAAGTTAAAATAAATAAATAAATAAATAAAAAATGGGAGTTATGGTGAAGATGTGGTTCTCTTGCCCTCTAAAAGGTGAAGAGTGGTGAAGGGAAGTGAGAGGAGAGAGAAAGCTGATGTGGCGCTGATGTGTATGGTGAAGAATAGGTGACCTTGCCTACTAGCCTAAAGTTAAATGTGTAGTACTTCATGCATATAAAGTTGTAAACAACATGCTATTTAAAGATTTTTGCTTGTACCTTAAGCATTATAATATGCAAGTTGTTCTTTTCAAACTATTCACACTTTTAGCAGAAAAGTCACAAATTGAACCAATCCACCATGAATAATCATTTCTTCTGGTTGTGTCGTGAACCGACAGGGATTGAAAAACCGAACCATTTCAGTTTTTTGCTACCGGTTGGTTTGGTTGTCATTTACTGAGGTTGTCGACTCGGGGTTTAAGAACCATGTATCCGAGTCGAAACTTAGGCCAAACATCTCTGACAGTCCCCACATAACGTGAAGGGAACTCAGCCAGCATGATGTTTAACTGAGGTAGGACGAGCGTTTTGTTCGTGGTCCCACGGATGGCGCCACTTGTTGAAGCATAAATCCGTCGGGCTGATGTTGACAATAGATTGAGCCGTCTCATGTCATCCCGATCATGGATATCTGCTGCAGTACAAGAAATAAACCGGTTAGAAGGGGTCCCGGGGCCGGAGCCCCGGAGCCACCCTCCGACGGTCAAGTCAGTTTAGTAAGAGGTATGTGTGAGTTTTAGTGAGAGAGATATCATACCATTGAGAGTGATCAATGCCTTCTATTTATAGGACTTATTTATCATTGTCTGGTGGGCCCAGGTCATGATAGCGACGTATTTAGGCGGGAAGCTCCAGCCCCGGAAGGGTCATCCCCGGAAGGGTCTTGCTTCATCCCCGGAAGGGTCTTGCTCTAGCCCCGGAAGGGGACTTACTCCAGCCCCGGAAGGGGATTTGCTCCTGCCCCGGAAGGGGACTTACTCCAGCCCCGGAAGGGGATTTGCTCCTGCCCCAGAAGGGGACTTACTCCAGCCCCGGAAGGGGATTTGCTCCTGCCCCGGAAGGGGATTTGCTCCTGCCCCGGAAGGCGACTTACTCCAGCCCCGGAAGGGGATTTGCTCCAGCCCCGGATTCCTCCTTTATATCCTTCCTGGACCATACGTCATCAGAGATAATTTCATCGTATAGCTTACTCTGAATGTGAGGACGCTTTAGGATATTAGCCATAATCCATTGTAGTGCATTAGTGGTGGTCTCTGTACCAGCATTAAGAAACTCGCTACACATACCTACCATCTCTTTATAAGTGAGCCTTCCACCGTTTCCATTATCACCTTCGTCTTCAGGAAGCTGCAGATTCACCAGTGTATCAACATAGGCCACGATCTCCTTGTCGGAATTAGCTGATTCAATTCGAGATTTGATTATTGGAATCAAAAGTCGTTCTTTATCACCATTCAATTTCTCAAACTCTTTCCATCTGTTTCTAAACAATATCTTCCCTAACCTTGGGTACATAGCGAGCACCCTAAACCGCCCGGATACCAACAACATATCGCGCTGTGCCTTGGCAATCTCATTAACCCGACCCTCATCAAACTTCTCTCCAAAACACATCAACACCAACAAGCTGAACATAGCATACTGAAAATGTTCAACTACCTTGATCCCATCACCTTCATGGCACTGCTCCTGGAGTTTATCAATCATGTTACCAAGGACCCACTTACGAGCCCATGAGTACGACTTGATCCTATACGGATGCATGATCTCAGATGCAAGGTTTCGTCTGAGAAGCCGCCAAGTAGGGCCATAGGAGGCAGTGGAAATGTTGTGCATATTGATAGTGATAGTGTTGGGACTGTCCGAGAACAAGGCACCTTTTTTAATGAGGATTTCGTGGGCGAGTGAATGGCTCCCAACAAAAACAGACCGTCGAAAACCAATACCAATGGAAAGACTGATGAGTGGTCCATGTGTGGCCTTGAGCTTTATCAGAACGTGTTCAAAGTCTAGTATGGAGTTGGTTAGCAGTAAGAAGGTGGAGTAAAGGAAGGATGGGCCTGGTGGTTGCTTCTTAACTGTTCTGCTGCTGGATAGTATGGATCTGATAAGGGCAGATATGCAGAGGGTAACTACTATAACGAACCAGGCTTCCATTGTTGATGAACAGAAGTCAATGACTGCTAGTTAAGGTATCTATTACTACATTTCATCAATCTTGTCAAATGATCTTCAAAGTCAAAGTGGTGACATGTGCAAAAATGAAAAGTTACATACAGTAAATGGTTATGTAGTTTACTCAAATTTACAAAATTGGTTCATTAGTGATGGTAATTAGGCTGCCCACAATGGGCCGGATTTTTTCGGTCGAGCGTTGCCTTCAACCGATTTGGGAATCGGTTGTCACCGTTGTGGATGTTGGTTGAATATCGGTTGTCGAAGAATGAAAACAAAGAATCGGTTGGAAACTTGACCGATAGAAAAAGAAGCTATATCCAAAAAATGTACCGTTTGTAAAAAAAAAAAAAAAAAAAAAAAAAAAAAAAAAAAAAAAAAAAAAAAAAAACTTTTCTTTTAAAAAACTTTACCACTTTTTATCCTATAAATACCAACATCAAACACACTTTCAAACACAATAACACACTTCAAATACAATTCAAACAACAATTCAAACACAAAAATTATGGCTTGTCGTCTTCCCCATACCGTCGAAGAAATGCGAAACTATATCCAAAAACAAGCCGACAAAGCTCGACAAGAGGCTATTGTCGAAGTTATCAAACAGTTTGAGCACGCAAAGGCACTCAAACAACGTTTGAGACAACAATACCGGGAGTGCAAAGATTTGTCTGAAGAAAGAAACGCTGTGATCGACCAGTTTTTGTACGATGAATATCGTAAAGACGCTGCCATTTGTGAGACGTTGTGGGGTTGTGTGGGTCAGATACAGGCCCAAATCTCCAACAAGATCCGTTGGAGTTTTGAGGAAAATGTGGCAGCTGGTTCTGTATCACAACAGAACCAACAAGTTGTGCAAGGTGCATCAACCTCATCTGATGCACCAAGATCTGTTGAGCAACAACAACATCAACCTAATCTGGATCAATTTCGGCTAGGTTATGAAGAAGATGCGGGCTGGAGCGAGAGTCAGGAGCGGGAGTTTAGCAGGTTGGAATCAGAGTTTGAAGCAGAGAAATTTGCGAACTTCTCTCCTTACGACGATGGTTTTCACTCAGACAACTCTCAAACCTGGGATCACCCGGATTACGTTTAGTAGTTTATGTAATGTTTTTTTATGTTTATTTAATGTTTTTAATCCATGTACTGTTTTAATTCCAAGAAATATTTGCAATGTTTAAATTTGAACATTTACGTTTTTATATTTATAAATTTGTTTTTTAAAATGTTTGAAAAAAAAAAAAAAAAAAAAAAAAAAAAAACGGTCACTACTGTGGCACTTGGGTTATGTTTGGTCGCTGAAGAGAGAAAGCTGACGTGGCAGCCGAAAACTTGGGTCAAGTTGGGTCACCACTGTGCCCAGCCTTATAAATATGGTCTTATATAAATAAGAGTAAACTGCAAAAATCATCCCTGTGGTTTGTGTAATTTCGCAAGAATCATCCCTATCTCAAACGTTTAGCATTAAACATCCCCAAGTCCACAAACGTTTGGCATTAATCATCCCTGAGCACTAACGTCGTTAGTTTTACCCGTTAAGTGTTAAAATAATATTTTCCCGTTAGTCCCTCCGTTAATATTTTTTGCACCGTTAGTCCTCATTTTTTAAAATGAATTAAAAAGGGCAGCAAAAATAATATTCGTCCGTTTTTTTACGTTTTCGTCTGTTTTTATACGTTTTCGTCCGTTTTTTTACGTTTTCGTCCATTTTTACACGTTTTCGTCAGTATTTACACGTTTTCATCCGTTTTTACACGTTTTCATCCGTATTTACACGTTTTCGTCCGTTTTTACACGTTTATTACCTTTTTTACACGTTTTTGACCGTATTTACACGTTTTTGTCCGTTTTTAAACGTTTTCATCCGTTTTTACACGTTTTTGTCCGTTTTTACACGTTTTCGTTCGTTTTTACATGTTTTCGTCAGTATTTACACGTTTTCATCAGTATTTACACGTTTTCGTCCGTTTTTACACGTTTTCATCAGTATTTACACGTTTTCGTCCATTTTTACACGTTTTCATCAGTATTTACACGTTTTTGACACATTTTTGACAGTATTTACACTTTTTTGTCCGTTTTTACACGTTTTCATCCGTTTTTACACGTTTTTGTCCGTTTTTACACGTTTTCGTCCGTATTTACACGTTTTAGTCCGTTTTTACACATTTTCGTTAGTATTTACACGTTTTCATCCGTTTTTACACGTTTTCATCAGTATTTACACGTTTTCGTTCGTTTTTACTGTAAAAACTGTAAAAATGGACGAAAACATGCAAAAATGGATAAAAACATATAAATACTGACGAAAACGTGTAAATACAGAAAAAAAACATGTAAATACGGAAAAAAAAAGTGTAAATACGGAAAAAAACGTGTAATTACTGACGAAAATGTGTAAAAACGGACGAAAACGTGTAAATACAGATAAAAACGTGTAAAAACGGATGAAAACGTGTAAATACTGACGAAAACGTGTAAAAACGGACGAAAATGTGTAAATACGGACGAAAACGTGTAAAAACGGACAAAAACGTGTAAAAACGGATGAAAACGTGTAAAAACGGACGAAAACGTGTAAATACTGTCAAAAATGTGTAAAAACGGTAATAAACGTGTAAAAATGGACGAAAACGTGTAAATACGGATGAAAACGTGTAAAAACGGATGAAAACGTGTAAATACTGACAAAAACGTGTAAAAATGGACGAAAACGTGTAAAAACGGACGAAAACGTGTAAATACTGATGAAAACGTGTAAAAACGGATGAAAATGTGTAAATAGTGATGAAAACGTGTAAAAACGGACGAAAACGTGTAAATACTGATGAAAAGGTCTAAAAACGGAGTAAAACGTGTAAATACTGACGAAAACATGTAAAAACGGACGAAAACGTGTAAAAAACGGACAAAAACGTGTAAAAACGGATGAAAACGTTTAAAAACAGACAAAAACGTGTAAATACGGTCAAAAACGTGTAAAAACGGTAATAAACGTGTAAAAACGGACGAAAACGTGTAAAACGGACGAAAACGTGTAAATACGGATGAAAACGTGTAAAAACGGATGAAAACGTGTAAATACTGACGAAAACGTGTAAAAATGGACGAAAACGTAAAAAAAACGGACGAAAACGTATAAAAACAGACGAAAACATAAAAAAACGGACGAATATTATTTTTGCTGCCCTTTTTAATTCATTTTAAAAAATGAGGACTAACGGTGCAAAAAATATTAACGGAGGGACTAACGGGAAAATATTATTTTAACACTTAACGGGTAAAACTAACGACGTTAGTGCTTAGGGATGATTAATGCCAAACGTTTGTGGACTTTGGGATGTTTAATGCTAAACGTTTGAGATAAGGATGATTCTTGCGAAATTACACAAACCACAGGGATGATTTTTGCAGTTTACTCTATAAATAATGGAACACTCTTTCACATTCTTTTTCTCCACTTTTGTTCATTAGAAAAGGTAAAAGATGAGGACTGAATATGAATGCATTTAGTGTTTTTACTTTTTAAGTTACATATACGTAAATGGTATTTTTGAGAGGTAGGCGATATTTTTTTAGCAAATTACGTGGATTATTTATGTCATTTAGGTTGTGTTTGGTAAAAGTAGCAGTAGAAGTGAGCAGTAGCTGTGGGCAGTAGCTTTGAGCAGTAGCCGTGAGCAGTAGCTGTTTTTTAAATAAAAACGTTTGGTAACATAGCTGTAGCTGTATTTATATATATGTAAAATGACGTAAAAGAACATATACATATTTCAATAAAAATTGTCTAGGGGGTATTTTATTAGGGATGGGGTGGGGGTATTTTAGTCATTGAATATATCCACAGCTCTTGTAAATATCCACAGCTTCAAAAGGAAGCATTGGGAAAAAAAACTTTCCTAAAAAATTGCTACAACTCATTGCTCTCTTACCAAACGAACATCAAAAATAAAAAAGCCCATTCTCACCGCTCATTGCCCCAAAAAGCTCTAAAAAGCTCCGCGCCAAACATAGTCTTACTATAATAAGAAAAGATGCGGGAGTATATGTTTGGTGACAAAAGATCAATATAGAACTCATATTTGACATATAACCAATCAATCAATCCTAGTCATTTATTTTTTTAATCAAAATAAACTTTCACTCTTTTTTTAAAAATTAAATATCTCGCAAACCGTTAATCGTTACGCGAAAAAAATTATACCATCGCAACGAGATATGCATTGTTATATACTTTCGACGAATTTTTTTTTAGACGAACTTTTTTTTTTCAAAATTTTCGCCCAGAAAAATCACATTTGATTTGTAAAAATCACATGTGATTCGTTAAAATCAAATCATATGTGATTTTTACGAATCACATGTGATTTGTAAAAATCACATGAGATTCGTAAGGCTGGGCACAACCCAGTCGGAAAACTTCGGTCGATCGCCCTCAAAAAAACAAAGCGACCGAAACATTGAGGGTCGCTTGGGTTGTGAGCAAGGGCCGCTTGGTCGGTCGCTTGTGGCTACATTTCAATATCGATCGGTTGATCGACCGATTGTTTCTTCCATATTCTTCCAATATTTAAACACACAAACACAAACATTTCTTCCATATTGATGAGAGTGATGGTTGAAATGGTGGACGTGGGCTTCACCACAAGATCATCAGTAACCATATATGTCATCCCCTCCTTTACATAGCCTCTGGTCACTTTGGATTGATCAAAAGATGGAGCATCATGCAACAGAATAAACTTGTTCACATTAGAAGTTTCTTTTGGATGCAAGATGTGACCCTTTTTGACACCTTGTTGAAGGTAAAACGAGCCAAGTCGTTTGTGAAAAGTTCGGGATAAGATCGGTAAAAGCTCAAAACTAGCCGAGTCTAAATGACCTTGAGCCTGAGCTTGAGCCTAAGTGAGGGCTCATTTAATAATCGAGCTCGAGCGTAAGCATTATATATAAACGTAGACTAGGCTCGCAAGTCTAAACGAGCCTTAAAAATTTATACGTACTGTATTCCGTATAAATATAACTATGTATAAATGAGTTCAAACCAAATAAACGAGCACACGCCTACTGTGCGTAGCAAGCCGAGCTTAAACGAGCATATCAGAGCCGAGTGGAGGCTCGCAAGTCTAAACGAGCCTTAAAAATTTATACGTACTGTATTCCGTATAAATATAACTATGTATAAATGAGTTCAAACCAAATAAACGAGCACACGCCTACTGTGCGTAGCAAGCCGAGCTTAAACGAGCATATCAGAGCCGAGTGGCAGGCACAAACACCCCCCCCCCCCCAAAACTACAATGTTGCAGAAACATAAAAATATATGATCTGAAAATAGAAAACCTGATCAACCAACAGAAAATGATAAGCTTTTATTAACATAATCATTCTACAGTCAAAACTGTTTGTTGTAAAATAGTATCATATGGACAGTATGTCTGTATCATCCAAATAATGCTTCAGCTATCAAAAGTCCATACAACATATCATCATCTTTTAGTTTACCTCTGTTTTATTCGTATGTCTTCCCACTCTGTTTTTTGCTTACCTTTTCGGCTTTCTCATTATGTTTTATGCTAAAGTATGCTGGAAGCCTGGAGAGCGATTTTGGTTTAATACAGGCAGTAGTTCTGTAATCAGTGGTCCTTCTTGCATATTCTTGCATACAAACACGATATATATTGGATCAACCATTGCACATTTGTGGGTGCGTTACATGGATAGAAACTCCACAAAAAAAAAATGCCCCTAGTTAAATGAAAGATTGTTAATTATAATTGGGCCTTTATAATTCACTTGAGCCTGACCCAAGCCATTATTCTGCAAATATGACATGGTTGATCGTTTTTGTACTCGTGGGACGTGGGGCAAGACCATCCATAATCAGAAACAGTAACAAGCATCAGCTATCACAATAGTTGATTCTCGCTGTTACTAGAACTCTGAACAGAACCACGGCGTGATTCCCTTCTAAGTACATGTGAAGTAAACATTAAACTGTACATTGTAGTTGAATTATATTAAAACATATAGATTTACATTATAAACCCCGCATTAAACTGCACGGATCATTATTCCTAAAAAGTAATTTAAACATCCACACTGATTAAGTAGAATTCTTGTTTTTGACATCTTAAACCTACTAATGTCTATATCGACTCACTCAAGTGGTTAACTTTTCAGTCCTTGGAGTTATTCGTGTCTGCAGAGGGTTCTTCATAACAACGGTGAACTCATTCTTCTCAGAAAGATCAACATGATAACCATCGGGAGTAGTCCAATCAAAATACCATATCAAATTAGCAACAAAATATTCCAAGTGGAGCAAAGCCAAATCAGAGCCAGGACATATCCTTCTTCCCGCACCAAACGGCATCATCTTAATCCCTTTGCTTCCACTTATATCAAACACACCATTAGTGCCATCATTCGACAAGAACCTCTCTGGCTTAAACTCCATCGGATCATCCCAAACCTTTGGATCCCAACCCATATCAGCCACCAAGAAATTAATGGTAGCACCTTCTGGGATCACATACCCTTGCAACTCGACCTCCTTTGAAACCCTATGAGGCAACACGAAATGGCCCGGTGGGTGTCTCCGAAGCCCTTCCAAAACCACTGCTTTCAAGTATGGCATCTTTTGCAGGTCTTCTTCGTTTATAACCGATTCTAACTCCACCCCTTTTTGTGAAGGTTGAGGTGATGGCCCAACAACTGCCACAATTTCATCATAGAGCTTCCTCTGAATGTCAGGATGTTTCACAAGATTAGCCATAATCCATTGTAGCGCGGTGGATGTAGTATCCGTCCCAGCATTAAGAAATTCACCACACATACTCAACATCTCTTTATGTGTAAGCTTTCCATCATTTTCTTTCTTACCATCTTCTACAGGAAGCTGTATATTCATGAGCGTATCCACGTATGACACAATTTCCTGATCTCCTAGTCCAGAATTAGCTGATTCAAGTCGAGATTTAATGAGTGGCATCAACGTTTGTTCTTGATCCTTACGCATTTGCAACAACTCTTTCCATCTATTTATAAACAACAACCTCCCTAACCTCGGAAATATACCTAGTATATTAAACCGACCCGAACCAATTAGCAACAATAACCTTCGTTGCACACTAGCTATTTCCTTAATCCTATCCTCATCATACTTCTCACCAAAGCACATAAACACCAATAAGCAAAACATAGCATACTTAAAATGATCCATCACCTGAACTCCATCATCAGTGACTCCAGCAATCCTAGATTCTGCATCCTTTTGTAAGTTATCAATCAAGATTTTCAGAACCCATTTTCGCCCAGACGAATAAGTCTTAACCCTCGATGGATGAAGCACCTCGGACGCTAGATTCCTACGTAAAACCCTCCATGTTGGCCCATAAGCAGATGAAGAGATATTACGTACAGGTAAAGTTCTAGGACGATCTGAAAAAACCGCGCCATTTTGTATAAGTATTTGGTGAGCCAACGAGTGGCTTCCAACAAATATCGAAGGCCGAGAACCAATCGAAAGTGTTACAAGTGGTCCATACTTTGTTTTGAGGTTCCTAACAATAGGTTCAAGTGTTGCTAATGAGTTAGTTAACAGTAACAAGTTTGAGGATATGAAAGATGGACCTGGTGGTAGTGGTGGTGTGTTACGGTGACTCCTGCGAGATAGTAAGGTGGTGATGAGGGTGGTGAGGATGATGGTAAGGATGATAAGGAAGAAAGTATCCATAACGGAAGGAAATTGAGTGGTGGCAATATGAGGTTTGTGAGTATCTATGTCATCTTTTATCATGTTTTGGTTCTTGTTTTACAAGTTAATATGATGTCAATCTCATCTTTGCTTAATTTTTGGAAGTTTGTTGATATTTTTCAAGAGTGTACCGAATTGCCCCATACAAATAATTGTATAATCTAGAAAGTGGAAATTTACTTTTTCTCCAAGAATTTTATTATAAAAAAAAATAGTATAAAATTAAAAAGGTTTATAGATTTTATTTTTAGAACGGCAAATTATTTATCTCACAAGATACACTACAATCTATCTCACATGTTATAAGCAAGACTTTAATACATACTATTTGATTAGAGAGTTTCTCACACAACATAAGATACAATTGAGGCAGAAACATTTTAATCCCACCAATATATGTCATAAGTTGTCAATATTGCCATGCTTATAAAGATACGTTTGGATTTAACTTTCATGAAAAGTCTTGTATTTAATCCTTGTTGGTCCCATCATATTTTTAAGCACAATTCTGTTTGATTAAGTATACGTTACAATAAATTTGGACCTATTAATTTTGCTTGCCTGAGATGACCCAGCTTTTTGTTTAACAGAGATAGATAGATACATAAGGATAGTTGAAACTTATCATTAGTTAGAGTAATTAAATGCATTTTTTAATATTAAAGGAAAGCTTGAGTTTGAAGAAAACATCTAAGCACATGTTTTTAAGACACTTGTAATTAAACAAATTCTTATACCAAACAAATTGATCTGAGTGACTGAGTCGTGTGGTTCTTATAAGTCGGTTTCAACTATAAATAGCTATTGGGCTTAGGCTTAGGCTTATGGTTGGGGTTGGGCTTAGGTTAATGATCCCAACAGATCATTTCAGGCCTGCGATAAAAAGAATTACTAACTTTCATTCCTTAGAAAACTATAAACCAAGGAAAATGTCCATAATTATCATCACCAAAACTTTCTGTGGTTGCTACAATAACAAAAAATGGATTCGATCTCTTACAAGCAAAAAATAATCAGTGTTGAATTAAATACTAACAAAAAATGCTTACCATTCTCTTTTACATTGCTCAACTGAAAACATACCAAAAGCAACAAATATATATATAATTTCAGAAAGAATCTCTAAGCCTTTAAGATCCATACTGTTGCAAGATTAGTCTCTATATTAGCATGTCAGTAAGTCTAGGGGTTAAAGTGTTAAGTTTCTTATTCTTAGGCAAGTAGAAAGTTGTTTCCTTTTCTTGTACAGCCGACAATGGCTTCTAGTCGGTTTAGGAGTAGTTTTCTCCTCTTCGTTCTCTATAAATAGAGACGAGGGGTGAGGTTATTTGTACATCATTCTTTCAATACTAATCAAAGTCGATTAGGGATACTTACTTGTGCATCGTTCTTATTTTTCTGTCGATATTGCTGTGTGTGTCATCTTCACGATCGAAGTAATCCGTGCAAGTAACCAGGGTTGTAGGTTATCGAATCCTACAAGTGGTATCAGAGATTGGTTCGTGGGTTCTGCTGGTTATCTTGGTCGATCGTTTTGAAGGGTTTCTTGGGTCTTCGATTGTCCGGGTCCGCGACAAGGTGTAGGAGGCTTAAGGGTTTGTTGGTTTTTTTTTTTTTTCCGGTTTATCAAAGATAACGGTGGTGGTTTTTTTTTTGGTATGTTGTGGTGATAAAGGAAGAAGAAAACCAAGATCTGGTTTGGAAAAGTCAACAGAGAAGAAGAAGCGGCTAAACAAGAATAGGTTAAATAAAGTTTTTAATTGGGTTTTAATATTGGCCAAATTGTTTAAAAGTAAATTATTACTTTTGGGCCTAATCAATTATTAAATTTAAGGGTATTGCACAAGGGACTTTGTTGATTTGTGATTGTGAGGTTTTTCACAAGGTTTAGCAAATTAACAAAAGGATTAAAGAATGACGGGAGCCAAGTTTGAGATCGAGAAATTCGATGGAACTGGTGATTTCGGGTTATGGAGAGTCAAGATGCGTGCTTTATTAATCCAACATGGATGTGAAGCAGCTCTGGAGGTTTTACCCGCGACTATGGATGCTACAGCGAAAGCTGAGCTAAACAAGAAAGCTCACAGTGCCATGATTTTGTGTTTAGGTAACAAGGTACTGAGAGAGGTTACCGGGGAGACGACTGCAGCGGGGGTTTGGTCCAAGCTTGAGACTTTGTACATGACAAAGTCCTTGGCCAACAAGTTGTTCCTGAAGAAGAAGTTGTATACATTCTACATGCCGGCTGGACGTACGATTTCCGAGCATATAGATGAGTTCAACAAAATTGTTCTTGATTTAGCAAATATTGAGGTAAAATTCGAGGATGAAGATCTTGCTTTATTATTACTCACTTCTTTACCAGCATCATACGAACACTTTGTGGATACCTTGCTTTATGGACGGGAAGCTTTGACTTTGGAGGATGTGATGGCCACACTGAATTCAAAGGAAATCAAAGAAAGGTCTAAGGCGAAGGGGGATGATGGTGAAGGGTTATATGTGAGGGGAAGAACTGATCGCAGGAATTCGCATCAGTCTAGGGGAAAGTCAAGATCAAAGTCTCGAGGTGGAAGACTCAAGTGCTATATTTGCCAGTCTGAGGAGCACTTGAAGAGAAACTGTCCAAAGAATAATCGCAAGAAGTCAAATGGTTTCGTCAAGAAAGATGATCAGCCAAGCTCCAGTGGTTCGATTTTTGACGGTTCTGAGGTAATGATGGTTATGAGTGCAGAGGCTCTGCTAGATTGGATCATGGATTCAGGAGGTTCATACCACATGACACCCAGGTTAGATTTATTTTTTGATTTTCTGGAATGCGATGGGGGCAGGGTACTGTTGGGTGACAACAGGGAGTGCAAGATCAGAGGTATTGGCAAGGTAAGGGAACAACTGAAAGATGGGTCAAGTTTTGTGTTACACAATGTCAGGTATATTCCTGAATTGAAAAGAAACTTGATATCGCTGGGAACTCTTGAAAAAGAGGGATATACCGTAAAAATACAGTCGGGCAAAATCAAGGTGATTAATGGTTCCAGGGTTATTTTATCTGGAACCCGAAGGGATAATTGCGTATACTCTTTGGATGGCCATGCAGTGGCGGGTGAGCTTAATGCTAGTGTTGAAGAAAAAGACAGTCTTGCGCAGGTTTGGCACAAAAGACTGGGACATATCAGTGAGGCGGGACTTCAGGTGCTAGAAAAGCAGGAGCTGTTTGGAAAGAAGAGTCTAGGTAAGCTCGATTTTTGTGAGAATTGTGTTCTGGGAAAGTCACATCGAGTCAGTTTCGGTGTAGGAAGGCACACTACTCAGGGAGTGATAGACTATGTTCATTCAGACTTATGGGGTCCGTCTCAGGTGGAATCATTGGGAGGTAAGAGGTATTTCTTATCTATTGTTGATGATTATTCCAGGAGGGTATGGGTTTATATTCTCAGGTTCAAACACGAAGCATTTGGAAAGTTCAAAGAGTGGAAGCAGTTAGTAGAAAATCAGACTGGGAGGACGGTTAAGAAGCTTAGGACAGATAATGGTCTTGAGTTCTGTAACCGGGAGTTTGAACAGTTGTGCACAGAGAGTGGGATTGCTAGACATTTGACAGTTGCCGGGACGCCGCAGCAGAATGGATTAGCAGAACGGATGAATAGAACTCTCATGGATAAGGTACGCTGTTTATTAATTCAGTCTGGATTGCCCAAGACCTTCTGGGCGGAAGCGACATGTACGGCCGCATATCTTATCAGTAGGTCACCATCGACAGCGATTGAGAAAAAGACACCTATGGAGATGTGGTCGGGACATCCAAGTGATTATGGGATGTTGAGGATTTTCGGCTGTGTCGCATATTCACACGTTAAACAAGGTAAGCTCGAGCCGAGAGCGGTAAAATGCGTTCTTTTGGGGTATCCTGAAGGTGTGAAGGGGTACAGGCTATATAGGCTTGATAATGAATCACCTAAAATAGTCACTAGCAGGAACGTGGTCTTCAATGAAAGTGTCATGTACAAAGACACATTGAAGGATTCTGGTGCAGGTACTGATAAGTCTGTTGAGGAATTACAGGTTGAGGTGGAACTGCAAAGGTTAAATAATCATTCGCTTGAGGAAGATCAGACAGATGATCAGGAAGATGGCGATGACGAAGATGCAGGGGATCAGGATCATGATCAAACACCGGATCTCACAGATTATCAGTTGGTTCGGGATAGAGAGCCAAGGACAAGAACGAAACCTTTGAGGTTTCGAGATGAGAGTAATATGGCTGCTTACGCGTTTGCTGCAGCAGAGGAAGAAGATACTCATGAACCATTGACATACCAGGAGGCAGTTGCTTGTGAAGATAGTTCTAAGTGGAAAGCTGCTATGGATGAAGAGATGGATTCTCTGAGGAAGAATAAGACCTATGAGTTAGTAGATCATCCAGCTGGGCAAAAGCTGGTGAGCTGCAAATGGCTGTTCAAGATAAAGGAAGGGATTAAAGGTGTTCAAAAGCCTAGGTACAAGGCAAGGTTGGTGGCTCGTGGATTCACACAGAGGGCAGGTATTGACTATAATGAAGTATTTTCACCGGTAGTTCGACACACATCTATTCAGGTTATACTTGCATTAACTGCGTGTAGAGATTATGAGCTGGAGCAGCTTGATGTAAAGACGGCATTTTTACATGGGAATCTTGAAGAAGTAATCTACATGAGGCAGCCACCGGGATATGAACAAGGTAACAAGGTATGTTTGTTAAAGAAATCCCTTTATGGTTTGAAGCAGTCACCTAGGCAATGGTATAGGAGGTTTGATGAGTACATGCTGAGCAACGAGTTTAAGCGTAGCAGTTACGACAGCTGCGTATATTACAGGAGTTATGCACCAGGTGAGTATATCTATCTACTGTTATATGTAGACGATATGCTGATTGCTTGTAAAAGCAAGGCTGAGATTGGGTCTATCAAGTCTTTGCTTAATAAGGAGTTTGACATGAAAGAACTCGGGGAAGCAAAGAAGATTCTTGGTATGGAGATCATCAGGGATCGGAGTCGCAAGATTCTGAGGATGTCACAATCCGGGTATGTTTCTAAGATTTTAAATAATTTTAGAATAGACAATGGGAAATCGGTTCAGATGCCATTGGGTGGGCACTTCAAGCTGTCGTTGAAGGATTGTCCGGTTAGGGATTGTGATGTTGAAAGGATGAGTAAGGTGCCGTATTCAAATGCGGTTGGGAGTTTAATGTACTTGATGGTGTGCACGAGGCCAGACATAGCGTATGCAGTAAGTGTTGTTAGCAGATATTTGGCGAATCCAGGTAAAAATCATTGGGAAGCAGTGAAGTGGATTTTGAAATATTTGCGGGGTACTGCAAACGTGGGTTTGGTGTTTGGGACAAATCATGGAAACCATGTGGACGTAACAGGTTTTGTTGATTCAGACTACGCAAAGGATCCGGATAAAGGTAGGTCGATCACAGGTTACGCGTTTTTAGTACAGGGATGTGTTGTAAGCTGGAAGGCAACGCTACAACACGTGGTGGCTCTTTCAACTACAGAGGCGGAGTATATGGCCCTTACGGAGGCTGTGAAGGAAGCTATTTGGCTAAGGGGACTCTTGGAAGAGTTGGGCGTGGAGCTTAACACTGTGGCAGTTAATTGTGATAATCAAGGCGCGATTCACTTATCGCGGAATCATGCTTTTCATGAAAGGACTAAGCACATCAATGTGCGTTATCACTTTATCAGAGAGGTCTTGGAATCAAAGACGGTTGAAGTTCTGAAAGTGGGTACTGAACACAATGCTGCGGATGCCTTGACAAAGGTGGTACCTGGACTTAAGTTTCAGCATTGCTTGGAGTTGCTGAGCGTCGGTGTAGGCTAATATAAAGCCTAAGGTGGAAATTGTTGCAAGATTAGTCTCTATATTAGCATGTCAGTAAGTCTAGGGGTTAAAGTGTTAAGTTTCTTATTCTTAGGCAAGTAGAAAGTTGTTTCCTTTTCTTGTACAGCCGACAATGGCTTCTAGTCGGTTTAGGAGTTGTTTTCTCCTCTTCGTTCTCTATAAATAGAGACGAGGGGTGAGGTTATTTGTACATCATTCTTTCAATACTAATCAAAGTCGATTAGGGATACTTACTTGTGCATCGTTCTTATTTTTCTGTCGATATTGCTGTGTGTGTCATCTTCACGATCGAAGTAATCCGTGCAAGTAACCAGGGTTGTAGGTTATTGAATCCTACAAGATCCATACTATTCACAAAATCGCAAGAAGCTACCATCCATTGATTTCTTGGTGGATGAGATCTTGTTGAGTGTTTCATTACTTGTAATTTGATCTAGCTTAAGCATTTGACACCTTTGAGCTTGCTCATCATTGATCGACATTGTTCATAGAGTATGAAGATGTGATTGACCTTGAAATTAAGTCAAACTTGGATGGTGAAAATTTGAAATATAGCAATTAGCAATTAGCATAGATTTGAATTGTATAATAAAGTATATATACTATTGGATTGTGCAAGTGTGCAACTAGAGATTGCCAACCACAACTCCATATATCAAATATATGTGCTTATTAGATCACTTACAAAGCGTTATAAGCAAAGTGCACGAACTTTTGTTTAACAGTGGCGAGTGGCACTTGGAGTTCCCCCAAACACTTCAGTAGGAAATCATGAATAAAACAGCAACCCAGTGAAGTGTTCGGAGGATTCCAGAGTGACACTTGACATTTCCCTTCATTTCAATACCTTTATATTCACTTGTTGTCTTTGATGCAGAACATGCTATATTTCTGGTATATATAGAAAAGAGTCAAGTGAAGTGTTCAGTCATTGAGCATATATACATTAGAAGCTTGAACATGGTTAGCATTTAGTCTCTTTTAGGATACTGATGTGTTCATTTAACTTAAAGCAGAAAAAATCTGAATGAAAAGTTATAGAGAGGACCAGATAAAGAGAGGTATTATATTCCCATTTCAATATGTATCCATTATACGCGACTAGGTTCATTTTTTCACTTCATATATGTTCATGTGGAAATACAGAATAGAATAGGACTTGTGCCTTTGGATATTCAGTAGAAGATTGCTTTCAGTGTAAATATGGTTCAAATCTATGGACTAAACATCAAACTGTAGGCAAAATGTTGAATCACGGAAGTCCCAACAGAAAGTCCAATTGTGTGTTCATCATACATAGAAGTTATGGAACTTTATTTCGGAAATATCGAAAACAAACACATACTTTGGTGGCCTGAAAGATAGTGTGGACTAATAATCTCGACATTGCTCCGTAACAAAACATGAAGGACCGATAACATTAGTTAGATAGTTAGTAACCGCCAAGCGGTTATGTTAGTTATTCGGCTAAGTTAGTTAGTTAGTTAAAAGGTAGTTAAATTCGGTTACAAACCAAAAGACACAATGGTTCATTTGTACCGATTCATGTACTATATATATGTATGAACGTGTGATGTAAAAAGGTTAGACGAAATAATTATTCAGTAAATTTGCAACTCATATTCGACTCACATATTGGGACAACAATTGGTATCAGAGCAAGTGTTAATCACACGCTCGTTGGATACCAAAACTTCGAACAAGAACATCAAAGATTACGTACGCTGGGAACAGAAGAGAACCGGTGGGAAAGTGTTGTGTTCTAAGCAGAAATACAACGCCTGGATAATTAGGAACGCAAGGGAGATAGTGCACGATCAAACTTGTGTGGAGTTGCAAACATATACATCAAACGAAATTGGTGGGAGTTTGTTGTGATCTCTGGAACGCAACAACAACAAGGAAGTATACAATATTGTACAGAAACTGTTGGTAACTGCATAAACGCAGCAACAAGGAAGAAGAGAAACTCTTGACGCTTGAAAGGATAGCGTGGAACGAGAGGAGTTGCTGTTAACGCAACAAGAAAAAGACACGACGTCTTGTAGACACGGTTGGAAAGAAGACCGAGAAGAATATCAAGAATCATTTGTTGAGAACGTTTGGAAAGACACGAGGCAACAACAACAACACAAAAAAAAAAACGAATAGTTGTTTTGGGAAAAGAATACCGAGAAGTATTCAAGGAGTGTTGTGGATACGGTGAAAAATAGAACCAAGAAAGAACAAGTGAAGTTCTAGGATTGCTTGTGGAAAAACGTTTGGGGCAACAAAGTTTAAAAAAACAAACAAACGCTCGTTTGTTTTTTGGTATAGAATACCGAAAGGTATTGGTTTTGTGTAGACTTGGGTTCGAAAAAAAGAAAAAAAACAACAACGAAGATGTTTGGGTTCGGTTGAAAGGATACCGAGAACAAGAAAGGTTCTAGGGCACGCTGTCTTGGAACAGATTACAAGTCGAACATAAAGGAGATAGCAACGTGAGGCAAGTGTGGAATACCGAGAGAAAGGGAAATCGTTTGATTTGTTGGGACAGAAAGGAATCGACACAAAAAAAAACAAGGAATTCGAACCTGTTTTGTTTTGGTGAATCGGTTTGAAAAAAAACAACAACAACGACGAGGCAACAAAAACGAGGTCACAAGTCAAAATTTTCTGGATTTCTATTATTAGATAGTATAGGAATTTATTTTCGTACTATTAGGAAATCCCGAGAACTATTTTATTGATCCCGTATTATTAGGATTCCCGGATAATTATTATTGTTCCCCGTAGTAATAAGAATTCCCATAAGAGCAAGTAAAACCCCGCACGTTAGAAGGTGAAGATTATTAACACACTTAGGATGTCGGGTGACGATGCAAATGGTACTACGCCACCAAAACCCATAACACCAATCGCACAATATCAATGTCCAAAATTGAAAAACACAAACTACACAGTTTGGGCTATACAAATTAAGGTTATCTTAGAAGCACATGGTTTATGGGAAGCGATAGAACCTAAGGAAAACACGCAAGTAGATGATAATAAGGACAAGGCAACGACTGCCTTCCTATATCAAGCATTGACCGAGGATGTGATTTTACAAGTAGCGGGTTGTAAAACTGCAAAGGAATTATGGGAATCGTTAAAAAGGAGACACGTTGGAGAAGAGAGAGTGCAGCAAGCACGGTTACAATCATTGATGATTGGGTTTCAAACACTTCAAATGAAGGAAGACGACACGGTGGATGCATTTACGGCTAAACTAAATGGCTACGCCACTAAGGCAAAAGAATTAGGGAAAACTTTGGATGAATCACTGTTAGTGCGAAAACTATTAGATTCCACACCAGATAGGTTCATTCACATAGTAGCATCCATAGAACAATCAAATGATCTCGACGATATTACCTTAGGATGAGATCACTAGAAAACTCAAGGCATTTGAAGAAAGGATAAAACTCCGGAAAGGAGGACAAGTTGAAAGCCAGGAAAACTTACTATTTGCTCATGGCGAAAACTCTAGAAAAGGTAGGCGATTTAGTAAACGTGGAGGTAGATCAAACTTTTCACGAGGAAACTGGCAGAGTGATAGAAACAAATATGACTCAAAGGAAGATAGCTCAACTCACAAAGGAAAGTCAAATAGGAATAAACGTGAGGGAGATATGAGCAAAGTAAAATGTTTCAAGTGTGGAAAACTTGGACATTTTAAGAGAAACTGTAGAGGAACATCGACAACTCAGGAACAAGCAAACCTTATCTTAGAAGACGAAGAACCATCACTATTAATGGCAACACACGAAACTGAACATGAGGAAGTTTTGTTGAATGAAGGACAAATTCAACCCGGAAAATATGCTACAGCAGATGCAAGCATATGGTATTTAGATAATGGTGCAAGCAACCATATGACGGGAACTAAGAGTCATTTTAGAGATATTGACGAAAGTATGACAGGACGCGTTCGTTTTGGAGATGGATCGTATGTGAAGATAAAGGGAAAAGGCTCTATATTGTTAGGTTGTAAGAACAACGAACAAAAGATAGTATCAGATGTATACTACATACCAAACCTCAAGAGCAACATATTGAGTTTAGGACAACTCACAGAGATAGGATGTAAGGTCATCATGGATGGAAACCAACTGACCTTGTATGACAAGAATAAGAAGTTGTTGATGAAGATTGAAAGATCAAAAAATAGACTTTACAGTATTAGACTGCAAATAGAAACACCTATATGCCTCTTAGCAAATATAGATAACCAAGCATGGTTATGGCATGCTAGACTAGGTCACTTAAACTTTGACGATATCAATAAGATGACAAGGAAGGGTCTAGTGGAAGGAATACCGAGAATAAATCATGCAGGACATATTTGTGATGCATGTTTATTAGGAAAGCACAGTAGAACCCCATTCCCAAATCAAGCTAAGTTCAGATCAAAGAACTCAATAGACTTAGTGTATGGAGATTTATGTGGTCCAATAAGTCCAGCCACACACTCCGAAAAGAAATATATTTTCTTGTTAGTAGACGATTGTACACGATTTATGTGGGCTTACTTTCTGACTTCGAAAGATCAAGCCTTTAACACTTTCAAGATATTTAGACAACAAATTGAAATGGAAATGAGATTGAAGTTGAGAATGCTAAGAACGGATAGGGGAGGTGAGTTCACATCAAATGAATTCACCAATTATTGTAAAGAAAATGGAATAGCACGACAGTTGACAGCACCTTACTCACCACAACAGAATGGAGTAGTGGAAAGAAGAAATAGAACAGTGTTATCAACTACGAGGAGTATGATGAAAGCAATGAAGTTACCATCAACTTTTTGGGCGGAAGCAGTTAGACACGCCATTTATATACTCAACAGGGTACCTACACGATCCCTGGTAGATAAAACCCCATATGAGGCACTCTACAACAGAAAACCGAATCTGGAAAACCTAAGAATATTCGGATGCACAGCTTATGCCAAGATAACAATACCTCAATTGAAGAAGCTGGATGATAGAAGCATACCAATGATTTACTTAGGAGTAGAGGAAGGATCAAAAGCATGTAGGTTATATGATCCAATAGGAAAGAGGAAACATGTTAGCAGGGATGTAAAGTTTATGGAAACAAAACCGTGGGATTGGGATAAAAATGGAGAGGAAACAAGTACACAAGACTCATTTTGGGCAAGTTTTGTGGTAGAAGGAGTTGACAATGAAAAACCTACACCAGTCAACACAGAAAACAATGATAACATATATCAGGAACATGATCTAACTCCGGATCCAAACTCACCAATCACCCCACCTACATACACTTACAACCCACACTCAGAAGATGAAGAAGAAGAAGCTACTACTAGTTCACTTAGGAACTCAGATCATAGATTTGATGATATACCAGTACGAGGTTTCAAAGACTTAACGGAAATATATGAAAATGCACGTGAAGTTGAAACTGAAAGTTTACTATTTACGGAAGAAGAACCCCGTAACTACAAGGAGGCATCAACAGATAAGAAATGGATTGAGGCCATGGAGATTGAATTGGATTCAATCAACAAGAATAACACATGGACTCTTACTACATTGCCAACGAATCAGAAGGCAATAGGACTCAAATGGGTTTTCAAAACCAAGAGAGATGCAAAAGGAAAGATCATCAAATATAAAGCACGATTAGTAGCAAAAGGATATGTACAAGAACAAGGAATAGACTTCGATGAAGTATTTGCACCAGTTGCTCGGATAGAAATAGTTCGGTTGATATTAGCACTAGCAGCATATCATGGATGGCAAGTACATCACTTAGATGTAAAATCAGCATTTTTACATGGAGATTTGAAGGAAGAAGTCTATGTTACACAACCTGAAGGATTTATTCAACAAGGAAATTCAGGGAAAGTCTACAAGCTCATTAAAGCTTTGTACGGCTTAAGACAAGCACCGCGAGCTTGGAATGTGAAACTTGATCAAACTTTGAAGTCATTAGACTTTAAGAAATGTAATCTCGAACAAGCAGTTTACACGAAGAAAAGCAAGACTTCTACACTTATAGTTGGAGTCTACGTAGATGATTTGATAATCACGGGCACTCCAAGGAAGGAAATAGAAGTATTTAAATCCCAGATGGAAGATAAATTTGAAATGAGCGACTTAGGGTTGTTAGCTTATTACCTTGGGATAGAAGTTACTCAGACAGGAGGAGAGATTACAATCAAGCAGACAAGTTATATCAACAAGATCTTGAAGGAAACAAGTATGATGGATAGTAATGATACAAAGATACCAATGGATCCCGGTACTAAGTTGGTCAAGGCGGAAGATGGAAACTCAGTTGACGCAACTTATTACAGAAGCTTAATTGGAAGTCTTAGGTACTTACTACATACAAGACCAGATCTTAGTTACTCAGTCGGACTACTCAGCAGATTTATGCAAGACCCAAAGGATCATCACCTGAAGGCAGTGAAGCAAGTAATCTGATACATCAAAGGAACAAAGGAGCATGGCATTATATACAAGAAAGAAGGCGGCTGCAAGATTACAGGTTACAGCGATAGTAGTTATGGAATAAACACCGATCAAGGAAAAGGAACTACTGGAATAGTATTTTATTTTGGAGAATCACCTATTACCTGGTGTACTCAGAAGCAACCAACAGTGGCACTCTCATCATGTGAATCAGAATTCATGGCAGCTACTGGAGCAGCATGTCAAGCCTTATGGTTAAAACGACTACTTAGTGAATTAACTGGTTGGGAAGAGAAAAGGATAACGCTGAAGGTCGACAACATTTCAGAAATAGCACTCATCAGGAACCAGTTTTTCATGGAAAAAGCAAGCACATTGACATTCGCTATCATTTCATTCGTGAATGTGTAGAGAATGGGCACATCAAGGTGGAACACGTCAGTGGAGAACTACAAAGATATTCTGACTAAAGCTCTACCAAGATTGAAGTTTGTGACTATGCGACAAATGATCAAAGTTCAAGACTTAGGACGAAGCAACGATCAAGATTAAGGAGGAGAATGTGGACTAATAATCTCGACATTTCTCCGTAACAAAACATGAAGGACCGATAACGTTAGTAATTAGATAGTTAGTAACCGCCAAGCGGTTAAGTTAGTTATTCGGTTAAGTTAGTTAGTTAGTTAAATGGTAGTTAAATTCGGTTACAAACCAAAAGACACAATGGTTCATTTGTACCAATTCATGTACTATATATATATGTATGAACGTGTGATGTAAAAAGGTTAGACGAAATAATTATTCAGTAAATTTGCAACTCATATTCGACTCACATATTGGGACATGACAGATAGTTTTTCATAAACGGACGGCCCAAATGAAAAAAGTTGAATATTTGAGTGGCCTGATCCGTGTACATTATCCCAAATTATTTTGGTTATATCCTTGATAGATTAGTTTTTAAAAGTATCACTATTAAATCGACATAAGAGTGCATGGGACTAATGTGTATGCATCTCAGCAATGGTGTCAGTTGCTAAGAAGGTACAATAATGAGCAATTTCATATTCATAAATCCGTAAAAAAATAGAAAATCCCTCACCAAGTAAATAGAAAAACATAGAAGATTTGTTTAGTGATTATATAACTAAGAGATTGATGTGATATTGCAGTTGATTTAATAATTTAATATTTTGGGTGGCATTGTTCAATAGACAAACATGAAAAACATAGATCCAATCCTTAGTTTTATGAACTTAAATAATCAGTTGTGGTCTTGTGGACCACCTGTCAATTACATATCTACTCTTTATGACAAAGCCCATATCATATAATTCAAAAGATGTTCACTTCCATCGTACGGGGTTATACTAATAATCATTTGTGTGAAAAAGACTCGTGCATCAGGAATCAATTGATTAGGAACAATATTTAAGTTGCAGGAATTGCTCATCGCTTCCGCTTACTACAAACTAGTACTAGGGGGAGATGGAGCTGATGATAAAAAATCTAGTGATTTTACTAGCAATTCTTTTGTTTGTGTCTCTTATACTGTTAATAGTTAAGTTTCTTCACAAAGTATTTTGGATGCCTAATCATATACAAAACGTCATGAGATCTCAAGGAATCAAAGGCCCCTCGTACAAATTCCTCCATGGAAACACCAAGGAGATATTGGACATGCGAATGAAGTCCATGGGTCGACCCATGGATCATTTATCGCATGAAATCTTCCCAAGGATTATGCCTCATGTTCATTCGTGGGTTAGCTTATACGGTAAACTGATTATGTATTTGCATTTCATATTCTATATGTGAAGATTGAAGGGTCATATTTCTAATAGTTTTTTTAATTCTAGGCCGGAATTTCTTGAATTGGTATGGTCCTCAAGCTCAGTTAGTGGTTACAGAAGCTGAACTAATTAAAGGAATAATGAACAATAAAGATGGTGTTTATCCAAAGATCGATCTCGAAGGCCATGCAAAGAAGCTGTTAGGAGATGGGCTTTCGTCAACCAAAGGTGATAAGTGGACAAAGCTAAGAAAGATTGCTAATGGTGTCTTCCATGGCGAAAGCTTGAAAGTAAGAGTTCATTTAGTTACCTCTATATATATTCCTGTACATTGTGCCTAAAAATCAAGGGCGATTTTTATTGGTTTGCCGGTGGCACATGTACGTCATACTCAGTTTTGGCCAACGGAATGCTACACAATGTGTGCCCACTTGGATACGTTAAGAGTACACTTAAACTTTCCTTTTAGTTGTAAAAGTACATTTTATAAACAATCATCAAAACCTTGATTTACTTTGATTAAATGTAATTTTGTTGTTAAATCAGACTTCATACATCACAGGTTTTAATCTTCTTTGATCGGTATAAATGGAACAAGGGTTTGGGACAGAAACTTGTAACAGAAAAATACAACAAGAATATAAACTGAATATGTATTGATCGATTGAATGAATATCTTACAACTGATTGATTTGTTTACAGACTCTCAACCTATATATACTATATGAAGCGGCACCAACAGGAAGAGAGGATACCGTTTCATTAAAAGTAATCGACACAATAACTATCTAACCGTTATAACCCTTACTAAACGGTTATATTTCTTGACCCAGCCCAATACTAAACGGTTTACAGGCTTTTACATACATAATATACATACTAAGTCCCTTAACTTTTGCTTCTATAACATTAAGGTCCAACAAATGTAATTTTGCATAATATGTGTGTCAAGAACTTTTTGCAACTCTTCATGTTTAAAAAGATAAGCTTGTCTGAAGTTGGGAATCTATCTTGATCCAATTATGTACTCCATGTGTTCCTAATGCTCAATTAACAAATATTTCGATCCAGATATATATTTGTGTATGACGTTTGTTAGCATAACCGTTACAGTTGTTGTTAGCAAATCCCATTGTAGGATGAGTTGATTTCTTGAATATATATTATAATAAAACATAAGACTTGCATCATATTAAAGATACTTAAATACGCTTTGTGTATGTAGAGCATGATTCCAGCGATGATTACTAGCACGGAAACAATGCTACAAAGATGGAAAGAGCACAACGAGCAAGAAATAGAAGTATTTGAAGAATTTAGAGTATTAACATCAGAAGTCATCTCCAAAACTGCATTTGGAAGTAGTTATTTAGAAGGCAAGAAAATCTTCGATATGCTAATGAAGTTAACCATGATTGTTGCAAGAAACGCACATAAAATCCGCCTTCCTGGCATAAGGTTAATGATCCTCTAAACAAAAGCAAAATAAATCAATCCTTTTGTTTAACAAAAGTACTTGGTTTTTTATTGTAGCAAGTTGATCAAGAGTAATGATGACATAGAGTCTGATAAACTTGAGCAAGGAATCAAAGATTGCATTGTTGAGATCATACGGAAAAGGGATCAGGAAAACAGCATGGACATGGGCATAAACGATTTTCTAGGAGAATTACTTGAAGTTTCTCGTGATAAAGATGACCTCAAACGAATTACTTTAGACGATATGGTGGACGAGTGCAAAACATTTTATTTTGCTGGACATGAAACAACTACTTCGTTACTTGGCTGGACTATTCTTCTTTTAGCAAGTTACCAAGAATGGCAAGAAAAAGCTCGTAAAGAAGTGTTCGAGTTTTTTGCAAAAGCAAATCCTAATCACGATTCCATTACAAGACTCAAAATAGTAAAAAAATAACCATTTATTTGTTTCGACTCCTTTAGCATACATTTTCAGTAATAACCTGCACTCCTCTTCGTCTTTTTTGTGTTTTCTAGATGAACATGATCCTTGAGGAATCGCTACGACTATACCCACCGGTTCCTGCATTAAAGAGAAGAGTCAAGAGAGAAGTTCGACTAGGAAAGATGACCCTTCCACCAAACATGGAGATGTACATTTCAATATTAGCGGTTCACCATGATCCTAGAATATGGGGAGAGGATGTTTATAATTTCAGGCCGGATAGGTTTGAAGGTGGCAAAGCTGAAGCAACAAACAACACACCGGCTGCATTCTTGCCATTTGGGTTTGGACCAAGGACTTGCGTGGGTTTAAATTTCGCCATGGTGGAAGCCAAGATTGCAATTGCAATGATTCTACAAAGATTTAAGTTTAAACTGTCACCAAATTATGTTCACTCTCCTGTTCAACTTTTCATGGTTAGACCCCAACATGGAGTTCAAATCATCCTCGAGTCCATCTAAACCAAAAAGCTGTTACCTCATAAAACGGATGCAAGTTTTTTCTTGTAGAATTTGTATGTATATATCCTTTGTCGTTTCTATACTAAAGAGGGTTTATATAGGCTGCAAGTAATACGGTCTTTAGTTAAAACACAAAAATGCATCTTCTTTATAAAAGTTGGGCTATAATCTATATTACTTTTAAAGATTTGGTTGTAGTGAAAGGCTTAAAAATTTGAGATTATACACTTGCTTATAATGGAAAGATTTGGTCAAATACTAATATTAATAACCAACATGTTTTTTAAAATGAAATTAATTTATGTAATTAATAATATAAATGATTGTAACCGAAAATATTTAAAATACAATTAAGTAATAACATTATTAACTTTTTTTTAAATTCACATTAAATTATAGATTATTTGTTTTAGTACAAAAAGAACCATTAATAGATGATAGATTCAATTTAAAAAGTGATTGTGTACAATTTGTTAAAGTGGTGAAAGAAGAGATGTTGCCTTGAGATGGTGAAGTCAACCACAACGTTTTTGCAATACTAATAATTGACGTTGTTTTTGTCTTCACATTATCACCAACTATGACGTGTAATCACTATTACCATGTACCAAAACACCATCATTATTGCTTTCTCCCTTTTTGGTTTCGCTGCATTGCGCATGTACTACTATAATGTATATATAAATATAATTGTGATGCTTCAATTGTATGCTATTTTGGGTTATTTGGTTACACCGGTATCCGCCGCCGCAACACGCATGTACCCGGCTAGTCACTAAAATATGAGAAATTCGGCATCTAAACACCCTTTACGTAGTTACACCAACCTCGCCGTATATGAGGGTTTTACCCGTTAGAGCATGCGGTATGTTAACGCAACTCTTGCGTTATGCTTATGTGGCATGGCCTTAACGCAAGTTATGGCATGAGTTATGATACCGTGCGTTTGAGTTAAGGGCAAGCGTTACCCCCCAAGTTGCCATGGTAACTCAGCGTTAAGATGCAACATGAATAAAAAATCAGTTTTTTCTTCTTTTTTTTTTATTTATTTATTTTTCTTGCTTATTTAAAATGGAAGAAACAATCGTTGTGTGTGTTTGTGTGATCGAGAGGTAGAAGAAGGACACATTTTGTGTGTTTTTCCTTTAGTCCTTGTGGTTTTCTGTATTTACGGTTTAGCCCTTGTGGTTTATACAGTTTGGCCTTTTTTTTTTTTTTTTTTTTTTTTTTTTTTTTTTTTTTTAAGTAAATAACATTTTTATTTTTAGTTATTTGTTTAAATAAAAATGTAATTTGTTATAATTTGTATTTTGTTTAAATAATTGGAAAAGAAGAAAAAAGTATGGCCTAAAATGTTGAGTTATTGTTGAGTTATGATAAAGGGTGTTTTTTTTAATTAAAATTAAAAAGTTAAAGCTGATATGACGCTGACGTGATACTGAGTTAAAGTTTAACATTGGGTCATGACTCATGACACGCTATGCTCTTATAGGTCTGTAGTTGTATTGTGATCAAGCCCAACAGTTAACCTTTTTCTTTCTTTCTTTTTTCCTGAAAAGCACGGGTTTTGGGAGTTTGGAATCCAGGATCCTGATATTTTGGGCTTAAACATAACAAACAAACATAAATTAATCAGCCCAATAAACCACAAAATATTTATGTATCATACTACAGTCTTCATTTCAATGGGCTTAAACACAACAAACAACAATCTTCATCCCTGAAAATTTATATTTGTCATATGAATTTAAGCATTTCGTTATAAAAATCTCTAATTTCACCACGTTTTGTGTTAACTAGGAAAAGAAGATAAATACTTGTTTATTTAACAATTGACATAAATTCAAATACCAATAAAAATCCAACACTTACTGCGTGTAATAAGCAAATTATGAGGCTTCTAATTTGCTAGTGTCAAGCGTTTGGAGTTCCCCCAAACACTTCAGTAGGATATACTAAACGAAAAATATCCTAGTGAAGTGTTCAGAGGATTTCGGAGGGACACTTAGCGTTATTTGTAGTACTATGTACTTACTTGAACGATGCGGTTGATGAATAAAAATGCTTATCTACTTGTATATATAGAAGAGAGTTGAGGGAAGTGTATGATCAATGAACATGAGGTCATCGAAAGCATGAACTTGGTTGGCATTGAGTCTCGATTAGGAGTCAAACAGATGTTGGTTGAGAATTCTGTCATGGTGTGGACCAAGTAAAAAAGAGGTATTATATTCTCAATTTCACACTTATGTAATACAGGCATATGATCATGACACAAACACATAAATATAGGTTGGCCTATAGTGAATCAAACGGATACGGTATATATATCTAATATATTTTAGGTTTTGCGCATAAAAGAAAAAACAATTTTCGAGGTATTGTAACCTTTAAATTGATCCACACGATTGTATTGTGGTCAGTGGCGAGGGCTAGGACGTACTATTAAGCGAAAATTACTTGTGTGCCTATATACACACAACTTTGTCTTGCAGTGCTCAAGTTTTTCGAACTTTATAAATCTACCCAAGGATGTCGTGTATTCCCATGCCTGACATTACGTGACACCTTCTGATTGTACTAGAGGAAAAAAAAAAAAAAAAAAAAAAAAAACTAGCTAATGTCGCATATAAATATACACGACATTACACATATACACGACATACATTTGAATGAAAAGTAAAAAACTTACAAAAAGTACCCTTAAGTTTTTGATATTTACAATTTTTTTATATAACAAACTTTATTCGTCAAATATTTAGCAACTATCTAGCGAATTCGTTAATGAAAAAATATCATTGCGAAGAGCTCTAAATTGCGAACAAAACAAGCCCAATATTGATATGCTTTTGACGTACATACGATTTTATAAAACGTAAACATTTCTATGAAATACGATTAAAAAAAAAAAAAACTTTCATAACACACTATTAAACCACAGGGACCAAAGACGTACAATTCTATAAAATACGAATATCGTTTGAAAATAAAAACGTAAACATTTATAAATTAAAAACGGCATCCCTTTATTCATAAAACTAAAAACGCCAACTTTTTTTTAATATAAAACGTAAACGTACGAAATAAAAAGTTTATGAATGTTTACGTTTTTATTTCGTATGTTGAAACTGAGGGCTAGTTGTGTCTAGTTTTATAAAAAGTTTATGAATGTTTACGTTTTTATTTCGTATGTTTACGCTTTATATTTTCTATGTAATATTGTTAATTTATGAATAAATTTTTTAGTTTTATATAAAAAAAAGTTGGCATTTTTAGCTTTTTGAACAAAAGGATACCGATTTTAGTTTATTAATTTTTCGTTTTTATTTTCAAACGATATTCCTAGTTCATAGAATTGTACGTCTTTTGGTCCCTGTGGTTTAATAGTGTGTTCTGAAAGTTATATATATATATATATATATATATATATATATATATATATATATATATATATATATATATATATATATATATATATATATATATATATATATATATATATATATATATATATAAATATATATATATATATATATAATCTTATGTATGTCAAAAGCATATCAATATTGGGCTTATTTTGTTTGCAATTTAGAGCTCTTCGCAACGATATTTTTTTCATTAACGAATTCGCTAGATATTTGCTAAATATTTGACGAATAAAGTTTGTTATATAAAAAAATTGTAAATATCAAAAATTTAAGAGTATTTTTTGTAAGTTATTTACTTATCATTCAAATGTATGCCGTGTATCTTTCCAATGTCGTGTATATGTGTAATGTCGTGTATATCCATACGCGACATTAGCTAGTTTTTTTTTTTTTTTTTTTGCTCTCGTCCAATGTGCCACGTAATGTCGGGTATGAAAATACTAGACATCCTTGGATAGATTTATAAAGTTGAAAAAACTTGGGCTCTGCAAGATAAAATTGTGTGCATATGGGTACACAACTAATTTTCCCTACTATTAATAGCGTGGAGCATATAATATGTTTGCTTTTAAAATGATGTAATTAAGACCAGTAAAACAAAAGTTTGAGATCTAGTTCATCTTGAAAAAACGGAAATTTTTGGCAAATAATTACGCTACCCAATAAAAGTCCATGTTGCTCACGCAAATTCGAACTCCTTGAATCCGCCTCTTAGCATAGTAGCCCTAAGAGGCACACGACCCATTTAGCTTTTAGGGTTATACCCTTTTTTTGTATTATATACTCGTAGCTTGTATCTAGTTCTTATCTATTCAATAAGACTTGTATTTAATCTTTAGTTTCTACATGGTATCAAGAGCCACCAAATCTGGTGGTTGATTCGAGACGCTATTTCAATTTATTCGGTAGATATGGTTGGTTGCTGAATTATGATTGGGTGATGTATTTAAAAGTGACGCATGATCAGTGGTTATTAAGTCAAACTTATGCAGCCTTTGATTGAGATAAGTGATTTCAATATGCCTTCTATTTATAAAATAGTGGCCTATTGAATTTGTATTTGTTTATTGTAAGTGCACTTAATTACGATTGATTCTTACTCGCTTTTGTTTGGGATTTTGTGATCGGAATTCTTTTTTGTTACGTTCGGGATATTAGAAGTTGTTAAGTCTTGGTTGAAAGTAAAAGTTTGTAGAACTTTTGCAAGTCTTGGTTTCCGGAGTGGTATACTTGGTTCGATTTCGATCAATAAGTTTGATTAATTTTTGTTGATTGGTTTAGTTTTGCTACATTTATTTGTTGGTATGGCTACTTGTAAGAACGATTTAAAGCTGGATTCTTCATTGTTTGAGCAATTTCAGTAATTTTTAATCATGTATGAGAAGTTTGAGATATTTTTAGAAATGTTAAAGCAACTAAAGAAGTTTCTAGCCTTTCGGCCCCATGCTATGTCCACATCATTTAATAAAAAATTGGCATCATCATTTTCTAAATAAATATTAGATTCGGGTGGCACTCATCACATGTCTCATCTTTTGTCACAATTCATTTCGTTGAATCTTTAATTCTTCGAAATCAATCATGGCCGCTAATGGTAATTCTATGCCATTAGAAGGTATCGGTTCAGTTGATATGCCATTTGTTGCTTTATGTGATGTTTACTACATACCGAGTCTTACAATGAATCTCGCTTCTGTTAGTAAAATTTGTGATTCTGGATATGATGTCAAATTTTATGTTTCCGATTGTTCTATATATGACCAGAAAACACAAGATGTGGTTGGGACAGGACATAGGCAAGGGGATCTTTATGTTTTTTTTTATCACTTTATAGACATTCATGACACCGCATCATCTAGTGTGGATTTGTCTTCTCTTTGGTTGAACCGTTCTTCAGCATTTTATATATCGTACTCTCGTTTAGGTCACGTCTCTGGATCCCGTTTACGGTTTTTAGCATCTACAGGAGCGTTGGGAAAACTAGGCACGCATGATGTTTCTGATTTTAGTGGTTGTAAACTTGCAAAGTTCTCAGCATTGTCGTTCATTAATAATATTTCCTCTTCTATTGCTCCATTTGATCTAGTGCATTCTGATGTGTGGGGACCTTCTCCTGTTTTCACAAAAGAAGGTTCCAAATACTATATGTCATTTATCGAAGATTTCACTCGCTATACGTGGGTTTATCTAATGAAGCGTAGGTCCGATTTTCTTACAGTATTTAAAGAATTTAGAGCTCTTGTGAAAACTCAACATTCGACTGTGATAAAATGTTTTCGCTGTGATTGGGGGTGAATACAATTCTAATGATGTTGGTTTACTTAAATCGGATAGGACTATATATATATATATATATATATATATATATATATATATATATATATATATATATATATATATATATATATATATATATATATATCAGACCTCTTGTATCGACACTCCTCAATAAAATGGTGTTGCTGAAAGGAAACATCGTCATATTGTTGAGACGGCTAGATCCTTTTTATTGTCCGCTGATGTCTCTAGTGTATTTTGGGGAGAAGCGGTTCTTACAGCCACATATGTGATTAACAAAATCTCAACTGCACACAATTCTTGTTTATCTCCGTTTGAAAAGTTGTATGGAGTTTTGCCTGATTATACCTCATTGCGCGTCTTTGATTGTACTTGTTTTGTCCTAAAGCCACATGTTGAGCGTACGAAGGTAACTTCGAAGTCAACTTTATGTGTGTTTCTGGTTATGGTATTAGTCAAAAGGGATATCGTTGTTATGATCGAGTGGGTCAAAAGTTGTATACATTACGCCATGTTGACTTTTTAGAGCACATCCCGTACCATTCTGTTCCTGCTAGTTCACATAATTCGACACAATCTGAACTTATAAAACTTGATCCATTTGAGGATTTCATCGAAGAACCTACACCTATTGTGTCACCAGAACCAGTCTCGGAAACAACTATAGAAACCACCACTGAAACACCAGTGTCAAATGCACCTCCACAAACCACCACCGCCACTGAAACATAACCAATTATAATTTCGGAAGCCACACCTATCATTATTCAACCTCCTCCTACGGCTACCCAATCATCTACTGAAGTTGTTGTTGGTCCTCCTCCAAGTGGTCGACCAAAGCGTAATTGTAAGTCTACAAAAAGGGATGATTTTGTTTATTCTTGTTATTCGAATTCCTCTAGTTCGTTTATTACTTCTATACATCGTTTTAATGAGCCTGTGTCGTATAGAGAAGCTGTTTGCGATCCACTTTGGCAAGTTGCTATAGCCGAGGAACTGGCGGTATTGCATCAGACTCAGACGTGGGACTTAGTACCATTGTCAGTCGGCAAGCGTGCTATTGGCTCTCATTGGGTCTATAAGATTAAAACCAAATCTGATGGGTCCATTGAAAGATATAAGGCTCGTCTTGTTGCCAAAGGTTGTGCTCAAGAGTATGGTATGGATTATGAGGATACGTTTGCCCCTGTTGCAAAAATGACAATGGTAAGAACCTTGATTGCAGTTGCTTCTAGTCGTAAATGGAAAATATCTCAATTGGATGTCAAAAATGCTTTTTTGAATGGTGACCTGAATGAAGAAGTTTTTATGATACCACCTCCTGGGGTCTCTCACAAACCAGGAGAAGTTTGCATCAGAAAAGCTCTTTATGGTCTCAAAAAGGCACCTCGTGCTTGGTATGTGAAATTTGCGACAGTTGTTACCTCTCTTGGGTTTGTCTCTAGCCATCATGATTCTGCATTATTTGTAATGCATTCAAGTGCTGGGCATATACTTTTGTCGTTATATGTTCATGATATGATTATTATTGGGGATGATTGTGTTGGAATTGAGTCATCGAAATCGGAGCTAACTCATCGTTTTGCTATGAAGGATTTGGGCTTACTACGTTATTTTCTGGGTATTGAGGTTGCTTCTTCACTGAATGGATATATTTTGTCTCAGTCCAAGTATATAGCTAATTTACTTGATCATGCGAGAATTACTGACAAAATGGTTGAAGATATTCCTATTGATGTTAAGGCCAAATACACTCCGACAGATGGTGATCCTTTGCCAAACCCAAGTTTGTATCGGGCTATTGTGGGCAGTTTGGTTTATCTTACAGTAACACATCAAGATATCTCTTATGCAGTTCATATTGTTTAGTCGGTTTGTCTCTGCTTCCACAACGGTTCACTGGGCTGCTGTTTTGCACATTCTCAGATATCTTTGGGGTACTCAGTTTCAGACACTTTTGCTTCCCTCTATGTCTGCTTTGGACCTGCGTGCTTATTGTGATTTTGATTGGGCCAGGGATTTTGTTTCTCGTAAGTCAACTACTGGTTTTGTATATTTCTTGGTGATTCCTTGATTTCGTGAAAGAGTTAGAAACAAGATGTTATATTTAAATCTTCTACTGAAGTTGAGTACAGAGCCATGGCAGTGACTACTAGTGAGATTGTTTTGTTACGTTGGTTGCTTACAGATATGGGTGTTCATATCAACAATTCTACTCCGTTACATTGCGATAATCGTAGTGCTATTCATATTGCACGTAACTCGGTTTTTCATGAGTGCACCAAGCCTTGAGATAGACTGTCATTTCACTCGTCACCATCTTCAGGCTGGGACTATCTTTCTACTGTTTGTTCCTTCCGGTTTATAGATTGCAGATATATTTACCAAGCCACACTTTGGACCACGTTTTCGTTTTCTGATTGACAAACTTTCAATGTTTTTCGCTGCAGCATTGTGAGTTTGAGGGGAGATGTTAGCATAGTAGCATATAAGAGGCCCACGGCCCATTTAGTTTTTAAGATTATACCATTTCTCTGTATTATATTTACTCGTTTCTTGTACCTCGTTTCTTATCTATTCAGTAAGACTTGCATTTGATCTTTAGTTTCTACGGCAGTAACGTTAGCACTTAGCACAAACCCAAATTGTAATATCAAACAAAGTGAAAACTACAATATGTTGAAGTGGTTTTGGCTAGTTTTCTGTTTCTTAGGGAATAAATCTAAGTATCGTAATATTATAGTGCCGCCATTCCATTATAAAAATTCAAGCTTTTGTAATCAGTGATGCAAAGAGGGATAATATAAATTATGTACGTAATTCCTTCGCATTGAATACCATGTTCTAAAAATTGTAAATTAATACAATCACTCGTTATTTGATACTTTTGAATTTTCAATATTCTCATACTTATATTATACAAATATTTGGTTTTGGCTATATGGTGTACAGGAAAGTTCTATACGAAACAACATTTATCTAAGGAACAAACCACAAGATCTCAACCATCCAACGCTTTAGATTACTTATCATTTTAAAATTAAAATATTTTGAGGGGCATTTTAGTCACTTTCTATTTCATAACAAAACCCTTTATTCACACACACACTCACCACGATACATACACATACAACGGTTACTCTCTCTCTCTCTCCAATTCGTCTAACCCTAAACCACCCCTAAACATCCGTTAAACCACCGCGAAACCCTAATTCTTTAAATCATTCAATTAAAATGGACATACGAGATGAACTGGCTCTATCTAAAGGCGGTTTGTTGGCTAAATCGGATTCGTTGCTACTTTTTGATCAAAATAAGCTTCCAAATGAAGATTTTGGTATATTTTTAGCTTATTTTGTTATATTAGTCAGTATATGTTGCTTCATTGCTTATTTTGTTGCTTATTTTTTATTATTTTTTGTATAGATGTGATATGTTGCTTATTTTGATTTTAAAACTTTTTTGGAATGATATGGCTTGGTGATGAGTTATATGAATCAGTAGATTGAAGTTATGATGGAATGAGTGTTTGGATTAGCTTATTTCAGCCAGTAGATTGAAGTTTTGTGATCGATTATATTATTTTGTGACTGTATTAGCTTATTTTGTGATCGATTAGTTTATTTTTGTGATGGAATGAGTGTTTAGATTAGCTTATTTCAGTCAGTAGATTGAAGTTTTGTGATGGAATGAGTTATATGGAATGAGTGTTTGGATTAGCTTATAGGAATCAGTAGATTGAAGTTGTGATGGACTGAGTGTTTGGATTAGCTTATTTCAGCCAGTAGATTGGAGTTTTGTGATCGATTAGCTTATTTTGTTGCTTATAGGAATCAGTAGATTGAAGTTTGTGATCGATTAGCTTGTTTTTTTGCTTATTTTCAGATTGCTGTAACATATAACTTGATTCATGCTTGTAACATATAACTTGATCCATGTGATTTATATTGAATCCCATGTGATTTATATTGAATCCCATGAGATTCATACAGAATCTCATGTGATTCTTAATGCTTTTTTATTGTATAACTAATGCTTTTTTTTTAGGTGTTGTTAGGTGGATTCCATCGAGTATGCGTCAATCAATGGGCCAACCTGCCAATAAAGTTTTGAACCCGACATCGTTGTCTTAGTTTAATCCTTATGAGAAGTTGGCGACTGTTGTTACAGTGAAGGCGCCGGTTGTTGTTCAATAGAAGGAGAAGGTGCCGGTTGTTCAGGAAAAGACACCGAGTGTTGTTCACGAGAAGGAGAAGGTGCCGGTTGATGTTGTTAAAGTTATTCCGGATGTTGTTACTGATTTGGAATATGAGAAGCGTAAGGGTGATATTACAAAGGATAGGCTACAAGATAATGTTATTGAGCTTGTTGTTGTTAATAAGAAGCGTAAGGGTGATCTTACAAATGATAAGCCACAGGATAAGGTGAAGGTTAAGGTGAAGGTTAAGGTGAAGGATAAGCCACATGATAAGTTGAAGAAAAAGCCACAGGATAATCCACATGATAAGCCAAGCGACAAGCCAAAGGACAATCCGTCTAAGGTTGTTCTTACCAAGGATAAGCCAAAGGAAAAGCCGGCGCCGAAGTCTGTTTCACAAGTTAAGACAAAGGCTGCTACTTTGAGTTGCAAGGATAATCCCCAAGTTGAGACCAATACGAAGGCCTCGGAGACGAAGTCTGTTAAAGCATTATCGGAAGCTCCTGTTTTGAGGTTGAATAAGCCAGTTCAGGAAGAAGTTAAACCCAAGCGGAAAAGGGTTTTATCAAAAGTAGATAAGAGTAAAAAAAACCGAAGGTCAAGCTGCAAAAAGGTGTAGATCTGTCTTTTTATGTAATTAATACATAATCCCATGGGATTCTATATGATCCCTTGTGATTCATATAGAATCCCATGGGATTCATATTGAATCCCTTGTGATCAAGTTATTTATATTATGTCTTTTTTTATGTAGACACCGATGATTTTCAAGATACTGAAGTTGATCGTAAGAAAAAGAATTTGAAGAGTAAGGTTGTGTTGAAGAGAAAGAGGGATAATTCAGGTTCTGATTCTTCTGATTCTGCATCTCCTGAGCAAGTTATACGTAAGGAGAAAAAGAATTTGAAGGTCAAGCTGCTAAAAGGTGTAGTTTCTTAGAATTCTATCTTTTTATGTAATTAATATAGAATCCCATGGGATTCTATATGATCCCTTGTGAATCATATAAAATCCCATGTGATTCATATGGAATCCCTTGTGATCAAGTTATTGATATTATGTCTTTTTTATGTAGACGCCAATGAATTTAAAGGTTCTGAAGTTGATTGTAAGAAAAAGAAATTGAAGGGTAAGGGTGTGTTAAAGATAAAGAAGGACAATTATGCATCTCCTGAGCAAGTTATACCTAAGGATCTTATGAAGAATCTGTTGAAGAATTCGTTTATTAAAGAAGAATCTGATGAGGAAATTGAATTGAAGTCGAAGAAGAAAGAAAAAGAGTTGACGCCTAAAGAAGCACAACATGAAAAGTATCTTTCTGATTTTTCAATTCTTCATGCTAGGACATTACCTACTGTAACCACCCGTAAATTTCTAAACATTGTTTTAATAATAAAAATTTAATTATTTTTACATGACAATTTAATTGAGCATTTTTGAACATATTTAGTTATTTCATAAAATTCTTTCATATTGTTAACGGTTAAATTTATAATTAATCTCCGGAGTAAATGACTTTGTTTTTTTTATCATGTTTATAAAAACATTTACAGAAATATATTTTTGTGTTTTTACAAACCGATGGACCACATTTAAAATTTAACCCAACGGGACACGGGGTACACGGGGCATTAATAAAACAACATTCTACCCTTCTAATAAATAAACATCAATCCCCCTTATCCTTAATATGGTCCACTTACATCACATGTGTTTTCTTTACTGGTTTTCGCACATCCCCAAACCTTTAACAGTAATGATCTATCAATATCATCTTTTCTTTCTTTGTCTTTCGTTCCTCCTTCCTAAGCCAATTCACGAGACTCTCTTGGAAGATAGAGTTGATAGCAATCTTTGCTCAAAACAAGCCTTTCACGAGAATCTACTATGGAAAACCTTGGTCAAAATTTGCCTCTTTCCTTCTTTTTAAATCCGGTCGAATGAGACACAAGGAACACCACAACTTAAGTTTTTGGTTATCAAAAATTGAGGGGATAGATGTGGTGATTCTCCTGCTTGGATCGGCTGGGATTATTCATACTCAATTCCTTTTGGTCTCTTCTTGTCAGTCGAATTATATCACTGTAAGGAATTATTCGAGTTCTATCTTGGTTGTTATTATTGATTTTATTTATACACTAGAGTCTTAAGTTTGATTAATTCGTGGATTAAAACTCGGTAAAACTTGTTCTTGATTTAACTTCGTGTGGTGTTAATCTATGAAAAGGGAGTGTTTGTTTGATCTGTGATCTGAGCCAACTCAACTCAGGCGAGTAGAGTCGACTCAGCTGAGTCAACTCAGCCGAGTTGAGTTGAGCTCAATAGGTTCTAGCGACATATATACTTGTTGTCATTATCTTTGCGCTTAAACCCATTTTACTTGCGAATAATCTAGATTTGAATCTATTAAGCCGTGGACAACCTAGAGCCGAGACTCTATAGCCTCGGTGGTATGCGGGTTGGCTTATTCTTGTAGTGTCAAACTCCCTTTTTCCAGCCTATTAGACCCTTAAGTTTAGTGGTGGTTTGTTGATTATGCTTTGTCGAGTGTTTGGGGTAACGAACGAGATACCACAAGGGTGGTTGTTTTTTTGGTTTTGCCTAGGAAACACCCACATAGGGTGTGGTTAGAGGTGTTATTTTGGTCGTGGGCGAATTGAATTCTACTTATTAGCTGTTAGTTTCGTTCTAGTTCGACAATCCACTAAGGGTTGTCTTGGTCCAGTTAACATCGGAGCACAAAGGAGATGTTCGAAATCAGTGTTGTTTATTTAGTATTGATAATAGGTTTTTGCAAAAGTTAAAATTCTAAATTTTTCCAAGAATGTGTCGAACCTGCATTGTTCTTCACTCAAAGTTTGGATGCTCTTTTACATCCTAGTCGTAACCCACATAGGGTCATCTCTCTTATGGTCGAATAATAAACACCAAGGGGTGTTAATACTCCAACTTATATAAGGAGCGTTTTTTTAGTCTCGCGTTCTCCCGACTCATAATCCTTAGCTTACTCTTGAACATATTTATGAGCTCAAAGGAGCTCATTCTGCGTCCTTATGGTCTCGACTTCGAACAGCCGCACGGGGTCACGGGTTCAAGCCCAGGTGGTGTATATTTCATTTTTTTTCCCTCATTCTCAAATTTGTAATGTTGAACCTGTGTTTCACTAAATTGGGATTAACAGTATACAAGGGTGCGTTAGAAATTGATACAATGAGGGTGCGTTAGAAATTGATAAAATAAGAGTGTGTTAAAAATTTTGGCCATTCGGCTAGTGGGCTCAAAGGCCCAAAGTAAAGAGGGTGCGTTAGCTTATTTGTAACATTGGGCCACAGCCTACTATAAATTAAACAAACGAACTGATATTTTAGTTAAGGAATATTAGGATTGTGTGGTTTTAGTAATAAAATGATACATGTAAGTGATTATGGACAAGTTGGACGAGCAATTTATGATGATTTAGAAGTATGATACTATACTAAAATTTGACACATGACATATACCGGATAAAATCATTTGACAATTTAACTATATCGGACTAATCGGACATTTTTAGACTAGACGACTAATAGATATTCTAAAAAGTAAAATTAACTATTTTGTCAATTGTTCTTATTAAAAACTTGACGGGAAATATTGTTTTGAGGAAACTGAGTTTTTATTAAAAATTACGACAACTCATGAAAATTATATAAATGGACGCGACATGATTTATAAATTTCCTCAACTTATACTTTATATTTCAAAAACCTTTTATCTTATAAAAACCCGACAATAACCGGAACTTGTAGTTTTATTAACATGAAAAACATTTACTATTTAATATACTAGATTTAAGTTTTCTTTTAGAACAAAAATTATTTTTTCAAAACTATATTAATTATTTCCAAACTATATGGGGTTATTGGGTAGACATCTAAAACATATTAATTGACTTAATTATAGACATTCTTCTCCTGTCACTGTTTTCCTCGACTTCGTTTATCATTCCTTTCTCGACTCAAATTCCCGTCTGTGCTTCTCTCGACTGTGTCGATTTCCTCTTCCTTTTTGGCGTGAGTATTCTTGAGTCCATGTTTTCATACCACCACACGAAACGTAAACACTAAACTTTTACAAACATTAATACAATTAATCCACGAAAACTAAAACTCTCGTCCTTCCAAAATTCTTTATCTTTCGAGGTGTATTATGAGATAAATATATGTATTAGGTTGTGCCGACCCGGCACCATTGTGCCCATTCCCTCAATATCGTTGTGTTGCCCTTGATGCCAGTTGTGACTATTGTGATATTTGTGCATTGCTGCAAGCCAAGGTGAGTTCATGGCCCCTACTTTTTACTTGTTTTATAACTGTTTTGGGGGAGAATACATGCTTGTTTTTAAACTAAATGCATGCATAAACATAAACTCATAACTTGTTTTTATCTAAAGACATGAATTATTTGATTGTTGAAGGCGTTATGTAATTGACCATTATACATGTAAGTTATAGCCCCATTTAACCTATACTTGTTTTACAAAACTTGGGGTAAGAAATATACAAAACAATTTTATGGACCAATACTATTTTTACCAAACTATTGCGTAGTTAGCCTAAGACTCTAGAACCCATTACTATGCCTGCCTTCATGCACTGTTAATTCCGGTTAGGAAGCGCGATTAATATAAATAGATCTATTAGGGTGACTCCCCCGTTCAGTTGGCTAGAAGGGTCAATGTGGGCGTATATTAAGTCGGATTACGAGTGAATTGGGTTAAGCACTCGCTAAGGGCCCCATTATTATCATTGATGTGCTAGGATATAGCGCACTGAACGGTCGAGCTTCGGTTGCATGAACTTAGAGCTAGCGCAATAGAATATTATATTTTGAGACACATACCCTACCCATGGCCCACATCACTAATTTTGAGCATAAGGCATGCATTAAACTTTGATACCATAACATTTTGAGCAAAACAATGCTCATAGAACTTTTATTAAATTCATATCATCATTACTATTTTATCATAAATCTATGAACTCACCAACCTAGTGTTGACCCTTTTTAGCATGTATTTTCAGGTTTAAGGTGATAATTTAGTGGTGAAGACTTTTGGCAGGGCATGGCATGGTCATAGAAGACTCTGATATAATTGGGACCACTTAAAATCTTTTATGGGCTTATAATTTCGCACCATTTTTGAAATGTTGTAAACAAATCATTTTAAACGGTTTGAATATGAAATATATTTTAAACGGTTTGAATATGAAATCTATTTTAAACGGTTGAGTTAAAACCGTTCTTTATACTTTGTGTTGTGATACCAATTTAGTAGCACCCAAAACATGTATGCTTTCGTAAAGCCAGATTTTGGGGGTGTTACACCTACTGCTCTTTATACTGCCATCCATGGCTCAAAAAAGGTTAATATGGAGAAGTTTCTGGCAGAGATAGGTTTTAGTTCATTTTACAAGCTTAATATAGACTACATTCCGTCAAGGTTGGGTAGGTATGTGGTTTCAAAATTTGATGCAGAGACTTACCGGTTGAATTTGGATAATGGCGAGTCAATCGAGGCCACTCATTCCAAAATTCATGATATGTTAGGTATTCCTATTGGTGACTTTGAGAAGGATTGGGTTCGTCAGTTTTACCCTAAATCAGTTAAGGACATCCGAGTGAATGATATCGCTTTGAAGTTGATTGAGTCTAAGGAATTCGACTTCCTTTTTAAAGTTAACTTTCTTACACTTTTTACAAACACGATGGGTATGGTTGCTGGGTTGAAGGGGCAGATTAATTTGGATGTTGTTAGGCGGGTTCGTGAAGATACTAAAATTAGTGGTATTGATTGGTGCGACTACATTCATAACTGCCTTAAATACAGTAAACTCCCGACAACTCTACTTAACCAATACACTGGTCCATATACCTTCCTCGTTGTAAGTTTTAAATTAAACGAAGTTTTAAATTGTTTTCATGTTTGTGTGACATATTTGTTGTAACTTTTTTACACTTTTTTGTTTTTTTGTTTTTTTGTTTTCAGTTTTTGTATTTAGATTCAACAAAGTACGAGAGGCTTTCTGTTGTTCGCACACGTCCGGCTATCAAAAACTGGTCTGTGGAAAACTAGAAGGGGGGTTGAATAGTTTTACGTCTTTTTAATTTTATTATGAAATCTTTTGTTACTTTTAAAATCTTGGATTTAAGTTTATGTGAAAAATAATACTTGAACAATAATGTTAATTGTATGTGTACCTTTTTAGATTTGTTACAAAAGTTTTACTTTTGTGAATGGAGTTTTAAATTGATCTTTATGTGAAATCAACTTCTAACTAATGCAAACAATTATATGTGCCTATATGTATGAAAGTAATGACGATATAAATAAAGATGTAAGTAAGAGATGGAAAGATCTAACCGAGACACGAGGGATTTATAGTGGTTCGGCTACAAGGACACCTTCCTTGCCCTACTCCACTCCCCGAGCACCAAGCTCGAGAGTTTTCTTCACAACTTCAACAAGCTCCCTTATGGCGGAGAAAACCTTACACAACTTTTGCTTACACCGGCTTAACGACACAAAGCTAAATGTCGAGTTCTAATCGTAGCTAGAACCAATCTCACAACTTCACAACACAACTTCTTCACAACTTATTTACTAAGGCTTCACGACTTCAACACTAGGACTTCACGACTTCTACACGACCGCTTCACAACTTCTATGCTACGGCTTCACGACTTCTGCACAACGGCTTCACGACTTCTTATACGACGACTTCACAACTTCTAAGCAACGGCTTCACTACTTTTACACAACAACTTCACACCTTCTCGCTATGGCTTCACGACTTCTACACAATGACTCCACGACTTCTAAGTTGTGGCTTCACGACTTCTACACAACGACTTCACGTCTTCTAAGCTACGGCTTCACAACTTCTACACCACAGGTTCACGACTTCTACACTATGTCTTCACAACTTCTACTCTATGACCTCACAACTTCTATACCACAACTACTTATACAACTTCTTCACTACTTACACACAACACTAATCTACTATACACACCTTACACACAAATGAATGAATGATTTACAAACTTTGTTAAACTAACAACTTAAGTAGCAAGATGATACTAAGTTGTAATACTTCTAATCTTGATTTATAGAAGTATTCTTCTTTTGCACTTGGATGGTCGAAGCTTGGATCACTTGGAAACCAATGCTTAAGAGAATATGATCAAAGGATTTTAGAAAGTATTTACAAGGATTAGAGAGGATTTACAACAGAAAGTTTTGGGTGCAAAAGGTGAGTAAAAATTCAGGGGAAGGCTGGTATTTATAGGCAGAAAACTGGACAGCTGGAAAGCTACTGGAGCATGGCCGGCCCCCTTAAATAGGGGGCGGTCCCCTTAAAATTAAGGGGGTCGCCTTGTATAATTAAGGGGGCCGCCCTCCCTAGCCGTTGCCCAGTTTTGTCTTTTTGTGGGGAAGGTTTTTCTGGAACATTTTTATTGATTTTGGTTGAAAATTTGAATTCACAAATTTATAATGAATTAAACCTTTTTATTTATTACCAAAAATGTTTTTCTGAAAGATATAAAATGTTTTTGACATTTTATAAAAAATCTAGTGTTTAAGAAAATGTTCATTTGATCATATAATGCATTAAGCATTAGTTCATTCATACCTTAAGTGATTTGAGTTGTAGAAATAGATATTTACAACTAAATACTTGTTTACGTCATAATTTTCCAATTAATGATTTTACATTTTGTGATTATCAAAACGTAGAGATATCGAAAAATATTAATAACGTGTTTAGGCATTATTTATATCAACAATCTCCCCCTTTTTGATGATTACAAAATCTAAACTCATTAAATCTAAAAATTAGTTTTTAGACAAGTATTTAGTGAGTTTACATCTATTTCTCCCCCTTTTTGTAGAATCAAAAAGGTTTAAACCGACAAGTTTTAAGTGTAAAAGTGTCGTATGAGAACTCCCCCTTGATGTGTACTCCCCCTCGTTTGGGGGCACCAAGGAAACGAGCTATGGAACGCTTGCAAAAAAAATGTTAGAAGCACAAGTATATGTAACAACAATAAGCAAGCATATAGAATAAGAGCATTCATTTAATAAAAGTGTTGTGTATAAATACACAACCAAGTAGATTACAACATAAAGCATGCAAACATTCAAACAAAACAACTAATGATACTACATAATCATCCCAAAAGCACATGATCCTCATAAAGCTTGCAACCAAAAAGGGTAAGGAGAGGTGGTGGAATTGTTGAGGATGAAAGGTGAGCATCGAGAGGTGTGATTGGTGAGAGGGAGATGGCAAACTCGGTGAATGAAGGTTCTTGAGTGATATGTGGTGGGGATGTTGTTGGTGGTGGTGTTGTTTGTGGTGAGGAGAGATGTTTGTTGATGTAGTCATTGATGGAGGAGGTTGAAGGTATGGAAGAAGAGGAGGCATCATTGGTGGAAGGTGTTTTTGATGGTGCATTAGATGCATTTGGAGATGAGCATTTAGGTGGTGGTGATAGAGTGGTGTTGTCTTCTTTAGTGAGGTCAATGAGAAGGTGTTTGGGTGGTATGATGACAAGTCTTTGCTTCCTTGGAGTCTTAGAGATGAAAATGTGGTTAGTTTAGGTAAATTTTTGAGGTTTTGTTGTAAGATTCCAATACCAGTTCGTCCATTAAGAGAAATGGTAGCTGGGGCTAGATAAAAGGGGTCACATGATGCAAAAGAAAACAGTAAATTTCACTGCCCAGATGGCCGGTCCCCTTAATTGCTGGCCGGCCCCCTTAAAATTAAGGGGACCGCCTAGGGAATTAAGGGGGCCGCCCATCTGATGTTTTCCCAGGCGACCAAATTTTGAAAAATTTCCAGAAAAGGGTCATTGTTAGGGTGTATTTGCAGCAAGCTCCATTTGAATCATGTACATTATGAATGATTTAATAGTAGCAATAACATATTAAGAAGAATAATGTTTATATGTAGACTACTAAGATCATATTGTAAGCATGTCATAAGCATATATACATATATATATATATCATAATGAAACAAAAAAAAATGAAACAACACATTCATAGCAAACACATATAAGAAAGAAACAAACAAACATTCATTAATTTTAAAATGATTATGTGACAAACATAATCATTGTTACAACATACATAGTGCTTAAAGCATACATTTGTTAGAGAATTCTAATTTGCCTAAGAAATCCATTTGACTTGCTTGATGATGGAGGAGTTTTTGAAAGGAAAACAAGTGAGAGGGTGAGTAAATGGGATTAATGAAGGTATATGTTTGGGTGTATGGAGGTTGGAGATGGTGGTGGTGGAGACATTGGAGGTGGAGAGTTTGGAGCGGACCATGATGGATGAAGGTTTTGATGTTGTTCAAGTGGGGATATTGGATTGGATCTAGTGAGAAGATACTCAATCCAAGTAAAGTGCTCATTTAGAGCAATGGTTTGTTGTTGAAGAAAGATGCAACAAGGGCAATTGTTGACATGTTTCTCAACTTGGTTTTTGTTGTGGGGTGATGTGGGAGAGCTAGATTAGGGTTGATCTAGGTTTCTTTGGGCTAGGTGTAGGGCAAGAAGAGCACTAAGCTCATGAGCTTCCTTGAGTTCCTCAACGAACTTCAAGTGTTCGGATGAAGGTGATGATGGTAAAGTGTTGTTGTTATGAGGGATGGATGTTTGCACATGCAACATAGGGGTAGCATGTGAGTTGGTAGGAGGTGGTGGTGACACTCTTGGTGGTGGAGATGTTTGTGAACTTGGGTAATCATGAGTGGATGAAGATGGTGATATGGATGAAGTGGATGATCCAAGAGTGGTGAGTGTTTTTAATGATGCATTGGTGGGTTGCGTGTGAATGAGATTAGGGTTGAAGTTTTGGGATTGATCATAGGGAGATGAAGGGTTAGGGATGGATGATTGGTTATGTGTTTGAACAACATCATTTGTTGGGTTATGGCAAGTTTCAAGCTTCCTTCTCCAAATTGGTCTCACCGAGATTTTAGCAACTCTTGAGGGTTTTGATTTTGGGTAGTTGGAGGATGACATGTTTGAGTAGATGATATGAATGAGCATTTATGATGAGGAGGTGCATTTATAGTGTAGGAATGATGTGGTTTAGGAAGGTAAATTTTGGTGGGTGGTTTATGACAAAATGTGTTTGTGAATTTTGGGAAGTATGGAATAAAATGGGTTGGAAATTGAAAAAGAGAATAGTGAGCCGGATCTCCAGATGGCCGGTCCCCTTAAATAGGGGCCGGTCCCCTTAATTTTAAGGGGGCCGCCTAGGTATTTAAGGGGGCCGCCCATCTGCTGACTTTCAGATTACTGAAAATGGGTTTTTGGCAGAAATTTGTAGAAAAGGTTGTGTTTTTTATTTCAGTTTCAAGCAAGTCCAACTTCTTTCAAGGCAATTTAGGATTTAATAACTCATATATGCTAAGCATATTTATTTAAGCAACTTTATTTAACATGCAAACTACTCATTAAGCATATAACATGTATATACATATATTAGACAAGAAGATAATACATAGCACCAAGTAATTCATAGTATCATACTTAGGAAGATTAAAAGGCTAGTTAATTAATCCTAATGATTATCTATGTACAAGAGAATGGGGAGTTGTGATAGCATGGACTTCTAGACTTGTACCAAGTGAGATCTTTAATAAGTAAACCATGATTTTTCATTTTTGATTTAGTTCACTTATAAGTGTCATATACACAAGTATATATGACATATATGAGATCACCAAGCATGATTTAAATAGATGTTTTTAGCATTATTCAACAATGTTTTGAAAGTAGGTTCTTATGTGGATGTGAAAGTTTATTGAATCGCAAGACGGATATACCTAAAGTGTAAAGGCAGTGTAACCTATCAAGCTAAGCATATCCTAAAGCAATGATTAACAAGACTATATGCATGAAGTAACCACTTGTGAAATTTAAAAAGAGAACTTACCTCACGTCCTAGCTATTCTTCTTAATAACTCAGATAATGAATGGAGTGCGAATGATGGGTGAGTCTTCAAGATAACCAAGGTGTGAAAGTATATCGTAGCAAGCTCTTAACGCCTTAATAGACCGAACGGCATGACCCGAACTTGTCTTGTACTTTATAGCAAGGTTCTTATTGATTTTGACTCCAATATGACATAGGTCACACTTAGATGAGATGTCGAGAGAATCCATAAATATTCCACTACATCACTAGCAATAACTTGGGATGGATTATCATGTGAGATATTGAGTGTGATTCAATATTTGATAATTCATTAGTCTTCGCGCGCATGTTTCAAATATGAGTAGGTTGACGTGAAATTGAGTTTCTTTCCTTTGTGCGTTTCGTCACCTAATCAATTAAAACAACTTGGTACCCGGATTCTCATGGGTCCGAGATGGTTAGTTGAGGACATCCATTGCATTTGAATGCACATGGTGAGGATGTCGCCAAGAAGTACAAGAATTCCTTAACAGTTTGTTTCAAGATACAAACAGTGGATTTCTTGACTTATATCATTTATAATCATTGTAATTAACCTTATTTCTAAATTTCTCTAATAGGTTTTTCAATTTTAATTTGTTTTTATTTACTAGTTGATGAGTTATCCGAATTAAATCCTAAACCGGTTTTATCATTGAATGGCTTTTGACAACTTAGTAAGAATTTAAGAGATTTGGAGCTTTCTTCAAATTTAGCTAATATTTTTGCTCTTTCATTTAATCTTTTAATTTCAAGTTTATAATCTTGACATATTTTGCATTCTAGATCAATTTCAATATTACTTTCAAGTCTAGACATTTTATCTTCTAAAATTATTTCTTTTTCAAGATTACTTTCAAAAGTTTTTGATGATTTATGTTTAGAAATAGTTTTTAGATCTATGTTGCAAAAATGTTTAAACTCATTTTCTAGTTTTGAAAATTCTAAAATGAATGGATCATAGCAAAAATGTTCGGTTTTGGATTGTACCTTATTTGGAGTTTTATCTAGTTTGCATTCGTCACATACCGGATGATGATCTTCTCCTTCGTCTGTGTCACTCCATGATATTGGATTGAGTTCACTTTGGAGTTGATTCATGTAGTCTTCGTCGTTAATACCTTCATTAACAACATTTGAACTAGTAGCACATGTATCTATTTTATCTAAATGTTTATCTATTAAATTTTCTAAGATGACTAATTCATGTACAAGATCAAAATCCTTATCTTTGGCTTGACATTTTTCTTGATGAAAGTTTAAGAGATTTTTCCAAATATCATTTGCCGTTTTACAGAAAGATATTCTTTCATATTCAACTTTCGGCAAGGTTTTGTAAATAATTATTTTAGCTTCATTATTTTTGTTATTCTTTGTTTTTAAATAATCATTTTGAGTTTCAAAATCCGTTTTTTTTTTACTTTCAAAATCCGTTTTTGTTGGTTGAAAATCACCAATCGAAATGACATGCCAAAGATCTAGATCAATTGATTTCACATAATTTTCAAATTTATTTTTCCATTCAAGAAAAGTATAGTTTTCAAATAGCGGTGGTGTTTGCATAAATTCCCCTTCTAAATATTTTTCGGATTCCATAGATCGATTCAAGTTTTAAAATACAGTATATTTTAAAGATCTTGATTAACCTGGCTCTGATACCAATTGTGGAAAACTAGAAGGGGGGGGTTGAATAGTTTTACGTCTTTTTAATTTTATTATGAAATCTTTTGTTACTTTTAAAATCTTAGATTTAAGTTTATGTGAAAAATAATACTTGAACAATAATGTTAATTATATGTGTACCCTTTTAGATTTGTTACAAAAGTTTTACTTTTGTGAATGGAGTTTTAAATTGATCTTTATGTGAAATCAACTTCTAACTAATGCAAACAATTATATGTGCCTATATGTATGAAAGTAATGACGATATAAATAAAGATGTAAGTAAGAGATGGAAAGATCTAACCGAGACACGAGGGATTTATAGTGGTTCGGCTACAAGGACACCTTCCTTGCCCTACTCCACTCCCCGAGCACCAAGCTCGAGAGTTTTCTTCACAACTTCAACAAGCTCCCTTATGGCGGAGAAAACCTTACACAACTTTTGCTTACACCGGCTTAACGACACAAAGCTAAATGTCGAGTTCTAATCGTAGCTAGAACCAATCTCACAACTTCACAACACAACTTCTTCACAACTTATTTACTAAGGCTTCACGACTTCAACACTAGGACTTCACGACTTCTACACGACCGCTTCACAACTTCTATGCTACGGCTTCACGACTTCTGCACAACGGCTTCACGACTTCTTATACGACGACTTCACAACTTCTAAGCAACGGCTTCACTACTTTTACACAACAACTTCACACCTTCTCGGCTATGGCTTCACGACTTCTACACAATGACTCCACGACTTCTAAGTTGTGGCTTCACGACTTCTACACAACGACTTCACGTCTTCTAAGCTACGGCTTCACAACTTCTACACCACGGGTTCATGACTTCTACACTATGTCTTCACAACTTCTACTCTATGACCTCACAACTTCTATACCACAACTACTTATACAACTTCTTCACTACTTACACACAACACTAATCTACTATACACACCTTACACACAAATGAATGAATGATTTACAAACTTTGTTAAACTAACAACTTAAGTAGCAAGATGATACTAAGTTGTAATACTTCTAATCTTGATTTATAGAAGTATTCTTCTTTTGCACTTGGATGGTTGAAGCTTGGATCACTTGGAAACCAATGCTTAAGAGAATATGATCAAAGGATTTTAGAAAGTATTTACAAGGATTAGAGAGGATTTACAACAGAAAGTTTGGGGTGCAAAAGGTGAGTAAAAATCCAGGGGAAGGCTGGTATTTATAAGCAGAAAACTGGACAGCTGGAAAGCTACTGGAGCGTGGCCGGCCCCCTTAAATAGGGGGCGGTCCCCTTAAAATTAAGGGGGCCGCCTTGTATAATTAAGGGGGCCGCCCTCTCTAGCCGTTGCCCAGTTTTGTCTTTTTGTGGGGAAGGTTTTTCTGGAACATTTTTACTATTTTAGTTGAAAATTTGAATTCACAAATTTATAATGAATTAAACCTTTTTATTTATTACCAAAAATATTTTTCTAAAAGATATAAAATGTTTTTGACATTTTATAAAAAATCTAGTGTTTAAGAAAATGTTCCTTTGATCATATAATGCATTAAGCATTAGTTCATTCATACCTTAAGTGATTTGAGTTGTAGAAATAGATATTTACAACTAAATACTTGTTTACGTCATAATTTTCCGATTAATGATTTTACATTTTGTGATTATCAAAACGTAGAGATATCGAAAAATATTAATAACGTGTTTAGGCATTATTTATATCAACATAGTCGTCATTCTTAATGGCACAAAGACAGGACTTGGAACTTAAAGAAGAAGTTATGGGTTTGTTAAAACTTCATAAAGAATGGACTGAATCCGAGGTTCAAGAGACTGAAGGTTTTATTCTTGGTGGTTCTTCTGAAACTTCTTTTAAAGAGGTTCGTTTAATTCTTGATTTTTGTTTTTCGTTTATTGTTATTTAATCACATCTATTTTTTTTAGAATCACATGATATTCTGGTAAATCCCATGTGATCATGTTTAGAATCCTATGAGATTCATAAAGAATCCCATGTGATTTTGTTTAGAATCCCATGAGATTCATTATGAATCCCCCATGGGATTCTTCTTAGAATCACTGCCAAATCCAATGTGTTTATCTTATTATGACTATTCCAATGTTATTTATTCCAGGATTTGTTTAACAGAGTTGAAGAAAAGTTAGATGTGATATGTAATGAAAGACTTGCTCTTGAAGAATATTTGAGGAAAGCTATTTTAGAATACCCTTCTGATTTAAAGCTCCTTGAACTTCATGAAAAGTATGTTCAAATTTTCAAGAAACCAATTCCATTAAACGATGGTAATGGGGAGCTTAGTTTAGTAGGTGATGGAAATGATGGTAACGGGGATGATGACGATGATAGAGAATATGTGTCGGCATAGAAAACCGTATCGGGCAAAATGTCTACAAGTACATACCACCGACCCATCTTCTATAGTACGCAGTACCTTTTTAAAACACAAGAATTAAAGAATTAAAATTCATCCTGAACCCCATGGGATTGACTAATGAATCACATGTGACTATTTGATGAATCCCGTGTGATATTATAGTAGTTTATACCAACAAGTAACATACCTTATAGTCTACAAATGTTTCTGTTGCTACTGTTTCGCCTTCCTCTGCTTGTTCTTTTGCAACTTCCTTATTAAGGATTCTATAAGCCAACGCATTTTTGTCTCTAATCATGACAATCTCACAACCTTCTTCCATTTTTAAATCTTGTATCGTACAAGTCCAGCATGCTTCAATTATTTCCTTTTGAACAAGAAGAAATATCGTTCTAGTATACACTCTTGATGCATGACGTTCAATCGGTAATTGTGTTTCACATTTTGGAGTCGCGTCTAGTGTTTTAAAGTCCAGATGTTCTTGAATATAACGTTGTCTTTCCATTGCTGATTCATAGGACATCATGAAACTAACTAGCATTGCTCCTGGGCTTGTGAAACTTTTGAAGAACGAGTTTTCACTCTCAGACCTTGATGTGGTTCTCATCAATCCAAATAATGGCGAGTCGATAAAATAAGCTGGAATCCACATTTCTCGAAGTTTAAACATCTTGGTCATCCATTTGTAGTTTTGCAAACCAAAATCTTCAATCAACTTAGCGCATTTCTCTTCAAATTCCAATGGTTCCATGAAAACATTCCAAACGATCTTATTTAAACGCTTCTTGAAATCAGTTTCTTTGTATATTTCTTTACAAATCTGTTTTTGATATAATAGAGTTTTAGAAGCTTATTTTCAGCATAAATAACACGATATACACATGTAAATCACATGAGATTTATACATAATCCCATGGGATTCATATATGAATCCCATGAGATTCATACAGAATCCCATGTGATTCAGATAAAAAAACATTCACATGTGATATATAGATGAATCACATGAGATTTATATAGAAACCCATGTGATTCAGATAAAAAACATTTAGATGGGATATACAGAATCCAATGTGGTCCATCTATATATCAAATGTGATAAAAAAAAAACAAATTTTTGTTAAGCTCGATAATCTTTTGGTGAATATGCCACATGCAAAGTCTGTGTTTCGATCTAGTGAAAACGGCTTCAATGGCTTTCTTCATTGCTCCATCTTGATCCGTTACCACCATGGTTGGTTCTTTATAGAAAGCAGTCATGAATGCCTTTAGTAACCATGTGTATGATTCAGTGTCTTCTCTTAAAAGCATTCCCGAACCAAGTGTGACACACTTTCTATGATTATCGACACCGGTGAATGGTACAAGCACCATGTTGTACCTAAAAATAATATAAGTTTTAGTGGCAGAATCCCATGTGATTACATACATAATCCTATGTGATTCATTATGAATCCCATGGGATTCATAATGAATCCCTTGAGATTTCATACAGAATCCAATGTGATTTCATACAGAATCCCTTTTTATTTATCGACAAGATAAATCATATTAAAAAAAACACTTACTTGTTACTCCTGAATGTTGCATCAAAAGATACTATGTCTCCAAACTCCTCATAATTGCATTTTGAAACTCCATCAGCCCAAAACATTGCCACTAACTCACTCTCTTCTACCTTATACTGAAATGTAAAGTTCGGCACATACATCTTTCTATTTTCCATTTCATTTATAAGCATTTGTGCGTCACTTTCCCCAACGAACATATTAATATCCCGCTGATGATTCTTAAAATCATCAGTTGTCCCATGAACATATTCATACCCACCTTTCATACTCGTTAACAAGTGGTGAGCCCGTGTTGGACCAATCTTGTTTGTTGCCCTTTGACAACAAACATTTTTTCTGCTTGTGTCATTTTTCTTTGCTTTTTTGTAAAATGTTTGTACTCTTTTGGTATAAGCAAATGGTTGTGTTTAGCAATAAACTGAACTAGCTTGTATCTTCTAGAAACGATATCCAATTCTAACCTTATTCGAGCTTTACAACCTGTTACATGCAGAGTTGTATTTCTTTTTTGTTTGTCACTGTCTTTATGATCCAAAGTGTCGATATTAATATGTCTTGGAGCTCCTTCTTTGTTACACATGATGTATTTGAGCTGTACAATTCCAGATTTTGTTAATCGTTGTCCTGCTTTTTTAATTTGAAAACCTCCCACTTCAGCGTAGTTACTATACATTTCTATAGCTTCGTCTATAGTGTCATAGTATTTTCCCTCAACTGGTACAGGAATTCCTTCTACATGAGGCTCCCAATATATCGATCCGCCCGGTGTCTCAGTATGTTCATATAAAGTTGGTCTTGGTGATCTCAAAGGATTTTCTACTTCAAGTTTATATAAAGCAAAGCGCAAATCCCAAGGGATTTACACTTTTCTCATAACATTACACAGCTAAAACTGAATCTCAAGGGAATTTCTTCTTCAAGTTTATATAAAGCAAAGTGTAAATCTCAAGGGATTTGCACTTTTCTCATAACATTACACAACAAAAACTGAATCTCAAGGGATTTTCTATTCCAGTTTATATAAAGCAAAGTTTAGTTATAGAATCTCATAATATAGAATCTCAAGGGATTTTACCATCAATTTCTATTACAGCATCATGTTTTTCTTTATCTTCTGGTAAATCATTTAAAACATCTTCTGTAACTACATCATCTACTGGAACTTCGATTAAGTGACTTTCATCTATAACTTTGATTAATTGTTGATTTTCAACAATATTAGACGGCGGCGGTGTTTTCCGGTGAATCGGAAGAAGAGGAACGGCGGAGTCCGATGGTTTTATTGATGAATCCGGCGGTTTTATTGATGATTCCTTCGGATTCATGGTGATTTCGATGATTTGATGGTGATTCCGACGGTTTGATGGTGATTCCGACGGTGGATTCCGGTGATAAATGAGAGAGAAACTAGATCTAGGTTTATCGATAAGAGAGAAAGTCATGTATTAAATGAGATGGATTGAAAATTTTTTTTGCTTTTATGGAAACGGGTGAAATTACTAATGTGCCTTTGTTTGTAATTTTTGGCTTTCATCTCAGCCATTGGATAAAAGGTGGATAGATGGTTGGGATTTTCTTGTTTGTTCTTTAGATAACACATGAATGTGAGGGATCTCACCTCTATGGTCTAATGGTCTATGTATCTTAACCATGTGATAGACGTTTATGATCTTGTTGGTTGTATCTATAGTTTCATTTTGACCGTCTATTTTCTTTGTGACAAATATATATATATATATATATATATATATATATATATATATATATGGTTGAGATCAAATAAAAAGGGTTTTTTCCAAAAAAAGAATAAGAAGAATTTTTGACCCTTGATTTAAAATCAATGGATAAGATTAACTATAATCCTAACAAACATTTATAATAAAACCCATGTACTATAATCTTTCCCGCTTTTTCACAACAATTAAATTATACAAAAAACACATAAAAGATACTTGTTTCTTATTACGGAGATTTTGCTAAAAGTGTAAATATTTAATGGAGTTGAATTTGGACATTTTTAAGGTCTAAGTACAAATTATTTATTTATTATTATTGTTGATGAAACATCATCATAGATAATAGCAACCAAACATATAAATTAAATAGCTAGAGTTCCTATCCACAACGAAAGAATGATGGTACTCTATTGCACATCTTCACTTCAACCTTACAGAGGCTAAAATGGAACAGTAGTACATTATGAAAATATACACACAAAGCCTGCTACTTATCCTCAACTCACGGCTCCTCGAGCTCGAAACAATGCTCCTTGAGCTAGAAACCATGTTTCTTGAGCTCGAAACCAAGCTACTTGAACCACCAGACAAACACGACGTGCCTTCTGAAATCAAACACAAGCTACCAGGCCTCCCTGACACGAAAATAACACTCGATTTTTTACGACAATCTGATAACCATATCGTCCTTGATCTACTCTTCATAACTACCTAAAAATACAAATCATCCATAATTCCATCAGTTTACAGATTCATCTCATTGAGCCCTTTTTAATGCAACTTGAGCCCTTTTTTAATTCTACACATCATCCATAATTCCATCAGTTTACAGATCCATATGTCCATCAGTTTTACTAGTTAATTCTCTTTCATTAAAAAGTTGACAAATAACGAGAATATGGTTATTGCGAGATAAAATGGAGTCCCAATCAAATGCTTAAAATCCATGTATCAACTCACTAAAAAGAAGTTTCATATCTATCTCACTGGGAGGTTAATGGCATATATTCATTTCCCATAATCCATCTACAAAGATAACACAAAATTCATGACTGGAAAAAGATATCCCATCCAAATAAAGGGAAAGGATGAATATTTACTGTTATATTACCACCAACATCAGCTTTGACAAGCGCCATGGCTGCTCCGAAATTGTTTGGTATAAAAAAAAGAAGTTTTAAGTAAGCTATTCAATTCTGAAAACGACTTACAACATGAACGAGAAAAGAAGGGCAAGCAAACAATATGCAGTGTCACCTCTGTTGATATAAATAATGCCTAAACACGTTATTAATATTTTCCGATATCTCTACGTTTTGATAATCACAAAATGTAAAATCATTAATCGGAAAATTATGACGTAAACAAGTATTTAGTTGTAAATATCTATTTCTACAACTCAAATCACTTAAGGTATGAATGAACTAATGCTTAATGCATTATATGATCAAAGGAACATTTTCTTAAACACTAGATTTTTTATAAAATGTCAAAAACATTTTATATCTTTTAGAAAAACATTTTTGGTAATAAATAAAAAGGTTTAATTCATTATAAATTTATGAATTCAAAATTTCAACCAAAATCAGTAAAAATGTTCCAGAAAAACCTTCCCCACAAAAAGACAAAACTGGGCAACGGCTAGGGAGGGCGGCCCCCTTAATTATGCTAGGCGGCCCCCTTAAAATTAAGGGGACCGCCCCCCTATTTAAGGGGGCCGGCCACGCTCCAGTAGCTCCCGGCTGTCCAGTTTTTCTGCCTATAAATACCAGCCTTCCCCTGGATTTTTACTCACCTTTTGCACCCCAAACTTTCTGTTGTAAATCCTCTCTAATCCTTGTAAATACTTTCTAAAATCCTTTGATCATATTCTCTTAAGCATTGGTCTCCAAGTGATCCAAGCTTCATCCATCCAAGTGCAAAAGAAGAATACTTCTATCAATCAAGATTAGAAGTATTACAACTTAGTATCATCTTGTTACTTAAGTTGTTAGTTTAACAAAGTTTGTAAATCATTCATTCATTTGTGTGTAAGGTGTGTATAGTAGATTAGTGTTGTGTGTAAGTAGTGAAGAAGTTGTATAAGTAATTGTGGTATAAAAGTTGTGAGGTCATAGAGTAGAAGTTGTGAAGACATAGTGTAGAAGTTGTGAAGCCGTGGTGTAGAAGCTGTGAAGCCGTAGCTTAGAAGACGTGAAGTCGTTGTGTAGAAGTCGTGAAGCCGTAGCATAGAAGTCGCGAAGCCGTAAGGTAGAGGTCGTGAAGTCCTAGTGTTGAAGTTGTGAAGTCCTAGTCGTGAAGTCGTTGTGTAGAAGTCGTGAAGCCGTAGCATAGAAGTCGCGAAGCCGTAAGGTAGAGGTCGTGAAGTCCTAGTGTTGAAGTCGTGAAGCCGTAGCATAGAAGTTGTGAAGCGGTCGTGTTGAAGTTGTGAAGTCCTAGTCGTGAAGTCCTTGTGTTGAAGTCGTGAAGCCGTAGCATAGAAGTTGTGAAGCGGTCGTATTGAAGTCGTGAAGTTCTAGAATTCAAGTCGTGAAGCCGTTGTGAATAAGTCGTGAAGAAGTTGTGTTGTGAAGTTGTGAGATTGGTTCTAGCTACGATTAGAACTCGACATTTAGCTTTGTGTCGTTAAGCCGGTGTAAGCCAAAGTCGTGTAAGGTTTTCTCCGCCATAAGGGAGCTTATTGAAGTTGTGAAGAAAACTCTCGAGCTTGGTGCTCGGGGAGTGGAGTAGGGCAAGGAAGGTGTCCTTGTAGCCGAACCACTATAAATCTCTCGTGTCTCGGTTAGATCTTTCCATCCCTTATTTATTTCTTTACTTATATCGTCATTACTTTCATACACATAGGCTTATATAATTGTTAGTATTACTTAGAGGTCGACTTCACATAAAGATCAATTTGAAACTCCATTCAAGAAACCAAAACTTTTACAATCAATTCAAAAGAATACATATATAACTAACAATAAGGTTCAAGTTTTATTTTTCATAACAAACTTGAATCTAAGTTTTTAAAAGTAAACAAAGGTTTTATAATAAATTAAAAAGACGTAAAACTATTCAACCCCCCTTCTAGTTTTCCACAACCTCGCTTTGTTACAACTAAATATTATGATTACTGAATATTATATAATAACTTTCAAACAGATCTGGAAGCAACCCTTAGTCCCTTATATACTAAGAATCTGGTTGTCAGTGGGTGGGTGGGATATGAGATGATGAAAAATCTATATAATCAAAACATCACAAGTAAAAATGTGTTTCTTTTTTTTTTGTAATCGAAACATACACAAGTAAAAATGTTACCTGTCTTTTTCTGTAACAGCTTGAGAGATCCATTAACCATGAACTCTGTTACAGTGACCAAAGAGCCATCTAGTCCATCACAAAGTATGCCATAAAAAGAGACGACATTCGGGTGGTGCAACGAACTTAAAATCAGCGCCTCCTTCCAGGAATATGCAATCTGTACACATAAAATAAATGGAAAAAATTAATTAAAAGGGAGGATCCATTATAGCAAATTTACCAATCACCACTACAAATAATGAATGCAAAACCATCTTCAAGATAATTTCTGATATGTAAATGGTCCTAATATTGACAGTGTATGACATCAACCATATCAAACTCAACAACAAAGACAGTTATAACACTATTTACGCAAAGGATAGACAAGGACATCCACGAATCTTTGATAAAGCATTCAATTAGGAACCAGAAGTTTGTCAGTGGATTCTTCTGAATACCTATTGATGTGCATATCTATTAATTAACACGGTAAGAATAGACTTCTTTGTTTAATCTAATTACCATCAATATAATTTATCAAACACACTTTAAGTAGTGGTAAATCCAGTTTTATGAATTACAGAGTAACTAAAGGATATTTGTTACTAAAAGTAGACACACTATGAACTTGCGGAGAAAGAGGCACCCTACTAAAATATGCTTTAGTTAATCAGATATGCCATCTAATGTTAGTTAATCAGCACATGGAGAGCCAAGTTTATTAGGGATGAGGGAGAGGGTTGATCTTGATATGCCATCTATTGTTAGTCTATTAAAAAAAGATGAATCCTACATATCGTTGTTGAGGGTTTTTTACCACGCCTAACATACTTCATTGAATGATCTTATCAAATAGTATATGCATACCACACAGGCATTTAATATTTACTCATGTGTTATAAATCATCATTATTCGTCCTCCAACCCATAGCAGCTTCAGCCACCCACCCCAAATACATCAGATTACAAAAAAATTTAAAAAAATATCCAAATATTTAAGTATATGGAGAGCCTTTTAATCCCTATTAGACATAAAAATTTAACACAAGAACTGCAATGCGATCAATTACGGATACATATATAAACTAATAACTAATCACCTTTTTAATTGTGTTATGATATAAGATTCATACATATAGGCTATCAATATAGAGCAATACTCAGTCCTTTCGTTAAGTAACTTGCCATGGCAGGCCACTAACAGTGATCGAGTAAACTCACAAGCAAATAACATACATAGAATTTCAATAGAACATATTGAGACAGAAGAAAAGAGCATTAATGCAATCATACCAAACGCTCTCTTTCATATGGCCTCCCAGCAAAACAACTGGCTTTAATTCTTTTGATTGCTACATCTGAACCCTTCCATTTCCTAAAATAAACAGCTGTAACACCCCGAAAATCGGGTCCAGCGGAAGCATACATGTCACTGGGGCGCTACTCAATTGGTATCACAACACAAGGTACAAAGAACGGTTTTACCTTAACCGTTTAGAAGAAAGTTTCATTATCAAAACGTTAAGTTTACATCATCTGAAAATAGTGCGGAAGTAAGGCCCAAAATGATTAAAGCGGTCCCAAATATAAATATCAGAGTCGTCTATGACCATGCCTCTTGCCAAGCGCCTCCAGAGATAAGCTATAGCATTAAACCTGAAAATACATGCTAAAAGGGTCAGCTTACGCTGGTGAGTTCATAGGTTTTAGTTAAAAACAGTGTGGTTAAACCAAAAGGTTTTCAAGTTCAAATCATCGTTCGCAAGCAAGTCAAGTCTAACGTAGGCTAACACTGCCTAAATCACGGATTAAGAAAAAATATAATAGTGGACCAAGATAAGGGATTTGCTACACTGGACTAAGATCGATGAAAACCACGAGTTCCAATAATACTTCCAAAACCAATCATTCCAATATCAAAACGAGATCTCAAGTAGGGCCCTAAGCGACTCTAGCCAGGCAACATGGCTATAGCAAGAGATTGCTACCCTGGTCTAGGCCGTAAGCAGATATCTATTCTTAGCTAGGCATCATGGTTATAGCAAGGGATTGCTACCCTAGACTAAGTCAACATCTACCGCAAGTCTAACCCTTAGCCAGTCAACAAGTTATAGCAATTCCAAAACGACGGTTAGGTCCATTCAAAATAGTTTAAATTTTTTCACTCATGAATACCAGATAAATCACGTAATGCCATCAAATAACCAGATAAATCACGTAACGCCATCAAATAACCAGATAAATCACGTAACGCCATCAAATAACCAGATCAAATATATCAGCCAAATAGTCAAAATAGAGCAACCAGTTCACGTATTCCAAATAAACAATCATGAGTTTAGTTAAAAACGAGCATGTATTCTCCCCTGAAAATAGTTAGAAAACCGGTAAAAGTAGGGGCCATGAACTCACCTTAGCCACAGCAATGCAAAGATCACGACTGACACAACTGGCATCTAGAGCATATCACAACGGTCTCAAAACATACGGCACGACGGTACACGGCGGTAAAAGCACAGCGGTACACAACGGTCGAGGATCGGCACAACCTAATACATATACGATTATCTCAAAACACGTCTCGCAAAATAATAAGGTCTATAAAAGACAGCGTGTCGTAGTCTTCGTGGATTACTCAGTTTTCAAAACTTATCAAAAGTTTAGTTTCAACGTTTCGTGTGGTGTGGTAAGAAGACATAGACTCGACATACAACTCACGCCAAAGAGAAATAGACAATGACACAGTCGAGAGAATATGACGAGAACTCAAACCAAGGAAGACAACTCTAGGAGTTTACGACAAACAAACATCTTGAATAAAATAACTCAGTTTGTACGTTTTGACATTTACCCCGTTATCCCCAAATAATTTGTATAAAATATAAACGTTTTATAATAAAAATAAGTTTAACTAATAAAATTAGTTTTTCTCGAGTCGTCGAGACTTGGATTAACCAAAACTGAAATTACAATATTTAACAAGTTTATGTCTCGATATTTTTCTTGTAAATATTAGTTTTGGTTTTATTGAAGATTTCGTGTCCGTTTCGTGTTTAATATATTAAGTTCTTTTTGAATTTAATATATTATACCGTCTCGAGTCTCAAAATGTTCAATGAATCCAATATCTAATATCGCAAGTCCGACAACGATCCATGATTTTCCAAACGTCCAAATATATTCAAATCCAAATCACGATTTCTAATATAATCCGAAACGTACTAATGTATACAAGAGTCACGACAAATAAAACACGTTAGTCCGGTAACAATCTAAATCAAATTCCCAACACACAAAAACCTTAATTCTACTCATTTTTAAAATGTCCAGCACAACTAAAAGTCTAATGGGCTTTTGGCCCGACAACCAAATAAGTCAGTCATCCTCACATGGGCTATTGAACCCCAAACCAATTTCTAATCCCAAAACCAGTGTACACAAACTTGGACTACAAATTCAAACAAAAACCAAAACGCACCCTACGCGGGTCGTTGTACCAAGTTTCGAACTCAAACATACCCGAAGGCACAACTAAAAATATATGTCTAGCCACAAGTGCAAACCAAACACACTCTAACTCTTAACTGTTAACAAAACGCGCCCTATGTGGGTCGTCTGCTAGACCGAAACAACAAGAATAACGCACCCTCTGACTCGAAGCAATACCATTTACCATACCATTGTGATTGTGACCCAAACCAAGACTTAAAGAAAAACAAACAAGCACCTCCTTGGTGTTTATTGCTACGCCGAGACCACAGGTTCAAACAACAATAGTAAGTTATCGTTCGACCAAACCATCGACACAAAACCAGTTCCAAAACTGACCCGCGACGAAACGAACTCAAACAATGATAATAATAGAGCCTCGACGACAACAATACTCGTAAATCATTTCCTTGCCACACGAACCGTTAACCATTTTATCATTCAAATCCGGTTTTTAACCACGAGTTATATCCGTTTTTATATCACGAATTCATAATCTCATTTCATACAAAGTTTTAAATCCACGACAAACAATAACAACATAAATCGATCACTGTCAAAATAAAGAGTAAAAAAAAAGGTTTTTCTCGGTTTACCAAGTCGAGAAAGGAGAGTAGAATAAGCCGGTGGTGGTGGTGGCGCGTCGGTGATGCTGGAAACTCGAACAAAATACACTATGGTGGCTGAGAAAAAGGCGCGTGCTGTGTAGAAATGGAACAAGGGGTTTGAGAGGTGAAGTTTGGTGGTGGCGGTGAGAGGTGGTGACCGGAGGTGGAGCTCCGGTGGCCGGAACAGTGGCCGGGAAAGAATTTGAGAGGAGAGAGGGAGATGCGGCTGGAAGGAGAAGGAAATGAAATATAACCCTAAAAATTTATAATAGTAGTATATATAGGGTAGGTTGGGACTTGTGGCAAACCCTAGCGCGCCCTCAGGGACTGAATATGTAAATCTCTTCATATTTTTAACGAAACGCCAACGAGACCAATAAATTGTGTTATAAACATTTCCCGAGCACCCGAAAGTTATTCCATTAACTTTAAAATCGCTTTTCCATTAATTTTGATTATAAATACGTGTACCTTTAGTTCTCGTTGCCCGAATAAATTAATATTCGCGTTTAGAATAATTTTTCCAATAAAAATGACTATTCATATGCCTCGTTTCTCATGAATAATAAAATAATCAAAACAAATCGTCGGTTGTGCCAGTACGCGTTGTGTACAAATTTCACGTTTCGCGAGGAAATTTCACGTTTTATGGTCAAATGAGCTCGGAAAGATTTGTAAATGAGAAACAGGGATAATCTCGTATAGAAATAAGTCTGGAAAAATACGGGTTGTCACAACAGCTCCATATGTACCAGATCCTAACTCCCGTATTTCCTCCAGATCATCATTCTTTATCGTCTAATGAAACACACAAATTAGAAATATATGGTCATTCATAGTTTTCAGTAAAGCAATTACAAACATTAATATTTCACACAACTCGCGATTATCAATATGCATCATACTTTTACTAACTTCGTACGGATATTAATGCACATTTAGCTCATTTCTAACGCTCAAAACAATTTTATTTCACACAACTCACGGTTATCAAAACGTATGACATATGTACTTACTTCCTACAAAATCTGATGCATATTTAACCCACTTTTTAATGCACAAAACAGTGTTATATCACACAATTCATAAGTATCCAAACATATCACACTTTTAGTGTCTTCTTATGAAAACTAATGCATTTTTAGCCTGATTTTAATTCATATAAAACAATGATTTATCCAAAAAAAACTAATGCACATTTAGCCCACTTTTTAATGCACAAAACATTGATATTTCACATAACTCACGATTATCAATATGTATCATACTTTTACTAACTTCGTACGGATATTATTGCACATTTAGATCATTTCTAATGCTCAAAACAATTTTATTTCACACAACTCACGGTTATTGGTATGTGTGAAAACACATACCTTTATTTGACCAAATTAAGACCAAAACGACCAAAAACTAACCAAAATGCCAAAGATATTTGTGTTTTTGCGTTTGTGATTGTGCAGGCAACGGATATATGAAAAAGGACAAAATTCAAGCAAAAACCGAAAAACCCGGGCATGAGAAATGGAACGAGTATTTAAAGTCAAAGTGAGGAAGCATTTTCAAGACTTGAATTCAGAATAGCCCTTGGATCATGACAAAATTACAAAATCAGTCCTTGGAAATATTTTCACCACTTGGCAACATTAGTCCTTGAAAGATAAAACCATTTCACCACAAATCCTAAGCTTAAAAACCAAACCAGTTTAACTAAAAACCCAATCCTTTAAACTAATAACCCAATCCAACACCTCAGCCCAACCAAAAGCCCACCTTACCCTTTATTATAACCCGTAACCCAACCCCCAATCCGGATCCTATCCAAACCCGTACATCAAACCCAGTCAAACCCTTAACAATAAAACCCGCCTTTTACTGTGCTTCTTCTCCACCTTTTACCCTGCTCTCTCCCAAAGTTTACCCGTACACTTAATGGTTCTAGAAGGCTGATGTGACAAGAGGAATGATTACGTGGCAGACTGGAGCACTCCCATTGGCTGAAACACTTCACTAATTGATCCAAGGGCTACAAATGATGGACTGGAGGCCAAGCTAAGATCAAGGGCTGATATTGGTAGTTCCTGAAGTTTCCAAAACCCTAGATGAGCTCACCCCATCTGGCTATAAATAGCCCCCTTCACACACGATTTGAGTGTGTTAGAGTAGTGAGTAATTTAGGAGTAGTATAATGTAGAATAGTATAGGGGTAGTATGGTAGCTTATAGCTTTTAGCTTATTGTAATGCTCTTCTCAGCTTTCACGAATTGTATTCACTTCAAGTTCTCAATGGTTTTGTAAGTTTTTCATTTAATTTCTATTAAAAGTAAAAACTGCATATTTACTTATTTCTAGTGCTTATTTGCCTTTTCTGAGCTTACTTGTTCTTATTTTGTTCTATTGATGTTAGTTTGATTGTTAGTTCTAGCTTCATTTACAGTTTTGCTTAAAAACCTCAAAAAGCCAAAAATATTGCTTACTTAGCTTAGCTTATTTGTAGTGCTTAATTTTAAATGAAAGTTACTTTTTATGTCTTTTTAAACCTAGATTATCATCTGTCTTTCAATTTCTGAGCTTATATTGGTCAAGGATAGTTTAAATCTAAAAATCAGTTTCTTAAGTAGTGTTTGGAATAAGCCCCAAAGTGGGTCAAATTTGTGATCATTGTTCATCTGCACCTTTGTGAAGTTCAATTTAGCTTAAATTAGCTTAGTTTAGTAGTTTGTAGGTCAATTTGATTTGATTTAAAGGATTTCATGGTTTTAAGTATGTTAGTATAGGTGAAGGAGTAGAATATGCTTTAATATGCTTACTATAGGAATAAGCTCTTTTAGTGCTCACTTTTGGTGTTTCTGTGTTCCCTATAGTTCATTAAGAGAGTGTTAAAAATTTGGTTTGATTTCACAAAAATTCTAAGTAGTTAAGGTCAAATTTGTTGCATTCTTGCATCAGTAGGTTTTATTTTTCCTTTTTAGTGTGAGTTGAAGATTTCTGGGTCAGAATTTAAGAACTTGTTTGAGGTTCATTAGGGCTTAATTTCACTTTTTTGAGTAGTTTGCTTATAGTAGGTTGATATTTCACATAGTTCCTTCCTTGCTCTTAGCTTATCATAGCTTAAAAATATGCTTAAAGTAGCCACTTAGGCTGATTCTTTAGCCTGCACTTTTTCATAATTTTTATCTCAACAAGCTTTAGTTTTTTATTTTTCACAAGCTCATGATAAGCCCTTTTAAGCTGAAACTTGGTACAGATAATCTTTGGTAGCTTATCTAGTTGTTACCTATTTTTATAAATTTTCTAAATTAGCTTTTAATAGCTTTTTCCAAGGTTGAAACTGCCTCAGAACATGTTGTTTGCATTAGCATAGGAATTGTCAAATCAGCCCTAGTTTTTGATCTTTAGTTTATTCATCTTAAGTCCAATTAAGCTAAAATTTGGAACACTTAATCTGGGGTTGCTAACACACTTGATGCACATTTTTGAGATTTTTTTTATATCAGCTTTTAGTCAGCTTTTCAGTAGCTTAAAAACAACTCAGTTTACCCATTTTAGCCCTGCACCAGTAGGCTTTTTGCTTATTAAGGTTTCATAAGTGCTTATCTGCTTTTCATATTAGCTTATCCTGAGATTACTTGTTTATTTAGATTAGACTTTACTTGATTTAGCTTCTTCTAGTTTCTATTTAGCTTAAGGTAGCTTATTTCACTTACGTTTGCCTTAGATTAGCCTTTACCTTGTTTTATTAATTGTTTTTTTAGTTAATATTTCATTAATTTAGTTTAAAAACCTCAATTCTCACTTTTATTCACTATTCACTACACGTTTCACGAACCCAATATCACAAATTCCATTCACACCTTCGTCAGGACAACGAACCGGGGTTACACATATTCCCTTTGTGTTTCCTTTTGGAAGTATAAATTATCAGTTATCAAAACGTATGACATATGTACTTACTTCCTACAAAATCTGATGCATGTTTAACCCACTTTTTAATGCACAAAATAGTGTTATATCACACAATTCATAATTATCCAAACATATCACACTTTTAGTGTCTTCTTATGAAAACTAATGCATATTTAGCCTGATTTTAATTCATATAAAACAATGATTTATCCAATCGTATCGCATCTTTACTAAATTCCAACAAAAACTAATGCACATTTAGCCCACTTTTTAATGCACAAAACATTGATATTTCACATAACTCACGATTATCAATATGTATCATACTTTTACTAATTTCGTACGGATATTAATGCACATTTAGCTCATTTCTGATGCTCAAAACAATGTTATTTCACACAACTCTCGGTTATCAAAACATATGACATATGTACTTATTTCCTACAAAATTAGATGCATATTTAGCTCACTTTTAATGCACAAAACAGTGTTATATCACACATTAAGTACATTTATAATGGGCAAAACACTATAACTAATACAAAGGCATATTGATTACCTAGGTTGCGACTTTCCCCTTTTTAATGCACAAACAAGTGTTATTTCAAACAAAGGTATGCAGATTACCTAAGCATGTCACTTTTACTAAATTCTTTGAAAAATTATATACATTTAGTCCGTCTTTAATGCGTAAAACAATATTATTACAAACAATGGTGTGTTGTTACCTAAGAAAAACACTTTTACTATTTTCCTATAGAAACTAATGCCCATTTAAACCATTTTTTATGCACAAAACAATATTATGTCAAACAAAAGCGTGTTTATTACCTAAGGACAACAATTTTACTAACTTCTTAGGAAAATTAATGCTCATTTAGCCTAATTTAATGCACAAAACAAGTGTTATTTCATACAAAGGATTGTTGATTACCCTAGGATATCACTTTTACTAACTTCCCATCAAAAGTAATGCACATTTAGCCTATTTTTATGTGCAAAAGAATGTTATCTCATACAAAGGTGTGTTGATTACCCAAGGATATCACTTCTACTAACTTTCTATCAAACATTTAGCCTAAATTAATGCACAAACACTTGTAAACCGAGATCACGCTGATTTGATGCACTTAAACCGAACTCAGCGTGATCTTGATTTAATCGGTTTAAATGTGCATTAGTTTTCGTAGGAATTTAGGTAAACTTATAACTTTTCCTAAATTACTAAGAAAACTAATTCGCGTTTAGTCCTTAGCTAATGCGCAAACACGCTTAAACCGAGATCATGCTTATTTTTTGCACTTATAACTTTGCCTAAATTCCTACGAAATCTAATGCACATTTAGCCCTTAATTAATGCACAAAAACGCGTAGCCTCAAGCAAATAACGATTAAACAAACAAGTCCCTTTCCAAACAACATTATATGAATCTAACGCACATTTAGCCCCTAAATAAATGAACAAACACTTGTAAACCGAGATCACACTGATTTGATGCACTTAAACAGAAATCAGCGTGATCTCGGCTTAATCGGTGTAAACGAGCATTAGATTTCGTAGGAATTTAGGAAAACTTATAACTTTGCCTAAATTCCTACGAAAACTAATCCGTGTTTAGTCCTTAGCTAATGCACAAACACATTTAAACCGAGATCACACTTATTTTATGCGCATTTAGCCCCTAATTAATGCACAAACACATGTAGCCTCAAGCAAAAATTGATTAAACAAACAAGTCACATTTCAACCAACATTATATGAATCTAATGCACATTTAGCCATAATTAATTCACAAAAACGTGTCCAATCAAATCTGATAAACTTTTTTCTAACAAATTTGTTATTAACAAAGCAATCTCATAAGCTAATTATATCAATACCTTTAGATTTTGCAGTTTTTGAGGGACGATCGTGGAGCCTCTTCGTACGCTTATTAGCTTGTTGTTCTTCATTATCTGACAAAGATATAGTTAATGAAACTCTCCACCCACTTCTTCTTGTTGCTGTTAATTTTTACACATAATATGCATAAAAATCGAGAATCTATATGAAAATATGAACAAAATAGGTTTGACTTACCAGTGTTTTTCAACGTCATTTTAATCAGTAAAAGAATCGATTGAAGCTTCGTGTAGATTGAAATCGTGGTTTTAATCATTGATTTCTTGAAGATCTTATGAATTTTAGAGAGAGAAAGAATAGTTGAAGAGAGAGAGAGAGTTGTTGAGATCTGGATTTGGATGATATGAATAATCGAGAGTTGTTGAGATCATTTATGTTTTAGAATGAAAATACCATCTTACCCTTCCAGACTTAATTAATATTATGGTTTAATTTCATCCATTTATTTTAAATCTAATGGTCCAAAATCCTTCTTATTTTTTTTACCAAAAATCAACTTTTTATTTTAACCCACCCATATAATATATATATATATATATATATATATATATATATATATATATATATATATATATATATATATATATATATATATATATATATATATATATATATTTTGAACATCGACAATAATTTTTGTTGGTTATCAACAATTCAACATTTTTTGGGGTATACTATACAAACCCCCTTAGGGTCAACCGTACAAACCGCGAAGCACACAGTACAACCACTCAATGCATGCAATGATTGCAAACCCCATTATAGGGGGTTGTATAGGGTTGTATAAACTGCCCCTTTTTTTTTTTTTTTTTGAACGGCAATTTCATTAAAAACCCATGAAGCAAGGCGCTACGACGGGAAAACAAACAACAACAACGAAACAAACACTTACAAAATGAAATTACACCACTTATCCCACTCTAACCCCGCCATTCTATTTCTAGTTCTAGCCCAAAGATAACTCGTCGATTTAATCTCTTTTATAATAAACGCTATCGACGGTCTTTTGTTGTTAAAGGTAGCCTCATTTCTCTCCTTCCATATCACCCACATCGTGGTAAGAATGATCATGTAGATAATCCTCGCTTTGTACTTGTCGTTGATTTGAGAATGAATCCCGAACAAGTCTTTCACATCAAAAGCATATATGGGCGAAAGCTTGCACCAATACGAAATAGCTTGCCACACAACCGCAGCCGAATGACAAGATGTAAGGATGTGTGTAAGATCTTCATCGACATCACCACATAAACGACACGAACTCGGCCTCGCCAACACTTTTCTCTTGACTAACTGATCATCCGTAGCCAACCGATTTTTAACAATTCTCCAACCTAACACATTAACTTTGTTCGGCACTGCCTTGTTCCAAACGAAGTCACAATTACCAGAATTTCCAGCAGCACCTTCGATGAGATACCTAACCGATTTAACCGAGAAACGACCACTACCATCGCCTCCCCACTTCCAGTCGAGCCCAACTTTTTGAATCAGCAACTGAAGGCGAATACCAGCTGCCTCAAGCGAGCTATTCATTCTCGCGATCTCCTTCCAGGTTCCAGAATGGGATTTGACAAACGGCACAAAACACAGCCTTCTATTTTTTTCATGTATCGCGAAAACGACATTTTTCCAAAGGCTTCTATACTCGGACTTGTATCTCCATATCCATTTGATCATTAGGCTTTTGTTTAGAATCTCCATTGGAACAAGGCCTAAACCACCTTTCGCTTTCGAATTTAGAACAACTTCTTTTCTCACCCAATGAATCTTGTGTTTGTTTCTCGACCCACCCCAAAGAAAGTTGAGCCGCATACCTTCTAGTTTATCGATCACCGCTTGCGGAGCTTTAAACAAGGAGAAGTAGTACACGGGGAGCGACTCAAGAACCGATTTAACGAGCACTAGCCGACCTCCGATAGACAATTGGGAAGCCTTCCACATCGATAATCTTTTTTCGAAAACATCAATAACGGGTTGCCAATTTTTAATTCTATTCATATTCGCACCGACCGTTATCCCCAAGTGTTGAAATGGCATGATACCTTTCTTGCAATTTACCACATTCGCCCAATTATCGACTGTACTATCAGCCACGTTAACCCCGAATAACCGACATTTTTCCAAGTTCACTCTCAATCCCGACACAATATGAAAAATTCGAAGCAAACGAATCAAGTTTTTGATGTTTCTTTCTGACCAATCTCCAACGATTATTGCATCATCCGCGAACAAGAGATGCGATATAGTGGGCCCCTCATTAGGGCAGATTATACCTTTGAACACATCAGAATTCCGGGCATTGATCATTAGGCAATTAAAGGCCTCCATTACAATAATAAACAAGAACGGAGAAAGGGGGTCGCCTTGCCTAACACCCCGCTCCGTATTAAATTCCCACGTCGGAGAGCCGTTGACAAGAACCGAGGCTCGAACCGACGTAAGACAACCCTTAACCCATCTTCTCCAAGTCTCGGGAAACTCCATTTGCCTCAAAACATCGTCAATGAAATTCCAATCAATAGAGTCGAAGGCCTTTTCGAAATCAATTTTGAACAAAAGAGTAGGATGCTTCACACGCTTTGCCCATGAAATGATTTCATTCAACACCATCGGACCATCCAAAATGTATCGACCCGAAACATACGCAAGTTGTTCCTCCGAAACAACCGAGTTAATCACCACTTTGAGCCTATTTGCCATTACTTTCGATATGACTTTAGAAACGCGGCCAACTAGACTTATAGGACTATAGTCCTTAAGGCCTTGCGGGACATTGGATTTCGGGATCAAGTGAATGAACGAGGCACCACAACCATTACTTACCCTCTAAACTGCCCTTTAAAATAAACAGTTCTGATTCGTTCGGTACTTTGACTTTGTCGTTATTTCCTAAGAAATGGCAGACTTTTTGTTTGCTATATTTAATAACACAAAAGTTGAAAAAGTCTCAAGTGTATCTAATTTAGATCATTTTATATTTGTTAGTCTAGTTCCTTAATTGATAAGAGTTAGATCCATGGACTCGCATATAACTCTTTATGGATCATATCACCAATCAATATATATATATCTAGTTGTTATCATAAAAATCATATCAAATAGCTTCAAAATAAGCTCACTTAATTTCATCCTAAGGTGATATACTAAGCAATTAAGCATCATTTGTGTGATTAGGACACCTTTTACTTACACTTGCTGCTACACCAAGTCGAAGAGCAGAAAATGGATCCCATGGTAAAAAATCTCGCGGTGTTTTCGGCGAGTTTTTTGTCCGTGTATCTTATAGTGATGATCGTGAAGTTTCTTCACAAAGTATTTTGGATGCCTATACGTATACAATACGCCTTGAGATCTCAAGGAATCAAAGGACCTTCTTACAAATTCCTCCATGGCAATATCAAGGAGATATCTGATATGCGAAAGCAATCCCTGGGCAAACCCATGGATCATTTATCGCATGAGATCTTTCCTAGGCTTATGCCTCATGTTCATTCATGGGTGAACTTATATGGTAACATATTGATATTTTATAATGTATATTTCATCATCTTCAAGTAAGGATTGCAGTCTATAAGTTTCTAATCTTTTGTCGAATTTCTTGATTTTAGGAAGTATTTTTTTGTATTGGCATGGTCCTCAACCTCAGTTAGTGGTAACAGAAGCTGAACTCATTAAGGAAATAATGAACAATAAAGATGGTGCTTATCCGAAACTGGAACTCGGACGTTATGCAAAGAAGCTGTTAGGAGATGGGCTCTCTTCAACGGAAGGTGCTAAGTGGGTAAAGCTTCGAAAGCTCGCTAATGGTGTCTTTCACGGAGAGCGCTTGAAAGTAAGTGCTCATTTCCTTCATATTCACCATTTTTCACCCGAATGTTGAAAGTTCATTGATGAATGTTGACGCATAATTAAAACAAACACGCAATATGTAGGCACACATTCTTTTTCAAAAATAGTTCGTTATAGTATAAGAAAATGTTAATTGTCTCAAAAATGTATCTTACTTGACATTTTTTGTTTTGCTGTGTAGCTTAGTAATTTTATTTTTTCGCTTAAATTACTAATTAAATTCTTCATTTCCTCCTTTATTGTGTAACAAACTCTTGTATGATGGATACAAAAAATAGGAAATGCCGAAATGCCCAAAAGTAACTAAAAGTCACTTGCTAAAGTTAAGTTTAATTAATAGAAATCACTAATTTCACGTGATTTGGCGAAGAAGCAGAAATATAAACACCATAAAAATTTTAATTTTTTTTTTACCGAAATCCTTGAATTCAGAGTCTTAAATGCACGTTTTGGCAATAACACAAGCATGTGACTTGGATCATAGTAAAGATACTAACATAAGTTTTGCATATGCAGAGCATGATTCCAGCAATGATTACTAGCACCGAAACAATGCTGCAAAGTTGGAAACAGCGCAAAGGGGAAGAAATAGAAGTATTTGAAGAATTTAGACTCTTAACGTCAGAAGTTATCTCCAAAACTGCATTCGGAAGTAGTTATTTAGAAGGGCAGAAAATATTTGAAATGATGATGAAGTTGTCAATGATTATTGCAAGAAACATGAATATAGTCCAGCTCCCTGTCATAAGGTCATCAATCTTTTGTACAAAACCCCGTGAAAAAAAATCTTGTGAGTAGCTAAGCTAATGTACATGGTTTCTTATTGCAGCAACATGATCAAGAATAAAGATGACATAGAGTCGGATAAACTTGAACAAGGAATCAAAGATTGCGTTGTTGAGATAATTCGGAAAAAAGATCAACAAGATAATGTGGACACCAGCATAAGTGACTATCTTGAAGAGTTGATCAAGGCTTCTCATGATAAAGATGATCTAAAGCGAATCTTTTTAGATGAAATGGTGGACGAATGCAAAACATTTTATTTCGCAGGACATGAAACAACTACAACTTTACTTGGATGGACTATTTTTCTTCTAGCAACCCACCAAGAATGGCAAGAGAAAGCTAGAAAAGAGGTGTTTGAGTTCTTCGGACAAACAAACCCTGATCAAGATTTAATCACAAGACTCAAAATAGTAAAACTTTATAATTACCATTTATTGTTCAAAAGTATTCAACATAATTTTTTTATAATTATCATTAACAACGTTTCTTTCTTTACTTTTGATACTTTTTAGATGAACATGATACTTGAAGAGTCACTAAGACTATATCCACCTGTTATTTTGGTTAAAAGAAGAGTTGCAAGGGAAGTTCGATTAGGGAATATGAAACTTCCACCAAACACAGAGCTGTACATTTCACCATTAGTGGTTCACCATGACCCTAATATATGGGGAAATGATGTTCATCTTTTCAAGCCAGATAGATTCGAAGGTGGCATAGCAAAAGCAACAAACAACACACCAGCAGCATTTATGCCATTCGGGTTCGGACCAAGGATATGTGTAGGTTCAAATTTCGCAATGGCGGAAGCCAAGATTGCACTTGCTATGATTCTACAAAGATTTAAGTTTAAATTGTCACCAAACTATGTTCATTCCCCTATTCAAGTTATCATGGTTAAACCCCAACATGGAGTTCAAATCATTCTCGAGGCTATCTGAACTGAAAAGTTGTACTAGACTTCACATTTAGGCATGGATGCTCGAGTTTATTAGTCTTTTCTCAGAAAACATGATACACCCTATGCTTGAGTACCTATAATACGATGCACATGATGCATTTTATTCGGCAAAGATTGATTCAGAACAAATTAATATGTGTATGTTATTTGTAGTTTGTGTCGTAATTTTCATTCTCCTTTCTTACAGGGCGGATTAGTATTATATTCTTAAAAAGCTTATTACGTTATTGCACATTTTTAAGACAATTTATAAATTTAGTCATGAAACGCAAGAACAACTTATTCATATTTGTTTATTGGGATAATTACCAAAATAGACAGAGGGCAAGTGGTTGGCGGTTTTCGCCTCGAAATCGGAAACTTTTGATATTAGTCCAAGGCAACCTGTACTTTTTGGGCAACTGAAATCTGCAAGTGACAAGTGTCACTTTTCTGACTATTTTTTGAGCAACTTGTGTATTTTTTAGGCAACTTGTGTATTTTTTGGGCAACTGGAGGACACTTGTCATCGTATGGGTCGAGATGCCCAGTTGTCTGGTCTAATATCAGAAGTTTCTTATTTCGGAGCGAAAACCGCCAACCACTTGATTGCCCTGTCTATTTTGATAATTATCCCTTGTTTATTTAATGATGAAATAGATATTTGCTTATAAGCACTAATGAATGAACTTTATACAACAACAACCGAGAACATGGTATATGGAAAGTAGAATGTCACATCTCTACCAAAAGTAAAACTACTCGTTACATATGAACTTCCAAATGAACTTGACATAAGTATGATCTAAAAAGAAATGAAATCCCAATTACTTTTTTTTGAAAGGCAATAAATTTTTATAAAATTAAAACTAGCAAGAAGCTAGGAATTACAACAATCTTGATCAACTGTTGAAGTAATTTCTTGCAATCACTTCGGACAAATAAAAGAGACCTTTCGGTTGAACTAGCTAGTGGTTCTTCCGAGAGGTTTGTGTGTCGATCCCTTCGGCTACTAAGGATCCTTCGGGTATCTGCACACAACAACACGCGTTAGGCTCGCCCCGGGTGTTATCACAGGACCCACCTCCGGCGTGAGAGTAAGTATTTGATATTCCGAAAGGTTATGAACAGTAGTATGAAGTAAATGCTAATGAATTAGTTAGTTGAGAGTAGTAAATGAGCTGGGTATTTATAGTGCCCAGCCTCGATACCTGAAATGGCGGCGCCGGGTTTTCAGAAAACATGTCGCAGACATAATCCCGTAAATCCCGGGGCGGCGGCGGCGGCGTCTGCAGCTGCCATCTGTCAAAAGGTAAACGCCACTTGTCCTATTACTTACAGTGATACTGGCCGGATGAGTCGGGGTGCCCTTCGGTATATCCGGACGGCTCCATGTCGTTCGGACGGCCGGTCAAGACAGGCCGTCCGGACACATCCGTCAACATGTCCCCCCAGTATTGCATTATCGGTTGAAGACCGATGATGTAATACTTTAAAAAATGTCTGTGTTTCTTCCGGTATACGTCGCTCGGATGCATATACCTGTAATACTTAAATAATATTTTTATGCCTTTCGGCAAACATCATTCGGACATATATATCAACATGCCCCCCCCCCCCAGTATCATATTATCGGTTTAACCGATGTTGTGATACTTTAAAAATTCTGACGTTACCCCTGGCATGATGACTTTGATGTACAGAAATTATCATTGCAATACTTCCTGAACCCTTTGCAATTTATAACATACGCCTTGCTACCTATATCGACTTGCTGACCATCGCCCAGACACGTACGCCCCATTCTTATCATTTCCGAGGGGTCCATGTTGTCAACAACCATTTGCTTTTTCCAAGAATAACTGTCATGTTCGCCTGATGAGTCAATGTACTTTCTTTTTTTTATCCGGAGGGTCGGCTGTGCCGATGGTGTGATACTTTAGACAATTTATGGATTCATATTTTACATTTTCCGGTCAATCTGGACCGCTAGGCTTGAGTATATCTTGCGTTATTTTAAAATGGCCGAGAGTCATTTTATACATATTTTTATTATTATTGAAAAAGAATCGCAATCATAGATTGCTGACACGTGCACATGCGTCTAGCGCGTGGGTGGAGGTACTGCCACGTCAGCGCCTGATTGGGCGCGATATCTCACGCGCTCCTTTTTACCTATAAATAGCCTTATTCGTGTCACTTATTATTACCGTTATTTTACACATTACCTCAAGACGTCTTGCGGTATTATTTTCCGAACAGTAACCGTGAGTCAAGTCAAGCGGCTTTCATATTAGTCCTTCGTCTGCAAAGGTACGTTCCGAACTACTCATCTCTTGTATTTACTTTGTTGTTCGGCTGTATCCCACTCTCTCTCGGTTAAACCATGTCGGATTCTCTTGTTTCGACTCCTGACGAGGATACTTAAGGGGTTGAGGTATTTCTTCCCAAGTTTGACATTCGAAAGTACACCTCTCGGTTGGACGAAGAGGCTATGCACAGGATAACTATGGATTGCGGTATACCGTCAGATCTGCACCCACGGCTGCCCCCGAAAGGTATGACAATGGACGAACTACCAGATGATGCTATCGGTTCGTACTTGGAATACTTCATTGAGGGTGGCCTTAGTGTACCTTTCTCTACCTTCCTGTTGGGTGTTATTAAATATTATAAAGTTCATATTTCTAAATTGGTTCCGCTGGGAATGCATCGTGCGACCTTGTTCGAAGTGTATTGCCGAAGCTTACATATCAATCCTACTACTCATCTGTTTCGGGCCTTTTACAAACTGAGTAAGCAAGGCCATTGGTTTTCTTTTGAAAAAAGGGTCGGTCGTGAGAAGAGGGTATGTTTTCGGGATATTTTGACTGGTTTGAAGGGATGGAAACGCGACTTCTTCCTGATAGATAGACGAGCTATTCCGTTTGCCATGCCTTGGAGGCATCATAATTCGGATATATCGGATCCGTATCCGAGAGGAGAGTTCGATGTTGCGGATGCCGAGCGACTGGCTCAGGGTGTGATAGATCTCATCCAGGTTCCTCGGGCTTTTCTCTATGCCGTTGGGCTTACATCTCATTAGGAACATCCCGGCTATCAGGTCGCTATAAGGGACGCCGAGGGGAGGGGTATAACCTTGCAGCATTTGTTTCGTATTTCCCTGACCGGTATATTTTGTGCGTTTACTTCTTAACTGTTTAACGTTTTCATTTTTTGCAGCTATCACAATGTCTCAATATTTGAAGAAGCCAAAAGTCCGAAAGGACGCGTCTGTAATGCAAGGGGATAAATATCCAAAAGGTCAGTCTCACAAGACGCATGTGACTATTCATGCCACTTCTAATGCCGACATCCCGAAGAAGACGGCCGAGTTGACAGGGGTCGAGGTACCTGACGATAAGGTATTGGAGGCCAAGAAGAAGAAACAAGAGCAAAACGCTGCCCGGCAAACGTCCCAGTCCCAGCAACATGGGACTAGATTCCGCCTTCAACGCAATGTGGAAGGAGGTGGTGAGTTCCAGTCGGTCAAGCGAAGAAGGCCGAACGAAGATGCTGATGTGGTGGAGCTAGATGCTTCGGCCGCAAGAAAACAGCCGGAGGGCCAAGGTTCTTCGGCCGGAAGAAAACAGCCGGAGGGCCCGGGAAGTATTGGCGTGGGCTTCACGTCCGAGGCCGCTGGTGCTGGTAAGTATTTCGGGAATGTCACTCCTTGCATTTTGCCTTTGCACTCATTTTGATAATAACCATTGTTCATTCTTACTTTCTCTTATCTTTTTTCTTTTTACATAGGGGGTTCTTTCGGCATTGGCTCTGGCCATGGGAAGGAGAAGGTAATTGATGAGGATGACCCTGCTGCTTTGCACGTTCCGGGGTAGAAAGTTCGCAAGGACGATCGTTTGGATGGTTGGGAAGTTTGTCGGGATTTTATGTTGAATCTACCGACTCTGAAGGAAGAGTCGTTCCTGGAGAATCTGGGCGATGCCGAAGCTGCCCAAAGGGCCTGGAAACTATTGGGCATGGGGGTCGTAGCTCAATCGGACCTGTTACATCGGTTTGAAAATCTTCTTCATGAGCATCATGAGCTGTATCGTGCCCATCAACAGTGCGGAAACCTCGGAAAGAACGGGGGAGAGCTCAAACAGCTGAGGACCGAGCACTCCGCCTGCATGGTGAAAGAATCGGAGTTGATGGGTCAGGTTAAGGAGTTGGAGAAGTTGGTTGAGGACGAGAGGTTGGCCGCGGCGGAACGGATCAGTGCCTTGGAGGCTGATTTGGAAAAAAGCCAAGACCAAGCTGGGCGAAGAGGTAAAAGACAATGTGGATCTTCGCCATGTGAAGAAGGATCTTATCGCCCGACTAGGCCGGACGGAGGCAGATCGGTTTAAGGTTGTGAAAGATGTCATTCCGGAAGTGGTTCGCTGTCTCTTGGGTAGTCATGAATATAAGGAGCATTTGGCGGGCCCTTTCAGTTTGTCTTCGCAATCCGGTTTTATGGAGGGTGTGGTTGTAGGTCGTAAGCCGGAGGAAGTGGCTAAGATTGTGGCCGAGACGGATGACCTGGATGTGGAAGCTGGCAAGAAGTTCGACCCGTTGTACGATGGGTTATTCACCGCCGAGTATCCCTACATCAAGAGGATTAGCAGCTCCTACCTTAAGTCTCCTGATGAAATCTTGAAGATCTTTCCTGACCCACCTCCATTTACTTCCGCCGGAGACCAAGCTGCCGGTGCTGCCGCTGGATCAACTTCCGGTGCTCCTGAGACCGAAGTTGCTAACGTCCAGGGCTCTTCTGCTGGAGTGGATGAGTCGGCCTCCTGATCAGTCCGGAATTCTTGTGAAGCTATTTTACTGTTACTTTGAAAAAACATTTGTGGATGTAAGGCCCTCGAGCCAAAAACAATTTATTCGATTCGGATGACTGTAATAATTTGTAGCGTACAATTCGTATGATATCTGTTTATTTGTATATCTTGCCATGTGGTTGCTTTACATAATTCGGCTTGCACCATGTTTCTTATTTTACGCATCGCTATAATTTACTTCCGGAGTAATTTACCCCTTCGGCGAACCGGGATGTTTAGCGTTGCTTTGATCTTACGGAGCTTTTATTTTGGTTCGTGCGATGGTGTACTCTTTTGAATACTCGGATTGGACTATCGGATGTTATAAACTTGCCATTACCAATGATTATCTGGTCTTTCTCCCTCCCCTTTTCTCTTATTCTTTTTTTTTTATATCACATGTGTGGAGCAAAAAATGTAACAACTTAGTTTCCCGAAGATGACAGTTTCGTATTGCTTGGTCCACTTTAGCTTCTGCGGACCACTTGTTATCCTTTCGTTCTGCCTGCATTTTCGACCCCTAAACGTGTGCCGAACACTTGTTTGTTATTATCGTTACTGCTTGCGCAGTTTCGGAGGTACAAGCTGAAGTTCGGCCTACGTTCGGGTTATGAACGTACCACTTGTTTTTTTATTACCTTCACTATTTGCATAGCTCCGGAGGTACAAGCTTAGGTTGGAGCTAGATTTTTGTTACAAACATATAATACTTGTTTTTTATTACCTTCACTATTTGCATAGTTCCGGAGGTACAAGCTTATACATTTTTGGGCGACACACGCCGTTCTTTGAACACTGACCACGAAAATATCCGGAGGGCGCGAACCTCTCGGAGGGGTCACATTCGGCTTATGTTCAAAGTAAAATAAATGATTACTCGGTCACCCCTTTTTGGGTACCGTTATGGTAACCCCTTTTTGGGTATCCCATCTTTGAACATTGACCACAAAACTCTCCGGAGGGGGCCAGCCTCGCGGAGGGATCACTTTCAACTTATGTTCAGAAACTATATGGTAGGCCCCTTTTTGGGCATACCATCTTTGAACATTGACCACGAAAATATCCGGAGGGCGCGAACCTCTCGGAGGGGTCACTTTCAACTTATGTTCAGAATGTAACAAGTATTGCCAGAACGTATTGTAGGAAAATTGCCTCTCTTCAATGGTGGGATAGCTGCATTTGTCATTTAAATAGTTAATATCAAGCCCTTTCGGGTGTTACATAAGATACATAAACCAAATATTCATGAAAACATTTTCAACGGTCGGTTGTCCGTCATATCATCAGTGCTTTCTTTTCCATCCTTGCGTGGTTCGTGTGGTTCCGCTCGGCAAGTATCCCTTACTTCGGTGGATTCGTGCTTTTCTTGGCTTGTTCTCCTATTAGCTTCGTTCCATTGGCATGCGGGACTACCTGCCTTAAGTTACGAAGGTATTTTCGTTCCTTCCGTTAGTTTATAATGAAAACAAACATTGGCGAGAATGAAATAGCAATAGTGAAATGGTTATTGTAACGCCCCGTACCCGTTTAGACTAAAATTTAAAGATTTTTGACGCGGAAACGTTTGACTAAAACGGACTCATACAAATTCTTCATTTAAAGACAAGAATCTATAACATTTAACCCTTTAAAATACTTGCAAGAACATATACTCAAAAACCTTTCAAAACATTTCACACAATTTTATAACACAACCAAACAGCCCTTCTGTGACCAACGATACGCCGTATCCTTTTGAGGGATACGCCGCATCACATCTGAGAGACCATGCGCCGTATCAACCTGAGTGATACGCCGCATCACCTTAAACTTCTGATACGCCGCAGCTAATATATTAGATACGCCGCATCGACCAATTGAGACAGAACATCAGCAGGAAAACCTGCATATACTCAACACACCACACAATCCACTTTAACCTCAATACAACATTATAACTTATGCCAAAACACTCATTTTACATTCAAAACCATATCAAACTATAATACACGGCAATTGACCCGTTTGACTCCAAAATGGGTACAAACATGTTTAAATCCAAACGCTCCTTTAGACATTAACTACAAACACTTAAAACACACTTGACGACTCGTTAGACCCCCAAACCGTTACCCGACTTGACACACTTTATACGACTCATAAAATAGACTCTCGGGGTACAACTTTGACTCGAGCTCGGTATTCTACCTAGCTCCTAATGCTTGTTATCTTCCAAATCCATTCCAAATCCTTATGCTACAATCCAAGCCTTCCATTCCGCCGCACTTAAGCCTACAAAAACATTAACAACTAAAAGAATAAGCTTACGCTTAGTAAGTAACCCATCATAAAACATATATCATACACATACTTTCACATAAGCATCATAATCACATAAAAGCCACTAAACTACTTCATACCTCCCACATCACACACAACTTCATAATACAATTGCATCCCTTCATCACAACTATAACAAACTACATACCTTAGCTAGTCCAAGTCCATCAAGCTATCTTACTCTCAACCAAAGTCACTAGCCACCTAATTTCCAACTCATAACCATTCCAAATCCAAGTCTCCTATTCTTACACAATCATAACACATATATGATAAATACATACATAACACATGTTTTGAAGAGAGTTACTTACCTTCACTCTAAGCTAGGCTACTAACACAAATCCCACCAACAACATCTTCTAGCCATAATCATCATCATAATCATCCTAAAACACATAATCATACATAACATATAATACATAATCATTAGCTATAATCATGGTTAATACAACCATAACTAACCTCTAAACACCTCTAATCATCATATAATCATCTATTGATTATATGATAATCAATCCCATCATTTACTAACTTAAACCCATTATAAACTCATCACATAATCATCATTACCTCTTAATTATCTTAAAACACCATTTACCCTTTAATCCCAAGTTAGGGTTCACAAACCCTAAATTCTTAATCATCAATTAAACACTAATTAAGCATCATGAACATCATACCTTTAGAAACAAGCTATAGGCTTAACCCTTGAATTATCACCACTAAACCATCATCATCTCATCATCTTTCCCTCTCTTTCTCCTTTGGTTCGACACCCACAGAAAACACACTCTCTTTTACAGGAGAGTGTGGAAACTTATAGATAAATGGGGAAGTTTCTAGCTACAAGGGCAATTCTGTCAATTCTGCTTATTTAAGGTCGATGCGCCGCATCTATCTGCATAGATACGCCGCATCCATGCTACCCCTTATATACGCCGTATCTCCTTCTCCAATACGGCGCATGGACTATAACAAGTCGGTTCTACTTTCCATTCTACCATACGCCGCATGTAACTTCTTGGATGCGCCGCATCTAGGCCATAACAGACTAACACTTAACACTATAACCATTTGCCCTTAGACAACCACATACTCTTAGTCAAACATACTTAGGCTCGGGTCAACTTCATCTAGGGTGGGGCCTATTTGTATTCCGGGAAACGGGTCTAACAATTCTACCCCCCTTATTTAGATTTCGTCCCCGAAATCTGTCATTCTTTTCTAGCCTACACTTAGTCACATAACTCATCTCATTCCTAACACCTTAATCCCTAGTTTACTTAGTTCAACGACTTAAGTAACCTCACAACTCTGTGCATACTATAACGCATCACATGCCCTAATCCACATTACCCCCGCTTACTTTTATACCACACAACTCTCGCTTAGATTTTACATAATACAAGACTTACTTATTATCGCCAATCATCATTCTAATCCGCCCTATTACCGCACATCATCATTTCACTCGCTTTATCCTCTACCCTCATTCTTGACTACTCGATACTTAAGAAACTCGTACTAGTTGACTTTACATGATCACACCCGGCTAATACGTTCACATTCTTTTATCTTCATTCATCATCTTTTGCACCACACCGCAAGGCCCATCCTATCATCATTACAATTTCTCCGCTCCATCAATGTTTCTCCTAAGTCTTAACTAAAAGCCATGGTCCAACTCTAATCCTCCTATCTTAGTCCTTAAAATTTCTACGAATTCTAAACTCTCGCTTTCTACTTCTCTATCCCTACTCGTGCCGTGTCGGCAACACATAGCCCACTCGTTTATAATTCCTCATTTACATGGAGAGGCGTCCCAATCGATGTAAATCAAGAAATATAAACTAGTGGTTATGTACTCCCGACATAACACCACTACTCCTAATTCCCAATTTAACTTTTATTATTTTCTCATTGTTTTTATTACATTATTTTTACTCTTCTTAGACTTGGATCCTTCACATTATCACATTCATCATGGGGATACTTTTATATGCCATGGACGTAGGCAACCCCTTGCCGGTGAAGGCAACACTTTTCATCCCGAAGGATCTTTAACATTCATCCCGAAGGATTCCTTAACATTCCTTTACTTGGTCATCCCGAGGGATACCACATTTAACATTCATCCCGAAAGATCATTAACATTCATCACTTTACCACTTTCACATTTTAACACCGGATCCAAGTCATAAGCACCACACACACATTATTACATTCGTTTATTATAGTAATTACCGCTAATCGCCTTAGCAGTAATATGATAATTTTAGAACAACGCCTTTATCTCATACACACTCCTTACATTCTTAATCCGCTTTAGTTATTTTCACATCTCTACTTTACCTCTTGCATTCTTAGCCTTCATTAATCAATTTCACATTCTTACTTTACATTTTAGTCCACCCGACTCATTTACATCTAGACCTCTCACATTTTACCAACCGTAACTCATGCATTCATTATGGTGATTACAGCTAATCGCCTTAGCCGTAATATGATAATTTCAAGACAACATCTTTATCTCACACATACTCCTCTCATTCTTTCTTACGTTTTTAATCCATCACATTTTTATTTCCATATCTTATCTCTCTTCTTTTAGTCTCACTCGCTTCCTTTACATGTAGACCTTACATAGATCGTCAATTATAACACGCTCATTTTTTTTTATTAATGATTACAGCTAATCGCCTTAGCCGTAATATAATTATTTCATGACAACACCTTAGCTTCACACATAGTCATCTCATTTTAGCTATTATTACTTAGGAAGTTTCGTTCTATTTCAGTATTTACTCAATCACCATGCCTTTCCTCATCTTGAAACTAAGTTCATCACAAACTTATTATGTATATATTTTTATTTCATTTCTTCACCACACACATTCAACGTTACCACACGTTCATATTCACGCTCCTAATACTATGACTTTCCACTAACCCATCTCTAATACCTCATTATTGATTTTCATACTAAGTATAACTACTCGTAAGGCCATGCTTTGGTCACCACTATCACCTAAGTTACGCACTTTCATTATTAGTCACATTTCTTATAACCCACCACACAACTTATTTCACCGATTCACCCTCGCTAACTACCATAGCACACAATCACATAATCGTATAATAACTACCGAGACAGCCTGAGGTGCACGGTAATCCTATCACTCACACATCAAGTCTCCCACGTCATATATCACATAAGACACATCCCTAAGTCCCCATCATTATACCCATATAGCAATCACATCATTCACTTCAACTCAACATTCACATCCTATAACTTTCAAAATATTTGCTCGCCTATCTCAAACTTAACTTAACGCGTCTACGAGTGGTTTAAGACTAGGCAACCTAATTCACTTAAACCGAGCTCTGATACCAAGTTGTAACGCCCCGTACCCGTTTAGACTAAAATTTAAAGCTTTTTGACGCGGAAACGTTTGACTAAAACGAACTCATACAAATTCTTCATTCAAAGACAAGAATCTATAACATTTAACCCTTTAAAATACTTGCAAGAACATATACTCAAAAACCTTTCAAAACATTTCACACAATTTTATAACACAACCAAACAGCCCTTCTGTGACCAACGATACGCCGTATCCTTTTGAGGGATACGCCGCATCACATCTGAGAGACCATGCGCCGTATCAACCTGAGTGATACGCCGCATCACCTTAAACTTCTGATACGCCGCATCTAATATATTATATACGCCGCATCGACCAATTGAGACAGAACATCAGCAGGAAAACCTACATATACTCAACACACCACACAATCCACTTTAACCTCAATACAACATTATAACTTATGCCAAAACACTCATTTTACATTCAAAACCATATCAAACTATAATACACGGCAATTGACCCGTTTGACTCCAAAATGGGTACAAACATGTTTAAATCCAAACGCTCCTTTAGACATTAACTACAAACACTTAAAACACACTTGACGACTCGTTAGACCCCCAAACCGTTACCCGACTTGACACACTTTATACGACTCATAAAATAGACTCTCGGGGTACAACTTTGACTCGAGCTCGGTATTCTACCTAGCTCCTAATGCTTGTTATCTTCCAAATCCATTCCAAATCCTTATGCTACAATCCAAGCCTTCCATTCCGCCGCACTTAAGCCTACAAAAACATTAACAACTAAAAGAATAATCTTACGCTTAGTAAGTAAACAATCATAAAACATATATCATACACATACTTTCACATAAGCATCATAATCACATAAAAGCCACTAAACTACTTCATACCTCCCACATCACACACAACTTCATAATACAATTGCATCCCTTCATCACAACTATAACAAACTACATACCGTAGCTAGTCCAAGTCCATCAAGCTATCTTACTCTCAACCAAAGTCACTAGCCACCTAATTTCCAACTCATAACCATTCCAAATCCAAGTCTCCTATTCTTACACAATCATAACACATATATGATAAATACATACATAACACATGTTTTGAAGAGAGTTACTTACCTTCAATCCAAACTAGGCTACTAACACAAATCCCACCAACAACATCTTCTAGCCATCATCATCATCATAATCATCCTAAAACACATAATCATACATAACATATAATACATAATCATTAGCTATAATCATGGTTAATACAACCATAACTAACCTCTAAACACCTCTAATCATCATATAATCATCTATTGATTATATGATAATCAATCCCATCATTTACTAACTTAAACCCATTATAAACTCATCACATAATCATCATTACCTCTTAATTATCTTAAAACACCATTTACCCTTTAATCCCAAGTTAGGGTTCACAAACCCTAAATTCTTAATCATCAATTAAACACTAATTAAGCATCATGAACATCATACCTTATGTAAGAAACAAGCTATAGGCTTAACCCTTGAATTATCACCACTAAACCATCATCATCTCATCATCTTTCCCTCTCTTTCTCCTTTGGTTCGACACCCACAGAAAACACACTCTCGTTTACAGGAGAGTGTGGAAACTTATAGATAAATGGGGAAGTTTCTAGCTACAAGGGCAATTCTGTCAATTCTGCTTATTTAAGGTCGATGCGCCGCATCTATCTGCATAGATACGCCGCATCCATGCTACCCCTTATATACGCTGTATCTCCTTCTCCAATACGGCGCATGGACTATAACAAGTCGGTTCTACTTTCCATTCTACCATACGCCGCATGTAACTTCTTGGATGCGCCGCATCTAGGCTATAACAGTCTAACACTTAACACTATAACCATTTGCCCTTAGACAACCACATACTCTTAGTCAAACATACTTAGGCTCGGGTCAACTTCATCTAGGGTGGGGCCTATTTGTATTCCGGGAAACGGGTCTAACAGTTATTTTGTGTTAACAGTTACCTGAACCGTTATTCCTACCTTGGTCAACTTGTAAGGATTCCTTCGGTTGTAGTATCGGATAGTCTCTCCGACCACGGATTTCTTCCCATGTTCCTGCAGTGAATCTTCCGGATGACAGGCATTCCTTCCGGCATTCCCCTTTGTTATTTCAGCGTTCCAAGCTTCTCCCTTTACCCCCTTCTCCTTCCTCCGTTCCTTCATTGACCCATGGTGTTCTTGAATTGTTGGACGCGCGGTTAGTGTTGCTATACCGCTTGGAGTAGGGAATTTGACCATCGAGTGAATAGTCGAGGGGATGGCCCGTAATTTCCTTAAACCGGTGCATCCCAATATGATGTTGTAGGAGGAGGGCGAATCAATCACAGCGAATTCCATCCAGACTTTCCGGGATCGGCCTTGACTTCCGAAGCAGATTTCTAAATCTATCGATCCATGCGGCTTAACGAGCTTCCCTGTGAATCCTACCAAAGTAGTGCTGGATTCTTTCAACCGGGCTTTAGCCGAAGGGCTTAACCGTTCAAATTGGTGTTCATACATTATCTCCATAGAAGCGCCAGGATCCACGTAGACTCCTTGTATTGTCATCCCTTCCACCTCGGCTTCAATCACAAGTGGCTCGTCCGACATCTCATTCGTAAAGATGGACGGGAAACTTATCGGAAGGTTCATCCACTCTTCTGAGTCTGTCTTTCCTCCTCTTTGAGAGGTTGCTGAGCTTCGGATCATGTTAATAATTTTTCCTTTGTTCCCCTGGTGATTATCCCCTTGGGTGGCCTTTCCTTTTCCTCTGAGACCTTTCAACAAATGGTCTAACTTCCCTGTATTTAGTGCGGCCTTTATTTCCTCTTTGAGCTGCCAACAATCATCGGTATAATGTCTTTTCTCACCATGATAGTCGCAATACCGGTCCGCAAAATCCTTTTATATTTTCCCCTTCGTGGGAGGAGGCTGTGGCAACTTCAGTTGGTGCTCAGTTGCCAATATCTCTTTTGGTGTCTTCGTCAGGGTGCTCAGATCTATCGGCCTTGTTTCATTTCGGCGGTTATCAATGCGGCGGGGATCGATTCGGCTAGAGCTGTCATGCTTCGGGGGAACATACGTAGTTATACACTACCACATTAATAACATGGCAAAACATATCATACAAACGAACATCACATATATAGCACGCCATATTAATACTTCATTAAAGATTCCATGCATCATTATCACATTCCATTCGACATATATATAGTATCACTTAGTCACATTGTTATTTTAAGTGACCCACACAAAAGGTGGCGAGTCTCCACTGTGGGAGTCTCGACAGCCATCTCACGCACCCTACACTCATATTTAGTAAACCCACTTCGTGCATTATCAAACATATGGAGACTCTAAAAATACACATATGTACGCTAAGTAAAACTCGAACTCAAATCTTAACACCCACGTCAAACTGAGTAAAAAGAGATAGAAAAATATTATAGAATTTATTAGTTAAAAACTGGTTCGAACTACTCACTTTATGCTCAATTTATTTCGGGATCTTACACGTAACGAGTATATGTTATCGCATGTCTCGAATCACAACCTAACTAACTCCAACTTTCATGATTTGTAACGTTAACCATAAGCTCTCAACAACACTTAAAAAGCCATGGTTCTTAAGCTACTCGAATGGTGTAAAAAGACTTAGAAAAATACATAACATCTTTCAGAATCCAAACTATGCGACCAGGCCACAAACCTTAAATATATCTTTGGATTTTTAATCATAACACTTAGATATTTTTGTACAGATCGATAGTACACCTGGAAAACTACATGTTTCGTGTTTTAGCTTCGACCTTATAAGCCCCTATACACGTTCGAATTAAATCACTCTGTATGGTACTCGCTAGTACCAAAAACTTAAACTCCAGAAATTTAATTAGGACTTATTTGGTTGGGTTTATTTAGAGTCCAATAAGATTTTGCGATAGGTAAGCCCAACAGGCCCATGTAATACGTTTTCAGAATCAGAAAAATAGCCCAAGTTTAAGCCCAAAACAGTTTACATGCCCCCGCCTCTAGATTTCTTAACGGGCCACTTAAGTAACTCGTTAAAGGCCCATTTGTATTTAAAATAAGCAAATAATCGAATAAGCAGTTGGAATAAGTTAAAAACCACTTAAATAAGCCTTAGGAAAAATCGCCATAATTTTCCTTGCCTTTTTGTCATTTTTGGACTAAAAATGTAACGCGACTTAACCAAAAGGACTAAACCTGCCAAACTGTGAAACTTATGGACAATTTTTGGACTATTTTGGACTATGAACTTGACGAGGACTAACGACGTAACGCGAGCCACAGTTAGGGTAAAAGATGTAAAATCTGGAAAGAACAAGGACCAACTGTTATAACTTGACATTCTTATTTTATTTTTCATTTTTGCACCACACCTTTATCTCATATGCATTTTTACGCATTCTGTTTGCATATTAGTTAATTTTCGATATTTAGTAACATTAGAAATATTTCATAACATTTCATTTACTCTTTGAAGATATAATCTTACGAGAGCACGAACACCATAATCATATATGTAGCATCATTCTGAAAGTAACACCTTCACTTTCAACGATCAGATCGTTGCATATCATTAGTTAATCACCATCCACCATTCATACACACACACCACTAGAAATTAGTCAGATTCTCAGATATTTATATATTTACCAGGTTCCGTATCGAAGTTGTTATAATCACCCTTGAGTTTACTTGCACCATCACCAGTAACGCTTAAGGTGAGTCATGGCCTCACTTTTTAAACTCTTTATACTTTTTAAACACCGTGAGGGGGATACATGCTATAAACAGATCACAAGTATTTTTCTGTATGCTACCTGACTTGATATATGCCTAAGTTACCTTATTGCCACAAGACCCTTTTATCATGAGCCATTAATCACTGCGGTGAACGCGAATATAATGAATAGATCTATTAGAGGCTGACGACCTATCCCACTAATACTTGGACGGAATGCTTTTGCTAGTCGTATTAGTCGCGATACATTATATTTGAGAGAAATGGGAATTGGCAAATCACCTATTACACGAGGGCAAAACCTTCATCATTAATTTGATGAACACCTCCGTTTATGCGATACTTTGTTAACGTTTGCGTGTCATGAGACTTAGGGCAATATATGAACTGCGATATCAACTTTTAAACTGATTGTATCTCAAATACAATCTTACTTGTGAATCGAACTGATATTTAAATTTCAAACTCCATGATTTCACTCAACATTATGTTGACTTTTAAGCATGTATCTCAGGAAACTAGTGGAGCAAAGCAGGGCATGGAGCAGGCGTACCCTATCTTAAATAAAGGTGTAAAATAAAGTTGTAATTCAGTTAAAATGATGTTTCTTTGGAGAAACTTTAGCACTCTGATGTAACGCTTTGTAACTGAATTTGTATTATGGACCTATATAAATTAAAAATGCCTTCTCAGGCTGTTTTTCTATGATTTTGTTTTCGATCCTCACAGTAATACCCCAATTAAACTTCCGCTGCTACTTTAAAAATTTTGGGGTGTTACAGATTGGCATCAGAGCTTCAGTTATAGAGAACCAAATGTTTTTAAACGTTGGACTATAACTACATTTTTCAAACAAATTAATTATACACCATGTTACCTTAAGCCCTCCATGCCTGCTTGCTGCCGCGCTCAGTATATTATACATCAGGATTATCTTATATAAGTCTCTGCATACTTGATAGTTGCTATGCACAACTAGATCATTTCATACTTACATTACACCATTTGATGTTAGTAATTACTTATTTTTACTATATATGGATTATTACAGTACCATGTCATTCATCACCCATTTTAGTGTATCATCGGATTCGGATTCCGAGGGATCACTAGCATCAGTCACGTCCCCCATACTTCCCGGTACTGTAGCACCAGAGGTCGTGCCTGACGCTATCGAGCCCTTCGTGGAGGGTGGAGCCGCCGCCATACCTTTACTGGAGAACCCCCATGTGCCAGCTTTGCCAGCACCTACGTTACCACCACACTTTGTTTATGACACATATTCTCCTTTCTATATACCACCCCCTGACGACTTGTACTTTGAGAGTCAGCAATGGCTCCCTGCGGATGATACACCATTAGAGTTCCATCAGACTGCACCATCCCTACTCCCTGACCATCTATTTGATACATGTACTCAGACATACCCACTGCCACCTCGTCAGCAGGACCCTATTCCTGCGGAGGATATTCCCTCATCGAGTCGACCCCGCATCTCAGACCAGATACACCCATCCTCACCATCACTGCCTTATCCTCCTGGTTTCACTCCCCCAGCTCAGACCTATGATGCTTGGGAAGGGTTTAGACCAGTAGTCACCCATACCCTTATACCATCTACAGTGGTGACACGACTGGAGAGTCATGGAGAGCAGATTGATTCGCTCCTCCGGATGATCGACCATGTACCATTGGATCCCCCGGGGACTATCAGTGACACTCTGCATAGGTTAGCTTCCAACAGAGCAGTGGTACAGCAGTGTTTGAGGCAGATGCAGACAGACCTAGCAGATACCCGTTCCTACGCGATATCTATACGGAGAGAGGGACAGGACTTAGCTTGGGAGGCTCACCTTGCACAGCGTAGAGCCGACACGTTGGAGAACATCATGGGAGATATACAGATGGAGCATCAGGCTAAGATACAGAGACTCAGAGACCAGATCTCAGAGCTCACGAGGCGTACGGATGGACCTGATCATTAGACATAGTTAGCATGTTGTATAGTTTGAGACATTGTAGTCTGCCGCATGTGGCGATTAATAAAGACTCTTGTATCGTTTTGTTGTATAACTCAACTGATCAAGTTATTAATGTTGTAATGTTGGTAGTAATGTACTATATATCTGTTAACTTATGTATTATGGTTGTTCGTATGTATTGTAATTGTATCCAGACATGTCGTGATGTTACCTGTTATTATTATGATTCTCTAATCGTGTAGATATTGTAAAACTTGGACACATAAAGAATAGAAACTCAAAAATAATATGGAGATATGTAGAGGAAGTTGATGAACTTCAGTTTGTATGGTTAAATCGTTTGTTCCTTAACAATCCCATATCCGTAAATTGATAAATTATAGAGGCATCGTAATTGTTGAAAATATTCAATTTAATCACCATTTCGCACCATGATTACATTGTTCATATACGCACTTTTCAAATACTCAGCTATTCTATCCAAATTCTAAATCTGTATTCTTGTGACATTAATAGAAAATGGAACATATCGAACACGAAACTACCAACCATACCGTAGCACTGACGCTTGAGGAGGTTCAGAGGATGATTGATGCCGATATCGCCGCAGCACGCGAGGCCGATGCAGCAACCCGCTCAAGCAATACCATGGGAGCAACGACTGAAAGTGAGGCATCTACACCGCGTAAATGCACTTACAAGGAATTCGTGAGTTGCCAGCCAACCACCTACAGAGGCATAGAAGGAGTGACAGAGTTAGCACAGTGGTTTGAATGCATTGAAACAGTATTCATGAGAAGCAACTGCGCAGAAAACAACAAAGTCACTTTTGCTACTGGAACCTTAAGGGGAGATGCACTATCTTGGTGGAATGCTACTGTCAAAATAATAGGCACCGAAGCAGCATTTCAAATCTCCTGGACCGAACTGAAAAATAAAATGTTGAAAAAGTACTGTCCTCGGACAGAGGTCTGGAAGCTTGAGGATGAATTTCACCAGTTAGTGGTGAGAAACAATGACGTCAGTACGTACAACCGAAGGTTTCAAGAATTATCTCTTCTGTGTCCACACATGGTACCTGACTTGGAAAAGATGTTGGAAAAATATGTGGAAGGACTACCTTCAAGTATTGAGGGAGACGTTACCGCATCAAACCCAAAAACCCTCGAAGCCGCGTTCGTGTTTGCTCAGCGAATGATGAACCGAGTGCTTAAACGAGGTTCTAACTCCACAGTCATTGGACAAAAGAGAAACTATGATAACCATGGCAGCAGCAACCGGAATAGCAACAGCTATTACAACCACAACAGGAGCTACCGTAGCAATGACCGAAACAACCGCAACAGAGACTACCAGCAAAGCCGTAACGACCGACATCAGCAACAAAACCGCCGACAAGAAGCCGCCAGGGCTTATGTGGCTGCACCTACTGAAGGGAAAATGTATGTTGGTACAAAACCCTAGTGTAACAAGTGTAAGATGCATCATGTCGGACCCTGCACCGCTATCTGCGGTAACTGCCGAAGAGTAGGTCATGTGACCAAAGACTGCAGGGCCACAGGGGCAAATGCACACCCAGTAGCAGTGAAGTGCCACGGTTGTGGAGAAGCGGGACATTACAAGAGTCACTGCCCAAAGAACACCAACAATGTTGCCCGCGGAAGAGCCTACATACTTGGAGATGGAAATGCGCCACAGAATCCCAATGTCACTACGGGTACTTTCTTACTGAATCAACATAGTGCTAAAATATTATTTGATTCTGGAGCCGATAGAAGCTTTGTATCTACTTCATTTGCTTTATTGCTTAATATCGCACCTGTAGAATTAGATACCTCGTACGAAATTGAAATAGCCAACGGAAAATTGCTAAGCACCAACACCGTACTCGAAAACTGCACCTTAACCCTCCAAGACAAATCATTCCAAATCGATCTCATGCCCATCCAACTTGGAAGCTTTGACGCAATTGTGGGCATGGATTGGTTATCCAAACATCGCGCCCGAATCATCTGCGACGAAAAAGTTATCCAAATCCCCATAGACAATGAAACGCTCACCGTTCGTTGTAACCATTATAAAACCCAACTCAATATCATCTCGTACATCAAAACGGTGAAATACATAAACAAAGGATGTCACGCATTTTTGGTCCAAATAACGGAAGATAAATCGAAAGAAAAAGAGAAACGACTAGAAGAAGTGCCAGTTGTAAATGAGTATGCAGAAGTATTCCCTGAAGACTTGCCAGGTGTTCCACCAATCCGGCAAGTAGAGTTTTGAATCGAGTTAGTGCCTGGAGCAGCACCCGTTGCAAAAGCACCGTATCGATTAGCCCCTTCCGAAATGAAGGAATTATCTGAGCAGTTGAAAGAACTGTCAGATAAAGGATTCATCCAACCCAGCTCATCACCTTGGGGAGCACCAGTCCTGTTTGTCAAAAAGAAAGACGGAACATTCCGAATGTGCATCGATTATAGAGAGTTGAACAAACTCACGGTGAAAAATCGATACCCATTACCAAGAATTGACGATCTATTTGACCAACTGCAAGGATCGAGTGTTTACTTAAAAATTGATCTAAGATCAGGATACCATCAATTAAGAGTCAGAGAAGAAGACGTTCCCAAAACAGCCTTTCGGACACGATACGGACATTACGAATTCCGAGTAATGCCATTTGGTCTTACCAACGCACCGGCAGTGTTCATGGATCTAATGAACCGCGTATGCAAGCCATACTTGGACAAGTTCGTAATTGTGTTCATCGACGACATTCTGATCTACTCACGTAACGAAAAAGAGCATGCTGAACACTTGAGAACCATTTTGGGTTTACTCAAGCAAGAAAAACTGTATGCGAAATTTTCCAAATGTGACTTTTGGATCTCCACCGTTCAATTCTTAGGCCACATCATCAATAGTCAAGGTATTCACGTTGACCCCGCCAAGATCGAAGCAGTTAAAGGCTAGGCTTCGCCCACCACTCCAACTGAAATTCGACAATTTTTAGGACTCGCTGGTTACTATCGAAGGTTTATAGAGGGTTTTTCCAAAATCGCAAAACCTTTGACAGAACTCACTCAGAAAAACAAGAAATATATCTGGGGAGAGAAACAAGAATCAGCATTTCAACTTCTCAAACAAAAACTCTGTGAAGCACCAATTCTAGCACTACCGGACGGAAGCGACGAATTTGTAGTATATTGTAATGCATCGCATCATGGTTTAGGTGCGGTACTAATGCAAAGAAACAAAGTCATCGCTTACGCTTCTCGACAACTCAAGAAAAATGAGGAAAATTATACCACTCATGATCTGGAACTAGGAGCAGTAGTATTCGCTCTTAAAATGTGGAGACACTATCTATATGGTACAAAGTGCACGGTATTCACCGATCACAAAAGTCTTCAACACATACTAGATCAGAAGGAGTTGAACATGAGACAGCGCCGATGGTTAGAACTACTCAACGACTACGATTGTGAAATTCGCTACCACCCCGGTAAAGCGAATGTCGTGGCCGACGCATTAAGCAGAAAAGAAAGAATCAAACCCCTTAGAGTCCGATCATTAGAAATGACAATTTATTCACCGCTTCCATCTCAAATTCTCATAGCCCAATCGGAAGCTCTTCAAGAAGAAAATCGAACTCACGAGAAAATTAATGGCATGCCAGAAAGTGAGAACGGATTCATACGAAGAGCCGATGGAATGTTATGCTTCAAGAAAAGATGTTGGATTCCTCTCTACGGAGGTATTCGAGATCTTATCATGCATGAATCTCACAAGTCTAAATATTCCATTCATCCTGGATCCAACAAGATGTACCAAGATCTCAAGCAACTGTACTGGTGGCCAAACATGAAAGCCGACATTGCAACATATGTTGGAAAATGTTTGACTTGTTCAAGAGTCAAAGCCGAAAGCCAAAAGCCATCTGGACTACTTGTACAACCCGAGATACCAGTCTGGAAATGGGAAAGAATCACTATGGATTTTATTACCAAGTTGCCAAGAACGTTGACCGGATTAGACACCATCTGGGTTATCGTCGACCGTTTGACCAAATCAGCTCATTTTCTGCCTATCAAAGAAACTGACGAGTTGGACACACTCGCTCAGTTGTACTTCAAAGAAATCATAATCCGACATGGAGTCCCAATCTCCATCATTTCAGATAGAGACAGTCGATTCACCTCAGAATTTTGGCAATCTCTACAGAAAGCTCTCGGTACTCGATTAGACATGAGCACCGCCTATCATCCTCAAACTGATGGACAAAGTGAAAGGACAATCCAAACCTTGGAAGATATGCTTAGAGCATGTGTACTTGACTTCGGAAAAGGTTGGGATAAACACTTACCATTGGTTGAATTCTCTTACAACAATAGTTATCACGCTAGCCTAAAGGCCGCGCCTTTTGAAGCACTTTACGGGAGAAAGTGTAGATCACCTATCTGCTGGACGGAAGTTGGGGACATGCAGCTTACCGGACCAGACCTAATCCGCGACACGACAGAGAAAATATTCAAAATCAAACATCGTCTCCAAGCCGCTCGTGACAGACAGAAGAGTTATGCAGACGTGAGAAGGAAACCCATGGAGTTTGAAGTTGGAGATAGAGTTATGCTAAAAGTTTCGCCCTGGAAGGGAATGATACGCTTCGAAAAGCGTGGAAAACTCAACCCAAGGTACATTGGACCATTTAAAATCCTCGAGAGGATTGGTCCAGTTGCTTATAAATTAGAACTTCCAGAAGAACTCAGTAGGGTACACCCTACATTCCACGTATCCCAACTTAAGAAATGCCTATCGGACGAGACTCTCATCATTCCGCTGAACGAGATTAAACTGGACGACAAACTTGTATTCACAGAAGAACCCGTGGAGATAATGGATAGAGAGGTGAAACAACTTAAGCAAAACCGTATTCCTATTGTAAAAGTTAAATGGAACTCTAAGAGAGGACCAACGTACACATGGGAACGCGAAGACCAAATTCGTGAAAAATATCCCCACCTATTCTCGTAAACCACTCTTATTAGCTATCTTAGACTTGAATTCCGGGACGGAATTCAGAATGAGGGAGGAGTACTGTAGGATTCTACGAAAAACCCTTGTAGTTAATCTCAATAATTAGTGATAATCTTGTATTACAATTTAATAAAGCCCATTTTTGCGGGGAAATTTAAACTTTCCTATTATTATTAATATCACGATGCATTCTATATATATATATATATATTGTATACACCGAACTCGAGATAATAATTCTCACGCAACAACACATTTTCACGATCAACGACAAGAGACAATATTCACGATAAAACTAAATATATCTATTATGGTACATTACACAAATCATTTACACTAAGTACACACTAACTAAAATTAGTTACACCTAATAAACTTAACAATAACTAATTAAACTTAACTACCCATTCCATTAACTCCTAATCCAAAACCAACCGGACCCTTAATATTTTCGGCCCAGCAAGACCACACAACCCATTGCCAATATCAGCCCATCACCACACCCACTTTATTTTTTTTCTTTTCCTTGCTTTCTTTTAAACCCGATCGACACCACCCTTCAAAAACCCACTCGTATTTTTAAAATATCAAACATAGCCCTTACATATTTTTACGCCCTTATAATCACCACCTAGCAAACTCCCTTAGTACCAAATCCCAGACATAGTTGTCGAATAATGCCACAGTAACGAAGGTCATTTTGTTTGTCCAAATTTCGAACCAAGCGTGTAAATATAAATCGCGAAACACAACCATATCACACCCCACCTTTTCCTATGATCTTCTAACTATATTCTTAACTTAATTTGCTACTGCAAAGAAGAAATGAACTACAATAAAAACTTGTAGCTCGCTAGCTTAACTCTTGTGCCAATATTAGAGGAAACCGAATATAGAAACATTCCAAGAGCAAGAATACAAAACCTCAGCTACCAATACCCATCTCACACTCAACCTAGGACAGCAAAGCTACTTAGGTGTCTTTCTACAACAGTGGCTCCAATGATTAAGTCTCTAGTCATTGAAAAGTGTGTGATATTTTGTCTATAAATAACCTATCCAATCTTTGCATTACCCTACCCATCTATCCCTTTCTTTCACTCTCAAAACATTCCTTAAAACGACCAATAGCCTCCTGTCGAGAGTTTGGGAGCAAACGAGCAAAGGAGGAATAAGTATAAACCGTATTCAAGCTCACTGTCTTGTCCTTGTGCTTCATTCGAACCATATTGTTTCTTCACCACCTTTTAAGGTGTGGTATGATCTTCCTTTCTATACATTCTTGCACGATAACACTCGAGCATGCATAACACATATTTATTATCATCAACGTATTCTCTATATTTAGTGCATATCACGTTAAAAGAAAATGAGAAGAAGAACTCATGCATATACTCGAACATATATATCATACGTAGTTATACACTACCACATTAATAACATGGCAAAACATATCATACAAACGAACATCACATATATAGCACGCCATATTAATACTTCATTAAAGATTCCATGCATCATTATCACATTCCATTCGACATATATATAGTATCACTTAGTCACATTGTTATTTTAAGTGACCCACACAAAAGGTGGTGAGTCTCCACTGTGGGAGTCTCGACAGCCATCTCACGCACCCTACACTCATATTTAGTAAACCCACTTCGTGCATTATCAAACATATGGAGACTCTAAAAATACACATATGTACGCTAAGTAAAACTCGAACTCAAATCTTAACACCCACGTCAAACTGAGTAAAAAGAGATAGAAAAATATTATAGAATTTATTAGTTAAAAACTGGTTTGAACTACTCACTTTATGCTCGATTTATTTCGGGATCTTACACGTAACGAGTATATGTTATCGCATGTCTCGAATCACAACCTAACTAACTCCAACTTTCATGATTTGTAACGTTAACCATAAGCTCTCAACAACACTTAAAAAGCCATGGTTCTTAAGCTACTCGACTGGTGTAAAAAGACTTAGAAAAATACATAACATCTTTCAGAATCCAAACTATGCGACCAGGCCACAAACCTTAAATATATCTTTGGATTTTTAATCATAACACTTAGATATTTTTGTACAGATCGATAGTACACCTGGAAAACTACATGTTTCGTGTTTTAACTCCGACCTTATAAGCCCCTTTACACGTTCGAATTAAATCACTCTGTATGGTACTCGCTAGTACCAAAAACTTAAACTCCAGAAATTTAATTAGGACTTATTCGGTTGGGTTTATTTAGAGTCCAATAAGATTTTGCGATAGGTAAGCCCAACAGGCCCATGTAATACGTTTTCAGAATCAGAAAAATAGCCCAAGTTTAAGCCCAAAACAGTTTACATGCCCCCGCCTCTAGATTTCTTAACGGGCCACTTAAGTAACTCGTTAAAGGCCCATTAGTATTTAAAATAAGCAAATAATCGAATAAGCAGTTGGAATAAGTTAAAAACCACTTAAATAAGCCTTAGGAAAAATCGCCATAATTTTCCTTGCCTTTTTGTCATTTTTGGACTAAAAATGTAACGCGACTTAACCAAAAGGACTAAACCTGCCAAACTGTGAAACTTATGGACAATTTTTGGACTATTTTGGACTATGAACTTGACAAGGACTAACGACGTAACGCGAGCCACAGTTAGGGTAAAAGATGTAAAATATGGAAAGAACAAGGACCAACTGTTATAACTTGACATTCTTATTTTATTTTTCATTTTTGCACCACACCTTTATCTCATATGCATTTTTACGCATTCTGTTTGCATATTAGTTAATTTTCGATATTTAGTAACATTAGAAATATTTCATAACATTTCATTTACTCTTTGAAGATATAATCTTACGAGAGCACGAACACCATAATCATATATGTAGCATCATTCTGAAAGTAACACCTTCACTTTCAACGATCAGATCGTTGCATATCATTAGTTAATCACCATCCACCATTCATACACACACACCACTAGAAATTAGTCAGATTCTCAGATATTTATATATTTACCAGGTTCCGTATCGAAGTTGTTATAATCACCCTTGAGTTTACTTGCACCATCACCAGTAACGCTTAAGATGAGTCATGGCCTCACTTTTTAAACTCTTTATACTTTTTAAACACCGTGAGGGGGATACATGCTATAAACAGATCACAAGTATTTTTCTGTATGCTACCTGACTTGATATATGCCTAAGTTACCTTATTGCCACAAGACCTTTTATCATGAGCCATTAATCACTGCGGTGAACGCGAATATAATGAATAGATCTATTAGAGGCTGACGACCTATCCCACTAATACTTGGACGGAATGCTTTTGCTAGTCGTATTAGTCGCGATACATTATATTTGAGAGAAATAGGAATTGGCAAATCACCTATTACACAAGGGCAAAACCTTCATCATTAATTTGATGAACACCTCCGTTTATGCGGTACTTTGTTAACGTTTGCGTGTCATGAGACTTAGGGCAATATATGAACTGCGATATCAACTTTTAAACTGATTGTATCTCAAATACAATCTTACTTGTGAATCGAACTGATATTTAAATTTCAAACTCCATGATTTCACTCAACATTATGTTGACTTTTAAGCATGTATCTCAGGAAACTAGTGGAGCAAAGCAGGGCATGGAGCAGGCGTACCCTATCTTAAATAAAGGTGTAGAATAAAGTTGTAATTCAGTTAAAATGATGTTTCTTTGGAGAAACTTTAGCACTCTGATGTAACGCTTTGTAACTGAATTTGTATTATGGACCTATATAAATTAAAAATGCCTTCTCAGGCTGTTTTTCTATGATTTTGTTTTCGATCCTCACAGTAATACCCCAATTAAACTTTCGCTGCTACTTTAAAAATTTTGGGGTGTTACACCATTCGGTATATCCAGACGGCTCCATGTCGTTCGGACGGCCGGTCAAGACAGGCCGTCCGGACACATCCGTCAACATCAACAATGATCACAACGACCCTCACAAACTACAACACCCATAAACACGACCCTCGACGACGACCCTCATTAAACTACATCATATCGACCTTAAAGGCTTAAACAACTACAATGACTCTAAAATCTCTATCCAAAACGATCCTAGAATCGACAATGGAGATCTAACAATCAGAGGACGACCTGCCTTCAAACTCTAGCACAACACCAACCACTTAATGGTATCACCCGATTTGAAAGCATGTAGATGGGGTTAAAAACCCGGCCACGACCTTGACACACAACCTTGACACTGAAATAAACCTGCCGAAAACCATGCAAACAAATCGAGTGGTGGCACAGTGATATGTAAACTCTGTAGACGAAGAAGAAACCTCATAATTGTAGAACCACCACATGTCAAAACTACCCCACCTTTGCTCACCTGACCCAACACATCGACCCCCTGGAACTACATCAACTAGCTCACACCCACATAAAATTCTGAACAAACACAATCTGCACCACAGACTCTACAACGACCCACAAAAATCGCCTTGTTGTCACTAAATCAAACCATCACAACCAAACAATCTAACCATCTCACGACCTCACTATCTTAACCATCTCACGACCTCACTATTTGAACCATCTGCACGACCACAATCATAGCCCAAAACCAATCTCACGACCAATGGCGGAGGATCATTGGAGCAGGAAGGCTGGCCCCCCCAAAAGTTTGGGTCTTTATTAACAATTTTATATAATTCTAAGGATTAAAAAAAAAAAAAACATTTACATAATGGCCCCTAAGAATTTGGTAATAAAATGGCATATGAGAAAAAGTCAAACAAAACTAAAAGAGGAAACCAAAAAGACGGAAGTTATAACAGTGGGCTCTTAATCAATCCTATTAGTAATTTTAAGGCGTTGATCATTTGATTGTTTGTGATATATATATATATATATATATATATATATATATATATATATATATATATATATATTTTTTTTTTTTTTTTTTTTTTTTTTTTCTGTTGCTAATTGTTTGTGGTAATTTCACTAATTTGTTTGTATCATTTAATTGTTTGATGATAAATTTAAGCCCAAGTATTGTTTGGTTTTCAGTAGGATACTTTCGTGATTTTTGTAAATTGGTGTTTGGTTTGTTACTCCCTCCGTCCCATATTAAGTGTCCACTTTCTAAATGCACAAAGTTTTAAAAAATTCCACTAACTAAATGAAACTAAATATCACTATTACCCACTAAAGTCTCTTCTCATTGATTGAAAATATTCCCTGGACACTTAATTTGAGACATCCCAAGATTTCATTATGAACACTTAATATGGAACGGAGGTAGTATTATTTATCTTGTAGGGTAAACTGTAGACATGATCATATATTTACATAAAACTAAATAGCCTTTTTAGAGTTTAACAAAATAACTGTCATTTGGTAATTTGATACTCGTGTAATAGCATTATTGGATTCAGTTTGGTGGCTTACATCGAAAAAGAAGTTGCTGAAAATTTTAATTCGGAATTCATAATTGACGAATTCAAAAAGCTTAAAGGTCGTAAGCTGATTTGTAATTTGTTTCCTTTAGCAATCGTTTGTTGTTTTTGTTTCTATATGACTGTATGGATGGGTTTTTTTTTGAAGTATTTTGGTTTTTTTCTCAAAAATTTTTGGCCCCCCATTGAAAATGGTCAAGCTCCGCCACTGCTCACGACCACACACTCTGAACCATATTCACGACCACACACTCTGAACCATCTTACAACCCACACTATGAACCATATTTACGACCACAACCATCTCTTGACCCGCACTCGGAACCATATTAACGTCCACAACCATCTCACGCCGTAACACTCTGAACCATATTCACGACCATAACCATCTCACGCCCCATGATTTGAACCCATCACACAGCCTCACTATTTGATCCATCTCCTGATCTCCACGACCAGAAACAGAGCACAAAAACAATCTCACGACCAAAAACTCTTAACCATATTAACGACCACCATCTCACGACCTCACGATTTGAACACATCACACAGCTTCGCTAACTCAATACATTACCAACTGAACCGTCTCACGATCTCACCATCACACGACCTCACCATCACATGACCTCACAATCTTGACCTCCCGATCTGAACCACACAACCACTTCCACCCTAAAACAATCGATCTGAACCACCGAGCAAACTGAACCAAAAACAATCCCTAACCGAATCGAGCCTAAAGAAAATGATCCGGAAAATGGCAAAAACAACGAACAAGGAACCTTATTTAATCGAAAACAGAAAGTATCTACAAAGAAGAGGGGTTGGAGAGGGTCTCTTATGGCGGCGGCGGGTTTAGGGTTAGGGTTGGGTTGGTGTTTTAGAGAAAGGTAAAAAATAAGAAAATGTGAGAAGAACGAGTTCACTGGAGTTATGCCTTCTTCTTTTTTCATTCTCAAATGGGCCAGCTATTAGAGCCTGTCCTCACCAAAAATTCCAACGGCCCATTCATATGTTAACTATATTCACGACCACCATTCACTTCGGGGGTACTAGTTTATCCGCCTGTCCTTTACTTCTATATAATAATTGTACGTAAGGATGAGCAAACAGACCATAATCGAATTGGAACCGATAATTGAACCAAAATCAAGAAATGAATCGGAACCGAATTACAGAACCATGGTCCGGTTCTCAATTTCTTCTACAAATTCCGGTTCTCGGTTCGGCTCTGTCCGGATCCACACATATCGGTTCCGAAGAACCATCCGACTTTCAAATATATAAGATGTTTATTGGACATTTAGTTTTTTAAGTTCATGTTTACATCTTTATGCCCTCATGGTAGTTGAAACTCCATCGTCCGATTTGAGCTAGCAGGTGACAGAGTCATAAACTATAATGAAGTAATAGAAATGAACAAAATGATGATAGGTGTCTTTAAAAAGTAGTGTAAATTTTGATGATTCTATGCTAAGAAGTTTGAATATCGATAAATAATTGGATAGTGAAACGTGGACCACGATATCTTGTTTCAATGATTGTTTGCTTTTTTATGTCTGATAGACATCGTTTTTTCAAGGATTTTGTCCGTTTATAAACAATCAATGTCGTAGCTCGTATATTATACTATATACTTTAATCGTTCCATATTCTTTATGGCTTTGACGGTTCAAACACATAAATAATATTGAATTTTTTGGGCTTTTTTTTAGAATTCTCGGTTCCAATCGGGTAGAACTGAAATACACGAAGGAGACCAGAGAACCGAACAGGAACCAAAATGTAGAACCGTAGAGGGGGTGAATACGGTCTTTTTGCTTCTTCGAAGTTTTAAAGACTTCAAGCCTCAAAGATCAATTTGTGGTTACACAACAAATACAACAACCACAATCACGACCAAAGTATATAAAGCAAGTAGAGAGATACCACGATATATACTGGTTCAGGATGGGGGGTTTATACCATACGTACGTCAAGTTGCGAATCCACAACACGATACTATTCACTAAGTATAATCCTTTCGGTGGACTACAAACCGTTACAACTTCACTCCACCGATATGCACTAAGATCGGTGCTCACAAAGAAGAGCTACTCCTAATGGTATTCCGCCCTCGGAAACCACCCAAAAGAATCTCGTGATTCGACTTACCCACAAAGACCACAAAGACTTCCCACCGGAAGTATCAAACCCCAACTAGATCTCCAACGATCTAGGCTTGGTCACCACGACACAAGACTTCCCTTACAACCAAATTGAATAAGAATGTTTGATTGTTTAATCAAGTCCTAACCTAACTCAATGTTTGATTGTTTAATCAAGTCCTAACCTAACTCAGAGACTCGATTCTAATAGAAAGTGTATAGATAAGAAGACCCTCGACACAATCACAAGAGTGGATTAGGTTCTTGTGATTCTTCCCTTGCAAGAGATGTGTTCTTTCAAAGATGATATGTGAAAGATTAAGAACACAAGATAGAATTAGAGGATTGAGAGAAGAGAAATTAGAGAGAAAGAAGTAATGGCAAGGGGTGAGAAATACAAGAGGCAAGGGTGGGTATTTATAGGTCAAAATCCCAAGGGGTGAAAATTTTACCGAGACTGGCACGCTGCTGACATGTTCCGGGGCTCCCAAAGCCGGGGTTGCTAATGTCGATGGTTCAACTGTTGGAAGGGATGAGTCGGCTCCCTGAACTCTTATACAATTTGGTTCAATTTGGTGTTGTAAGGCCTTCGAGCCAAGAACAATATTTTTATATCCGGATAACTGTAATAATTTATGACAAATAATTCGTATGGCCTATTCGTTTGTATATATTCATGACTGTACCATATTTCATACGTGCCATGCTTCATGTTTCGTGTTATCATTTGCTTGTTTCCGTAGTGCTTCTCTTTTTTGGTTTGTTGGTTTTAGTGCTATCTTGGAAGTAGGATTTTATATTTCGGTTGACATGATGGGGTGTTCCTTCGGAAATTCGAACGAACTTGTCGGATTTTGTGAACTTGCGATTATCAATGGTTGCCTTGTCCCACTTCCCCCCCCCCCCTTTTTTTTTCATCATTTTTTTTTTTTTTGTATTATGCATGGTACTGCATGTGGAATGGGACGACTTGGATCTTCAAAAGTGGTGTTGCTTTGGTTTGCTCGTCCGATTTTGGACTCCTTACGGGTTATCCCTTTATTTTCCTTGATCTCCTTTCGACCCCTGACACATGCCGGGCAATTGTTGTCGTTCGGCCTTTGCCTGAGTTATGAATTGTATCATCTGCCTGTTATTATCTTTGCTACTTGCGTAGTTTCGGAAATATATATTTACGTTGGAGCAACACTCTTATGATTACGAACGTACAGCATTTGTTTGTTATTACCTTTACTATTTGCATAGCTCCGGAAGTACAAGTCTGTGCATCTTTGAGCGGTTGTATGGTACCTCCTTGAACATTGACCACAAAAATCTCCGGAGGGGGCCAGCCTCTCGGAGGGATCACTCTTCACTTATGTTCAAAGTATGACAAACGATTCAGCTTTTCCGCAGGGATCATGGCAACCCCTTTCCGGGTATCAACCATCTTTGGACATTGACCACACACTCCCCGGAGGACTCGAACCTCTCGGGGGGGGGGGGGGGCACTTTCTAATTATGTCCAGAAAACAATGAACATTGATCACTAATCTCCGGAGGGCACGAACCTCTCGGAGGGACCACTCTCTAATTATGTTCGAGATATTACAGGTGGTTCAGCCTTTCCGCCAGGATTATGGGAACCCCTTTCCGGGTATCACCCATCTTTGGACATTGACCCACACACTCCCCGGAGGGCGTGAACCTCTCGGGGGGGGGGGGGCATTTTCTAATTATGTCCAGAAAATAATGAACATTGATCACTAATCTCCGGAGGGCACGAACCTCTCGGAGGGACCACTCTCTAATTATGTTCGAGATATTACAGGTGGTTCAGCCTTTCCGCCAGGATTATGGCAACCCCTTTCCGGGTATCAGCCATCTTTGGACATTGACCACACACTCCCCGGAGGGCGTGAACCTCTCGGGGGGGCCACTTTCTAATTATGTCCAGAATGTCACTAGTATCCTTGAGATGTTCCTCAGAAATATTGCCTCCCTCCAATGGCGGGGTAACTGCATTTAATATTAAAAATAGTCAATACAGGGTCTTTTTGATAAATCACAAGCATTTCAAGGAGGTATTGTAGGAAAATTGCCCCCTTCAACGGTGGGGAACTGCATAACTGTATTTCATTAGAATAGTTAACATCAAACCCTTTCGGGCGTTACAAAAGGTACAAAGAACTCTATTTATGTGAACATTTTTTTTTATATCAGTCGCCCGTCCTGCTCTCGGCGCTTTTCTGCCCCTCTCTTCTCGACTCGTGTGTTCTCATACGGTAAACTTCCGGCCTTTTGAGAGGCTCATGCCTCTGGCGGACGGTGTTCCTATAGGCTTTGCTTCCTTGACATGCGACATTACCTGTCTTAAGTTACGAAAGTATTTGTGTTCCTTCCGTTAGTTTGCACATAATCGTAGAATAGAATAAAATAGTAAAGGTATTCCAGTGGTTATTTCGTACTGACAATTACCTGAGTCGTTACTCGTACCTTGGTGAGTCCGTCAGGGACTTCTCGGTCACCACCCTGGTTCGACTTCCTCCCGTCCTTTCTTCCGACGATGGGTTCATTCTTTTGTTCGTGCGGCATGTCTCCTCGCTTTTTCCCCGGTGAATGAGCTCTTTCCCCGATTTCTCGTTGCCTTGCAACAGGCTCCTTCCTTGTACCGGGACGCCTTCGTACTTTTGTCCGAGTGACCAATGTTGCTATGCCACCCGGTGTGGGAAATTTGATCATCGAATGGACAGTTGAAGGTACGGCCTGTAACTTCTTTAAACCGATGCGCCCCAGTATGGCATTGTAGGGGGAAGGCGAATCGATTACGGAAAATTCCAAGTTGATTTTTCGGGACAAATCCTGGTTTCCGAAATAGACTTCCAGGTCTATCACCCCTCGTGGTCTAATGGGTTTTCCCGTGAATCCCATCAAGATTGTGCTAACCTCCTTCAATCGTGTCCTGACCGCTGGATCCAGGCACTCGAATTGGTGCCCGTACATTATTTCCATCGAGGCACCAGGGTCGACGTAGACCTCACGTATTTTCCTCCCCCCAGCTTCAATTTCGATTATCAGCGGTTCATCTGACATCTTCTCCGGGAAAATGGCCGGAAAACTTATCGGCACGTTCATCCATTCTTCTATCTCCGTTTCTTCCATTTTCCGAGAGGTCCGAAAGCCTCGGATCATGTTGATTATTTTCCCTTTGTTCCCTTAGCTGCTACCCCCTTGGTTAGTTTTCCTTCCTTTCCTGAGGTCTTTCACCAGATGGTCCAGCTTCCCTGTACTCAACGCAGTTCTTAACTCCTCCCTGAGCTGCCAGCAGTCGTCAGTGAAATGTCCTTTCTCCCCGTGATAGTCGCAATACCTGTCCTCACAATCCTTCTATGGTTTTCCCTTCGTTGGGGGAGGCTGTGGTAATCTCAGCTGGTGCTCTGTTGCCAATATTTCCTTCGGTGTCTTGGTAAGGGTGTCCAAGTCGATTGGCCTTGTATCATTTCGGCGGACATCAGTTCGGCGAGGGTCGATCCTCCCAGCGTTCCCGTACCTTGGGGCGATATAAGGTGCATAGTAATCGCTTCTTCGTCCTTTAAATCCGACCTTAGGGCTGTTTCGGCGGTAATCTCCCGCAGGGGGTTTTGATTGGTAGTCGCCCTTGTTTTGGTACGGGTTAGGCCGAGACTCCGTTCTCTCTCCTTTTGGCAATTCTGTCGTCCGGAAGGCCTCCTCGGACCGAACAAAATCATCGATCCTTTCCAACATCTCATCAACGGTCTTAGGAATCTTATCTGAGAATTTCTTGGCCAACTCTGGGCAGTGATGGCCATTCAAAAATGATCCGATTTGCATAATTTCCGGGGCGTCCGGGAAGTTGTTGGCCTCGCAAATCCATCTTTCCTTAAAGTCCGGAAGGCTTTCGTTCGCCTTTCGGTGAATTTTATTGATCTCTGTTAGGTCCTTGGTGCTTATCCTTAACATACTGAATCTGTTCAAAAACCTCTTCTGAAGCTCGTCCCAGCTATCAATGCTTCCCGCCGGGAGTTTATCAAACCATCCTCTGGCTTTCCCGTCCAGGGTTTGTTGGAACATTCGACACCACACCGGCATGGGCCACTCTTCATGATTTCCTGCTCCAGTGAAACGATTGATGTGGTCATCCGGATCGGTGGTTCCTTGGTATGGTTTCAGATTCGTCGGTATTTTGTGTTTGGGGGATGAAAACTCTATGATCCTTTTCGTGAACGGGCACTTGATCATTTCCTTGAATGGTTTGCTCAAATCGTCATCCGCCTTTTTCCCTTTTCCGTAGCTCGAATCATCATCCGCCTTTTTTCCTTTTCCGAAGGGTGACCCTCCGACATCTTCTTCCTTCGAATTTTCATACTCATCGTCGAGCCTCAGCATTCCGGGGCTCACCAGGTTGCGATTGCCTGGTTGTTTGAATAGTTCTTTCAAGGTCGAAAGATGGCCTACGATTAGGGCTTGGGCATCTGGGGGATCTTGGTTTCCTCCGGATCCTCCGGCCCCACCCGTATTTCGGACAGGGGTGAAGAGGGGTGTAGTACTCGTCGTCTCGAACGTTTCAAACGTTGGTGCGGGACCTGTCATTCCGAACCTCAGGTAGATCGAGCGGAAGGTCCCACGGATGGCGCCAATTTGTTGAAGCAATTTCTTGCAACCACTTCAGACAAATAAAGAGGGCCTTCCGGTTGAACTCGGCTAGGGTTCTTCCGGGAGGCTTGGACGTTGATCTCTTCGGCTATTTGGGGTCCTTCGGATATCTGCACACAACAGCACACGTTAGGCTCGCCCCGGGTGTTATCCCAGGACCCACCTCCGGTGTGAGAGTAAGTATTTAGTATTCCGGAAGGGCTATAAAATATGGTGAGAAATAAATGCAGGTTGTATGTTAGTTGAGAGTAGTAAATGAGTTGAGTATTTATAGTGCTCAGCCTCGATACCTGGAATGGCGGCGCCAGATTTTCAGGGAGCATGTCCCCGACATAATCTCGTAAATCCTGGGGCGGTGGCGGCGGTGTCTGCAGCTGCCATCTGTCAACAGGTAAATGCCACCTGTCCTATTTACTTATAGTGATACTGGCCGGAAGAGCCATGTATCCTCCGGTAGGTCCGGACGGCTATGCATCGTCCGGACGGCCGGTCAAGATAGTCCGTTCGGACATGGCCGTCCGGACACATACATCAACAGGAACCGAATTACAGAACCGTGGTCCGGTTCTCAATTTCTTCTGCAAATTCCGGTTCTCGGTTCGGTTCTGTCCGGATCCACACGTATCGGTTCCGAAGAACCATCCGACTTTCAAATATATAAGATGTTTATTGGACATATAGTTTTTTAAGTTCATGTTTACATCTTTATGCCCTCATGGTAGTTGAAACTCCATCGTCCAATTTGAGCTAGCAGGTGACAGAGTCATAAACTATAATGAAGTAATAGAAATGAACAAAATGATAATAGGTGTCTTTAAAAAGTAGTGAAAATTTTGATGATTCTATGCTAAGAAGTTTGAATATCGATAAATAATTGGATAGTGAAACGTGGACCACGATATCTTGTTTCAATGATTGTTTGCTTTTTTACGTCTGATAGACATCGTTTTTTTCAAGGATTTTGTCCATTTATAAACAATCAATGTCGTAGCTCGTATATTATACTATATACTTTAATCGTTCCATATTCTTTATGGCTTTGACGGTTCAAACACATAAATAATATTGAATTTTTTGGGCTTTTTTTTAGAATTCTCGGTTCCAATCGGGTAGAACTGAAATACCCGAAGGAGACCAGAGAACCGAACAGGAACCAAAATGTAGAACCGTAGAGGGGGGTGAATACGGTCTTTTTGCTTCTTCGAAGTTTTAAAGACTTCAAGCCTCAAAGATCAATTTGTGGTTACACAACAAATACAACAACCACAATCACGACCAAAGTATATAAAGCAAGTAGAGAGATACCACGATATATACTGGTTCAGGATGGGGGGTTTATACCATCCGTACGTCAAGTTGCGAATCCACAACACGATACTATTCACTAAGTATAATCCTTTCGGTGGACTACAAACCATTACAACTTCACTCCACCGATATGCACTAAGATCGGTGCTCACAAAGAAGAGCTACTCCTAATGGTATTCCGCCCTCGGAAACCACCCAAAAGAATCTCGTGATTCGACTTACCCACAAAGACCACAAAGACTTCCCACCGGAAGTATCAAACCCCAACTAGATCTCCAACGATCTAGGCTTGGTCACCACGACACAAGACTTCCCTTACAACCAAATTGAATAAGAATGTTTGATTGTTTAATCAAGTCCTAACCTAACTCAATGTTTGATTGTTTAATCAAGTCCTAACCTAACTCAGAGACTCGATTCTAATAGAAAGTGTATAGATAAGAAGACCCTCGACACAATCACAAGAGTGGATTAGGTTCTTGTGATTCTTCCCTTGCAAGAGATGTGTTCTTTCAAAGATGATATGTGAAAGATTAAGAACACAAGATAGAATTAGAGGATTGAGAGAAGAGAAATTAGAGAGAAAGAAGTAATGGAAAGGGGTGAGGAATACAAGAGGCAAGGGTGGGTATTTATAGGCCAAAATCCCAAGGGGTGAAAATTTTAACGAGGCTGGCACGCTGCTGGCGTGTCGGAACGCCAGCAACGCACCAGAATCCCTGTAATATTTTCTTTGGTATTTTGGTCTTTTAAATACACAACCTTGCTAAACCCTCAATTGTATTTCACTCATTAGACCTTTCCATTATTTATCCTCAAGGTCAACCAACTCAAATAGCCATTTGATAAAAATCATTTTGTGAAGTGTTTAAGTAAAACCAATTATCAAAGAGAGAAAGAGAGAAGAGATAATTAGATAGGGGTAGTTTAGGTATTCATCACATGGCATAGTTAAGAGAGAAAGAATATGCCATGGAATATTCCTTTCTTGGAAAGGAAGTGTGGATGTGGGATTAGAGAGAGAAGGGGAAGAATTTGAATTTGAAATTCAAATGTTGTGAGAGAGAGAGAGAAGTGAGTGAGTGGGGTTAGGTTGGAAAGAAACCATGGTTAGGTTAGGATGGTTGAGATAGAATGAGATGAGTTGGAATGAGTTGGAGTGAGTTGGCTTGATGTGATAGAATGGAGCCTTTGGTTTGAAATTCAAATTTAAATTTGAAGTATGAGAGGAGAGAAGAATGAGGAAGGTTGTATGTGAGGGAGGTGAGTTGTATAGATTGGAAGTGATGTGATGGGGAGCCTAAGGCTTGGATTCAAATTTGAATTGTGTAAGTGAGTGAGTTGGCAAGTATGTGAGGGAAGGAAAGGAATGTGAGAAGAGTGTGTGTAATTTGAATTTGAAAGTGAGGATGAGAGTGTATGAGTTGTAAGGATGTGATGGTGAAGTGATGGGGAGCCTTTGAGATGAATTCAAATTTCAAATGGAGGATAAGGTTGTGTGTGTGTGTGGGAGAAGGTTTGTGAGAGGATGTGTGTGAAATTTGAATTCAAAAGGGTTGTGTGTGAGAGTAGAGAGTTGGAGAAGAGAGTGAATAGGAAAATGGGTGATGTGTTTAAAATGTAGTGGTTGAGAGGGAATGTGATGAAAAAGAGGTTGATGTGTACAATGTTGGAATGTTGGGGGACAATAGTACAATGCAAATACAATGAATATTAAGGGAATGTTGGGGATAAGATTTGCAATGATTTTGAAATGGTTAGAAGGTTTATTTGGTGTAGAAGATAGTCAAAGGATTGATTAAGACTTAATCACATTGTCATTAAGAAAGAAAATAATTGACAATGATGATTATGGGTTGTGTGTTGGATGAGAAAATCAAAGGTTACTCATAATCCCAAATAACTCAACGTCGAGTATTCATAATCTCATAATTCGTGAATTTCCACAACTCGACGTAATCAATAACCATCTTGATACAAACAAGCTAAGTGATTTGCATAATTGTAAAGCATATCCCATAACGGGAAAGGATGCGTTTACGCAAAGTGACCTTTAACTTTGTTTGACCAATAAGGGAGTAAACCCGTTACGTGATTAGAGAAGACGTAAACACGGATTATGGTCATACGAATACTTTCACTTGATGTTACGTGAAATATATGAGTTTCCTAGGTTTAGAAAAGCCTTGGCTAGAGGCGTTTAATAAAATACTTGAGTTAGCGTTTTGTAAAAAATGGGAGGTTGTGATTTTGGATCCCTCTAATTCTAAAACCCGTTTCGAGTGTTCCTAATGAAGCACATATCATATACATACCTGTATTGAAAGATTCACATTTGTCAGGTAAGGGGAAAGTCGACTTTCAAAGACCATCCCGATCAATACAGTGGGTTGGCGCGTCGCCTGCACGTCGGAGCGCCAGCATCCCGCCAGACCCAGTTATTGAGTCATTTGGTTTTTGGCTAACGTTTGTGTTAGTGCAAGCAGTCTTGTTGGGGAGATTGTTAGTACAAGCAGTCTCGTTTGTTTTGATTGATGACAAACATGTAACTTGACACATAACGTAAAATGTACAAGTTACTTGTAATCTTATTTTGTCTCAACATACATTCAACACCTCTCGAGTCCTCGTATGATACAACACAGGTTCGTACATGTTTGTTATGTGGCATTATGATCAAATCCTTAACAAACCATTTATAATGTTTAAAATACGGCTAGGTCATTAAGTATTTTAAAAAGACTAACCATTCTACTTAGAACCTCATTTCACATTTTGCATATACAAATACTTTTACTTGTACATCATGTTTCCTAAGATTAATAGGATAAGTACACTTTAGGTGTCAAACTAACATGATACATATTGGTAAACATATATTAGTTAAGCTAGTATATACATAGGACATACATATATACATTTACATTATTTACATTTTAAGAATTAAAATGGAAATATGTTCATGACATCATTGCATACATCATTTAGATAACTTGTAGATTTAGAAAGATATTTTGGGAAGATCTTGAAGCAAAGTAGTTGACTTTGTAAGATCTTGGCAAGATATGGTAAGATATGGAAAGATTTGTAAAGCTCTTAGCTGTCATGTCCCGGCGGAACCAAACAGCATAAAGGGCGGATCCCTTTATTTGGATCCGCCAAATCCGCGGGGCAAAATTCCTGTTGACTATAAATAGCAGCCCATTGTTTATCCCACTTGAACACACATTCCCTCTACCCTTTGCATACATTTAGGTCATTAGTAAACCATGTAGAAACACACATTAATCACCCTTTTCATAATGATCATAATGTTACTAACTTTCATTACGTTGTAAGCATATACTCGTAATGATCCTGTGAAGCAACCTCAGAGATCGTGAGTCATCATCATAGCATACTTCCTGATCCACCATGAAGGTTAGGAGATCTTGAAGTCATCATCCACCAAAGTATTCCAACATATGAAGATTCAAGGGCACTTGACATCCTCAATGATTGAAGACTTCTTATTCAAGATGTTCATGTAGATTCCATATGCATATATGAAGATCCATCACAACAAGTTTAGGGAGCTTGTGATCTTCATCCATTGAAGGCTTCCTATCAATGGAAGTTCATTTAGATTAGATGGTTTATGTGTTTGTGCCATAAAACACAAGGTTTCTATGTTGGGCCATAAAACATAGCGGGAGTGGTTGTACCCTTGTAAAAGAACTAGCGGGAGTGGTTGTACCCTTGTAAAAGAACTCGACATCTAGCTTAGTGTCGGAAAAGGTGTAAGCGACGTTAGGTTGGTTCTACCTCGAACTAGAACCCGGTATTTAGCTTTGTACCGGAAAAAGTGTAAGCGACGATTGTAAGGTTTTCTCCGCCGAGAAGGGAGCTTGTTGATCTAGTGAAGTAACTCTCGAGTTGGGTACTCGGGGAGTGGAGTAGGGCGGAGAGGAGCTCCGTGACCGAACCACTATAAATCATCGTGTTCGGTTTGCGCTTTCTTTTACTTACTACTTTACTTTTATGTTTGCTTTATGTGATTGCTTGTGTTGTGATTAGTTGATGATACTTGTGTGACAACATGTTTTAACTTATGCAAGTTATAAACATCTTTCATATTAGAACAAGCTTATACGGATATTTGATACAACAAGTTTTAAGATTTTAAAATGGTAACGTATTCACCCCCCTTCTAAGTTTTCACAATTGGTATCAGAGCCTCGCGGCTCTTATTTTTAAAACAAATGGTTTTTAAAATAGAGTACGATCCATGTATCAAATTACCATTGAAGCAGAATATAATATGAAAAATGTTTCGCTAAGTATACTTAGAAATTTTGTTGTTAGATGCTACCTTGTATCCAAGCTTGAAGATATCCATGAAAAATAAAAGAAAATATTTCTTAAAAGGATTGAGTGTCAAATTGTGTGCGTAAAGCTAATTTACGAAAAACACGGGTTTTAAAGGAGCGTTTGGGATAACTATTAATTTAGTTGAAAAATCTCTTCGTAAATGTTTAGATAAGTCACATTAGTAGAAATAATGTTAAATAAGTATATTGTAAGTTTACTATCTAATCTAGTAAGTCCCACACACTTTCTCTATGTCAAAATACTAGTTTTGTTGAATCTGGTACAGAGACCCGCGGAACCAAATCACATAAAGGACGAACCCCTTGATTTGGTTCCGCCAAATCCGTCTGTATGGTATGCAGTTTTTGTCCAACTTCAAAAATTCATAACTAATTAACTGTAAGTCCGTAGGAGTCGCGCCACCTATCATTTTGAAGGGAATTAAGTCTACTTTCATTTAAAAATAATCTCATGTCCTAAATCTAAATTTAAGCAGGAAAAACAAATCAAATACTACAACCTATTCAAAATATTAAGTTTCATTTTGACACAATAACTTAAACTTTTAAGTCGGGTAATGTAAGTTGGTATCCTTTGAACATTGATATGATTTCTTTTGAAACAAAAAAAAAATTGGTTTATATAAAGGAATCAAATCAAACTTGGTATACATCGTCATATTTAAACACAAAGTGACGAAAAGTATATTTTTTATGCTATGTGACTACTTGTTCCAGTTGTTTACATACATGTTTTTTGCTTGTTGATAGGTGTGATTGTACTTGTTTATTTGTAATACATAAGTGTCTTGCCATGATACTTATTTGCTTGTTTATCAATTGCTTGTTTTATGCAAAATAGTACATTTGCTAGATATTGTGCAATAAGTTGATAAACTGTGTTTGTTTCACTTATAGACTTAGATATTTTTGTTTGCATATGTTATGTGAAAACCTTGCATAACTTACATAGGAATGAGAACTAAGTGAAACTAGTTTAGTGTCTTGAAAAGTATTGTCTTGCACAAACTTTAGCTCAAGTGTTAAAATGTGTAAACATGTAGTATCTTTGAAAAAGGTATTTGGTTCATTTGCTTCTAATCATGATGTTTAATGTATTTGTCTTGTCATATGATAGAAACTTATATTTGAATGATCATGTGAACTAACCGTGACAATGCAGGACGATAACATTTTGATATTATCAAGTTTCCGTGTTTAAGCCACTGTTTCGCTTAACATCCATTTATGGTAAGTTATTATCATCAGATTGATCTATGTGCAAACGTGTGTTAGAACCTGTGTTTTTGGTTTTAATCAATCACAAATAAGTAGTTGCATATGTTTTAGGACAATCTTCGGGAATTGAACAGGTATCGGGGATTTTGACATGCTCTCTGTTAAGAATTTCCATTTGGCGGAAATGGCGGAACCAAATTTATGGTTCCGTCTGTTGAGTTCTTTGGCTCCGCCTAAAATCAACTCACGGATTTTGCGGAACCAAAAACTGGGCTCCGCCTTTGTTATAACTTGGTTCCGCCAGAACTAACAGCTAGTTTTTCAAATTTTTGTTTAATCCCTCACTTGAGATCACTCACTTGTATCATTAGGATTATGTTCACTGATGTTCACTCAAATTAGGATTAGGACATCTCACTTGCAACTATAGGATAATCATCTCTAACCATACTTTCAAATTTCACAAAAAAGGATCCAAGATACCTTTCTCTGTAAAGGAATCCGGAAATTTGTTCCTTGCAGTCCGTAGACCACTGATCATTTATGATCATTACACACATTCAATGCATCCATCTGTCCTTTACTTGTCTATTAACTTGATTTGTAAATTGACAATTCCCTAACCAATCCAGACTCACTGTTGGCAAAAATATCATAGATCACAAGTTATACTTATGACTATAGATATTGTCTTGCATCCACATGTGTTACCTTACTTGGCTAACATGTCATTCTTCAAGACGATTAAGATTTACATCGAGTCATAACTCACACTTAAGTTATAGATGTATTATCAAGTCTTTGCTATCCTTGAATGCTATCAAATCTAAACAAAGTAGGATTGACAACTTAAGTAACTCATCCGAAATATTCAAGTAAATTTGACTTACAATCGTAGTCATTAAAAGTCACATCCGAAAGAATCAACACTCAAGTATTTTAACAACATATGTTGAAACACTTATCCTATCACCCAAGTACACTTATACTTTCACCATCACCCCATCACATTCACATCTGTCTCAGGCCTTAAGCCTCAAATCACATCACCCACTAGTCGTACCAACCAAAGGATCACAAGAATTAGTCTTTGTTGTCTTTAACATCCATGAAAACCTAAGTACTCCCATAGCACAACAAACCCCTCAACTCCACAATCCTTACCATCATTTGAATCCATTGAGTGTATTGCTCAAAAAGCCCTTTGTCCAAACACTCGTATCAAATCAAGTGTGTGTTAAACAAATTCAACCATACTTTATCACCTATAGGATTAGAACCTTCACCATCAAATGAGCATGATGCTCACATTCAATGTTTATCATTGTTCACTAGGTTTAAGTTGTACAACTGTCACAAGTTATCAAAGTATTGGTAATAATTTGTTGTTAAACTTCTGCGTAAGTTTCATTAAACCTTAAATCAACATTTTAACAAGATATGTTAAAATGCAATCTCAAAGCCAACCTCATGCACACCAAGTAACAATGAATCTTGAGGAGTATACATAAGAAACTCAAGTGAACTCTTCATTCATTAGGATAGGTCTATCCAACTCAAACACCTTGAATTCATATCTTCATTTAGGAAAATATGATGTTTCAGAAAACATTATGCCTAAGATATCAAATGTTTAGTTTTCATATTGTTAAAAGGATAATATATATCCTATGCATCATTCTCTCCTTGCAACATGAATGGTTATGTTACAAGAGATTTCATTATACCTCATCGGCTAAATGATCTTAAACAAACATCTACAAGTTCTATGAACTTTCTTCGTCATTGAGCATGATAACATTATCCCAAGAGATAATCTTACTTGTTGAAAGATACCATACGTATCTATTTCCTTTCAAGCGTACATCATAACCAAACCTTGCTCAAACCTTGTGCATATCCACATCTCTGGAGCATACACAAGATCTATTAAAGTTGGTAACTTTATTTAGATTCTTGTTCAAAAAACTTTCTTGAGAACGTTCTTAACATAGTTCATTATCACACGCAAACACTGTAGGATCCCACGAAAATCCATTATAATAATCCTCATTAATTAATAATAACCTCGAGTTACTGTCTACTAAATCCCGTTTCTACGGGAAAATTTAAAATTTTCTCTTATTAGTACCATTACCACATTACATTTTGACGACATATATTAAATGACAACACGTACCTTGAGACTCAGTGATTTACAAAACTCCATTTACCCTAAATCTATATTACACAAATTACACATTATAGTTAAAAACTACTAAACCTATAACTTGATTACAATTATACACTAATTACATTTATATTTAACTAACTACACTAAATCTCACCAAACTAACTAAGCTACAAAAAAACCGGACCCTCAGCCCAGTCCACGCCACACAAGCCCAATCACCATCTCATTTTACCCACGTTCCCAGCCCATTTTTATTTTGTGATTTCATGCATAGTTCGATCCCACACAACCTTCAAAACGCACCTCGTACGCTCAAATATTAAACACGACACACACATATTTTTACACCACCTCGATCAACACCCACTAAACAAAATATATGCCGAATTTCAGATTTGCAAGTCGCGGTTATGTGTCTAAATACACATATATTTTACCTTGTTTAAACCCACAAAAACGACCAAAAACACACAAATGACCATATAAATGTTACAAATATCATTGAAATGTGTTTTTATGTGATTCAGGTACAAAAAGATTGAAAACAAGTGAAAAACAAGCAAAGTTCACAAAACTGTCAATTTCAGTCCCTGAAGTTTCACAAATTGGCAAAACTAGTCCCTGAAGGTTTAAAATGAAAGAAAAGTCAACTTTAGTCCTTGGATAATAAAACATGTTCACAAACAATCCCTGGATAAAAGTTTTCTACAAATGGCAACTTTTACCTCTCAAGTTACAAAAATGGCAAAATTAGTCCCCGGGTGTTTAAAAGTATAATTTATCAAATAATACCCTTGTACTATTCATAACTTACAATTTGGAACATTTTGATAACTTTTGAGAAATTTACAATTTCACCCCTCAACTTTTGAAAATGTCATAAAAGGTCCCCCAGGTGTTTAAATTGTAATAAAAACAATAAAGGTCCTTTGGTTTATCTAACTTGGCAGGTTTAGTCCCTTGAAGGAAATTTGGAAGCTTGTCACATCAGGTCCCTCAAGTTTCTGAAATTACAAGTTTAGTCCTTGGGCCTTATATCTACTACAAACCAAACGGATTCCTTTTTAGTACATAAACCCCAATCCAGTCCAAAGCCATAACCAGCCCAACAACCACCCAGCCCACACCCTTTTATATAAAACCAGGTTTGACCCGGTCAAACCCACCCTTCCTATTCTTTCTTCCTCACAACACCCCGCCAAAACCAAACCACCTTCACTGCTTCAAACCACCATCCACCTTTCACCACCACCTCACCCTTTCCAGCTCACCTACTCTATATCACCACATCATCCCCCCTCCTCTTCTCACCAACCCACTTTGCAATAAATGCTTCCTTCCTACTCTCCTCCACTGAAGTACCTAAATCCCTGCTTTTGCTTTCCACCTCAACTCCAGTCCATACCTATGATCTACTTTGTCCCCTCCACCTCACATAACATCCCAAAATCCTTTAATTACCTCAAAACTGCCTCAACCCACTTGTTGTACTTTTGGCGCCAAAATGCCAAATGGACGATTATGATGAATCTGATGAAATCAATGGCCAAGATGAGGTGGGATAGTCTCAGAGGTCGACAAGGAAGCACAAGAGGAGTATAAAGAGTAAAGAAGAGGGAGCAAAATGGGAAAAGTGCCCAGTTTTCCTGTATTTAGAAAACTGTTGCCTCAGTAGTGTAGATCACTTAGTGTAATTTTATTGCTTTCTTTAAATTAGATGTCATTTACTTCTTTCAAGTGTTTGTTAAACTTTCACAATGTGTAACAAAACATCATTTTCAGTTTAATGCAAGTAATCTTTAAGTTTCATGGTTTCTCAATTCGTACCATTTTAAATTTTCAAGTCATTTCAATTTTTGTTGATCATAGTAGTTCAGTGGAATCTAATAGCACACTTAGGCTCCTGAAAAAGCCTTAAGGCTTTTAGAAACTTTAAAACATGCTTAGTCTTTAAAATTCAGTCATAGCTAAAAAACAATGAAAAAAACACAAAAAGACGATGTTCTTGATGGAACTGCTTGGAGCAGGGGAGTTGTGGAATGCCTTTGGTTTAGAAGTCTCATGGGAGACTATAGGATGTATTCTTGTACCTTGTTTCTCAGTTCTCAGCATGATCATCTTGTAAGCCATTTTTTTACAATTTTTTGCAATTTAATGTTTCAATCTTTTATCTGCTTTGATTCTTGTGATTTCCTGTTTATTTTCTATTTGTTAATGATTATGTAGCTTAATATTAGATTGTTATGTTTTGGATTGAGTTGTGGTTTGAAATTCCATTTTGACTGTCCATATGCATGTTCTTGGCATTCCTAGGCATGAACCTGTGTGACTACTTATTTGTGCTTAAAAAGATCTAATTTGACACATTATGATCTCTGGATTGGATAGAATTTGTTTACACAGCCCTATGCTATGAAAACCTCAGTTCAGTCCATTTTAAGGATTGTTTGGATTTAATGATGATTCTGTGTTTAAGGCTGTGCTGGTGGTTTTTCTTGTTTGATTTACTACACATGTGGCCTAACTAACTCAGAGAAACCTTAATCTAACAGTTTTACATGTGAAAAAGTCAAAATGACACTTGATCCTATTTATGTGTTAACTGTGATGATGTTAGATCCTAAAACCCTACATATCTGTTTATAAGTTGTTTATCTTTGTTAATATCATGCTCTTATAGCTTAATATTACATAATCAATCAGTAGTTTAAGTTCTAAATTCACTTAAGTCAAACTTTTAGTTTTTAGTAAAAAGTCAATTTTCATATTTTCAGTTTTAGAATAAACTTAGGAATTTCATTGTGCTTTTGTTATTTAGTTTCATGCTTTATGCTTTTAGGGTTTTAAATTTCTGTTGCTCATCTTGCTTAGAATATTTTTTCTTATTTGTATTTTCCATGTTTAAGTGCTTTTTCATGTGCTTATTTGTATCTATTTTTGCCCTGCACCAAGGCTAGGGCTGTCAAGACCACAAGCTTGCATAAGCTTGTGGAATTGATCCTAGCCTGGGTATTTGGCATATTTGTGTTGCTCTTGTAGCTTATTTGTTATGTTTATGCTTGTTTTTCAGTTGTAGCTTATTTAGATAGCTTATTCCTACTTCTTATTTTGTCCCATTTAACTCTCTTAACTGAAGCAAACAGTTAAGGTTGAGTTGTTTTCATAAGCTCTTAAACAGCCTCCCCACTGAGCTTGAGCTTGTGGATTTTGGTCTCTTATGAGGCTAATCATTCATACTCAAAAGTTCAGTGTAGGTTGAGCATTTATGAGCTAATTAGATAAGTCAATAAGAGCTTGTGTTTGCCCATTCATAACAGTTCCCTCAGAGAACTTGCACCATTACCATAAGCTCTTAAAAGCTCATTAGTGATCCATAGCTTGTGTGGTTTAGTTCTATAAGAAGCTCATCCACCCATCCATATGATCCAGCTCTTAAATTCCCCCTTGTAGCCCATTTACTAGGGCTGCATTAGCTTTTAACTTATCATCATTTTCTGAGTACACAATGAGACTCAGTAACCTAGCATACTTCATAAGCTAACAAAAGCTCATCCATGGGACTTAGCTTGTGTTATTAGTTTCTTTTAGGAGCTTATCCACTAGACAACAAGTCCCAGTGTTTTAATTCCATGCCCTAGCTTATTTGCTAGGGCTGCTCATAGCTTTTTGTGTGTCCCATTTGCATCAGTACACACTGATGAATCAAGGGAAATAAGCCAACTTCAAAAGCCCCTCACAAGCTCATCTGTGGACCAAAATGGTTGAGCTTGGGCTTTTTGGAAAGCCAACCAGACACTCTTGCAACTTCAACTTTCATTTTGCTATTTTGAGCTTATCCCGTCAGCTTAAATTGCATTACAAAAAGGTTGCAGGCCTGTTTGGATTGCTGTGTGTCTGAGAATTGCTTATTAGCTTATTTGAGCTTATTGAGTGAATCTCAGCACATAAGCTTGTTTATATTTGTCCATAATATGTGTATAAATATTATTTTTCCTTTATTTTCAAATGTGGAGCTTATGCTAGGCTGTCACAAGCCTCAATTCCATCCAAGTCAAGCTTATGCTTGACTGTCTAAACCATAAGCTTGCATATGGTGTATTTGAGCAATCCAGTGCACCAAATCTGTTTATACTTGTCCCTTGGGCATGTTTACATCTTCCTTTTTCTTTTGTTTCCTGTTTATAGCTTATTTCAAGCTTATTTTGAGCTTGAGTTCCAACAGTCAAGCCAAAAGCTTAACTGTTGGACTCATAAGCTCTTGATTTGCTTATTTCTTAGTTTGTAAACTTTTGTCTTCTTTAAACTTGTTTATAATCAGTATTTATATAATCCAGAAAAAGAAAATTCCAAAAAGAACCACATAAAGCTAAGTGATAGCTTCTATTTAAGAAGCTTATTGCTTATTAGCTTATTTTTGTTAAGCACTTAGTGTTTTTATATTTTTCCTAGGTTCCTGTATTTACTTTAGAATTATGTAAAAAGTTTCAGATTTTTCTTTATTCATTTAATACTTTTAATAATTCATTAATAGTTTTTAGTAATTAATAATAATAAATAATTAATAATAAATAGAATAATTGTGTAAAAAATACATTTTCAGTTTCAAAAATTCTTTTATAATATCTTAGATTTTTCAGATTCATTATTTCATTTATTTAAGTTAATTTTAGATTTTCTTATTATTTAATTCATTTTTTAATACATTTAATTCATTTTTAAGTAATAATAATTAATATAATAGTATAATAAATAATTTTAATTTTCTAATAATTTTCTTATCCTTTTAGGATTCCAAAAATATAATTTTCACATTTGTGGGAGTTATATTTGACTGAATTCACTTTTTATTTTGGTACGGTTACGTAATTGTAACGTAAACGTATATGTTTTAGGTTTTTAAGTTTTCTTAACTTTTATCTAAGTTTGTAAATATAGTTAACTATTTTATTTTTAATTTGCATTTAAGCCGTTAAGGCATGCAAATTCCCTCTTTGGGAATGTTTGTTTTATTTCGTTTTGTACGTTTACGTTTATTTGAATCTAAATGTACGTTTGTAAATCCTTTTACATTTTAGGGTTTCTGATTGCACGTTTCTTACTGATATAGCTGTGACAGAGCTATGACTATTCACATTCCTAGTGTTAGTCAAACAGATTCCTGTTTTTGTATATTCCATATCATTTCAGCACACACATTCGTTATATTACATTTTACACACCTCGTTGGGACATAATGACCCGGGGATATAATTCTGTACTCCCATGGATTTAAATTGCATTTTTCTCCCTTATAGTTTGACTTGTATGGCTGACCATTCACAAGTGGTTGGCTGATATAAAGATGACTGTTCGGGAGAAATCCCGAATTTCAGATTTGCAAGTCGCGGTTTACTATTATTTTGAAGGCCAATTTGTTCGTCCCAAAACTAACTATACGCATAGACAAAAGTCTCGAAACTCAACCAAATCTCACCCCGATTTTTCCCATGAACACCTACTGATATTTTTGACACAATTTGACATTTAGAATGAAGATTGGACAGTAGAAGATTAATGTGGCTCGCTAAACCCATTTACCATTTATTTAAAATACAAACCGAACACCTATAGCACCACAACACAAAAGATAAGGTTTACCCACGTTTCATATCTAGCAAATATCTTACATTGTCAGGAAACTCACTTAGGTGTCCTATCTTCTACAGTGAAGATCAATAATTGAGTTTGAGGGTAATATAGTCAATGAAACATGTGTACTCCTTCTATAAATTCTACCACTTATTTGGCAGCCTACCCTGCCCATTTCCTACACAATTCACTCCCACTAACAAACCTAAACACCCAGAAACGTGTAACTCTTTTGGGGGATGCAAGGCGAGTAGAAAAAGTCAATACGTGAAACGTATTCGTATACCTACAAGTTCACTGCCTCACTCTCGTGCTTCCAGTCGATCACCACAGCCTCTTCACCACCTTTAGAAGGTGTAGTAAGTACCTAGTCCCTCTCTTGTTTTCATGTAGCACGTACACACTTCACTCATGAATGTTCACGTTTGCACACGAACGTATATACTCTGTGACCAGTTCATTCATGGGCATTATTTTGTACAACCACCAGCATGTGTCGAACATCTCCATCATTATACTTTATTATTAAATGTGTTATTTACACGAAACCCACATGTTCACAACTCTCACAGAGGACTAGATAGAAACCATTCACACTAGCGCACGTTGGTAACATCATGCATGCCATGCATCATTTCTTGTTCTGTTCGAATATGTACATAGTTATCAATTTATTTTACATTCGTTAATATAAGTAACTCACCCACAAAGTGGTAAGTCTTCACTGTGAACGAGTTTAGAAAGCACTCCAACACTCTGTTGCACGTTACAAATTTCATGCATCACTTCTTTAGTTGCATTAAAACGTATATATGTGACACTATGCCTACCTTCATATATTCAAACATTGTGACCCACAGAATAGGTCGAACCCCCATCTTGGAGAACTTAAGAGTCACCACTCACTCATGTTTAACACATTTGTTGCATGCATACATCGAACACACATATATTCAACTCCTACGTGTAAACCGGAAAAACATTTGGATAGAAAACAGTTCCCAGTAGGCTAGAAAACATGTCTATATCTCGCGATCTAACTGAACGACCACGTTCTATTTTTGCATGACCCATTTCACAACGTAACTGACTACCCTTTTCGTTTAAACACCTTGTAAAAATAAGCGAGTTACAACCATTTAAAAAAAGCCCAATTTCAGGCCCAAAACAGTTTACACGCCCTCGCCTCTAAAACTCTTAACGGGCCTTGTTCTAAATCGTTAATTGGCCCAATAGTGCAAAAATAAGCTCTTTTCTGAAATAAGAAATTGAAATAAGTTAAAATGAACTTAATAAAGTTATAGAAATTTTCAGAATATTTTTCCCGTTATTTTTATGCAAAAAGGACTAAAAATGTAACGCGCTTTAACTAGGAGGACTAAAACTGCCAAACTAAGAAACTTAGGGACTGAAGCTATGAAAACAGTTTATAAAGGACTTAAATTGACATACCAGTGGACTTCAAGCATTATGTGGACATATGGACAACTTTTGGACTATTATTGGACTTTTGACTTAACGAAGGACTAACGGTATAACGCACACGCAGATGGGGTAAAAAGTATAAAACCTGGAAAGGACAAGGACCAATTAATTTCACTTGACATTCTTATTTTATTTTCTATTTGTCACCCCTCACTTCATATGCATTTTACATTTTAGTTATGCATTATTTAGTATTCGTTATTTATTATAACTAGGAATTTAGCGATTCACTTTGCATATCATTTCAGCATATTTTGAGGAGATAATATTTTGAGTCAAGTGACATAAGAATCAAGATAATATCATATATGATATTATATTTTTAACTTGAGGCATTTTAAGCATATCACACTCATATCACCGATCAAATCGTTATACGATTTCTCACATCACACTCACTTTAGTAGTAAGTCAGAATCTTAGACTTCCCTTATATTCAGGTTTCGTATCGAAGACGTTTCCGTGATCGTCTCCATAGATCTAATAATTCTATCTTGTCAGATACGCTCCAGGTGAGTCGTGGCCTCTACTTTTAACACTTGTTTTTAATAACTCTTTTGGGGGAGATACATGCTTTAACTGTTTAAGTTACTTATATATTTTGAAAACTCTCATGACTTGCTTGAAACCATCAACTATGCTTTACGTGTTTGAATCACCCTTGAGAGGAATATATGTTCTTTATATGTGCAAATTGCTTGCTTAGCTTAAACACTGAATTTGAAAGACAACATTTTTAAACTACTTGATGTAACATGATACTGAGACTTATTGTATGCATTCATATAACAAATGAATGTACTGTTACTTCACTACGATATTTCTACATTCCAACTGAAAATAATTGCCAAGACCAGAATACGTATATTTTATGAACCCTGAGACCTATATTGCCTAAGTTTACTTTATTGCCATAAAGTCCCTCGATCATGAGCCATTAATCACTGCGGTGAGCGCGAATATAGTGAACATCTTCGAAACCTGTTAGAGGTTGACGACCTATCCCACTAAATACTTTGACGGAATGCCTTATGGTTAGTCGTATTTAGTCGTGATGCACTATATTTGAGAAAAATAGGAATTGGCAAATCACCTATTACATGAGGGCTAAAACACCCATCAGTAACCCTGATGGGACACCTCCGTTTTACGGTAAATTTTTAACGTTTTGCGTGTCATGAGGCTTAGGGCAATATAACATTATGAATATATGAATGTTTCATATATATTAGGATACAGCTGTATTTAGTAACCACCACTCCACACTGATAGATTTCAGACACTAGATTAATATTTTCACTATGTGTTATGATTATGAATCATGTACTTGAACCTTAGTTGTTATCATATGTGATTTAATTGTGAATTCTACAAAAGACAACCCAAATTGCCTGGTATATCGTTACAATTAAAAGTTGACCCAACATTCTATTTCAAGCGTATAACAACTTAGCTCATCTTCATTTATAACTTGAAACTTATGATTCTGGAGATCATACAGGATTTTGCTTGTGGATTTTATTCAACACAACTTGTTATTTATTTCATGAAGAACTATTATTTATTTCGATAATCACTATACACCTTTTAAGAAAGTTATTCTCTATCAAACTCCACGAACTCACCAACCATTGTGTTAACGTTTTAAGCATGTTTATCTCAGGTAATTAACGGAGCAGGACAAGACACGGAGCGGGCATCTTATACTCTGATAAATAAATTGGTGTAAAATCAAATATGTCATTCCTTCCAAATTACCACACTTTTCTGATTTTCAAATATTTCACATTTATACCAAAACTATTATTTTGAATGACATGACTTTCAAAACGCCTATTCTGGGCCGTTTTCTGAAAATTTAACTCGATCCTCACCGTAACACCCTAATTATTTTTCCGCTGCCACTAAACAAATTAGGGGGTGTTACAAACACATTTCTTGGTCTTAGACGATCAAATCACTTTCATAACACATACTCAACATAAAAAATGTTATCCATTAGATCATGCTATAACCTTAGATTCCAAACACAAGATTAAAATATGTTAACACATATTCTCGTGTAAAACATGACATTTTCATCACCTTAGTTTTAATAGAAATAGTTTAGTCTCATTAAGCCAAGTAATTGGTAAACTATCATATTTTATATACTTCGATAGGCAAAAATAGGAATCCTATCTTTCAGACATGAGAATGACTACTGGAGAATTTATTGCACAAGAAACTCAATTTAACCTAACGGTTAAATTGCTTCCAATAGAGAAGTTGGGTATGTGGAATCACCCGTAAAAATGGTCGTGTTTAGCCTGAATTGAGCACCGCTAGTAATAGTCTCATATTCATTCTCCAACTTGAAAAATCTTTATTCCTACACTTGCCTAAAGTAAGTATTAAAATAAGATAATTTATCTTGTCTTAGGAATATAAATAAACCAAGTAGTAGATGTGATTTTTCTTAGTAAAATCACTTGCATTACATATACATGTGTTGATTACATGTTATTTGTTTGATGTGATTAAGTATCTTGATGTTATCATGATAATTATTTGATTGATAGTCAAATGTGTAAACCTTCAAAAGGTTTTGTCTGCATGCTTATATATGTTTCATGCTACTAGATGTTAACATGATTTGCATGATATTTGTTATATGATATTTCACAAGATTAACATGGTTCTTGTTAACTCACGATATGTCATGGTTAATACATGGTGTTAGATAGCTCTTGTCTTTAGTTTACATTCATTGAGCTTTTTCGTAGGATAGTCTAAATGATGCATGCTTCCAAAATGTTAAAATTGTTTGCATGAATCTGTCGTCTCTTTTCTGACTTTGTCACTCTATTTGTTTACCACGTGTGCACTTATAATTTGTCAAAGTGCTTTTAGTATGATAAACGTTTAAAAGTTTTTCTTTAGATCATTGTGTTAATTAAGGGGTAAGTATGCTTAAGTAACTAAGCCTAACATCAAAACAATTTCACAATGCAGTATATCAAACAATGTCATGCTTTCTTGCAATATGATTATTTGTCTTGATGCGATGTGGTAGCTTTTTGTCTAGTAGGTGAATATTTGTTTTTGTTTATATAAGATGTTATCTTATGATATTTACATCTTTTGTCATTAAGATTTTTATCTTGTAGGTTGATAACAAATTATTTGTTATTTCACCTTGTTATGCCTATTTTTGCATAATTGTAATCCATTTATTGCTACGTAGATTAGTAATATGTCTATGGGATCCATTCTCTTACATATAGCTCTTAAAGCTAATAGGATTAAGTTTTAGAGGCTTGAAATTTGTGTTTGCGTATCTTTCAATCAACCTATTTCCAACTCACATTATTGCTTCCGCTTTCCTAACAACATCTCCATCATCTTTTAGTTTTAACAATACATCTCCCATAAGGAAACCACATGCCTCGTCATGCGATTAGCTCGCATTGATAGAGAAGAGCTATATGACTTTAAGGATGAAGTTCGTTGTAAGCTAACCAAAAACATTACCAAGCTCATCGCTCTCATTAACCTACAACACTTTCTTCATTACAGATTATGTTGAATGTCCACCAATTAAGGGGGAGAGAAATTCATTCACATAATTGTCTTTTCGCATTAAAGAACATGTACTCATGTTTCTTACATCCTCAAATACCAACATGTAGTTTCACACCATTTAGTTAAAACCAGTTCACAAAATCACAAGCGTTTCAAACCTTATTAACCTAACATCACAGTTTTGAACCAATACCTCGTCAAATGAAAAACACATCATGTGTTTGACTAACCTCTTAAACAAAGACCATTAAGTCTCCTTAGACTTTGACTAGGATTAGTGAAACAAAATCCGTAGTTATAAGCAAATAGACCTTAGCTTGAACCTTCGTTTGATCAAAAATGACAAAACATGACCAAATCAATTCTGGTCCCACGGCACCCTTCGATAAGAAGCACGGAACCAAATATTTGGTTCCGCCCAATCCGCGGGTACCTGGTTTAGTTTTAACCATTCATAACAAACAACCCTCTCACAACCAACGAGTCTAGGATTTACTATCACATCTTCATTGTCTAGAACAACTTCATTGTCTAGAACACCATCATAGGATCTCATCCTTTTCATTCTTGACAAGTATCAAGCACGCCATTGTCAGTGCAAACAGAACCATCATTCTCAACACGTTGGTCCAACCAACACTCTCATCATATGATGTCATTTTCATCCGCATATAGGTATCTAGTATTTCTAATTGTTGCATATGGAATTTCTATTCCTAAGTGATCATTGTCTTCACTTCCTCTTATTTCCATTCGAGCATTTATTATGGCACGATTCATCATCTTTGGTAGATGATAATATCATAACCTTAACCATCTTCAATACTCTTATAGCATTTGCTATAGATTAGAGTTTCTGAATTCATTGCTTTCATTATAACCACCACCTTCCATCACCACTTTCACTAATCATCAACCCCATGGATTAGCGAAAAACCTACTTGCATCAACCTTTAGTTATCAATTGAGTCATCACTAGTAAACTAACACCAACACTAGCATCACTCACTTTAACTCCACTTCATATCCTCCTCATAGGCATTGTTTTGTAGAATTTTATCATATTATATTCTTGTGATTATAATTCTTATTAGAAGATTCCACACTTTATAACATGGTTTACTAGATAATCACAATATCACAATTGGTATGACATGGTTTGTCAAATAATCATAGCTCTCTGACTTAAGTTTCTTGTGATTAGATTATTGATATGTTGCATCATATTTTTCTTTGAGATAAAATATATTGCACTAACCATTTCATTGTAGGTTCATCAACATATACGCTCGATCGTATATAGCATACTCATCTAAGGATGAAGTTTGCATCGATTATATGTCGTCTTTTATTGTAGGTGCTTATTAACGTCCTCAAACCAGGAGGAATATCTATCAAGCACTATTATTGCATCGTCTATACACTTGGTCGTATATGACATATATGTCTTAAGACATAGTCTCTATTGTGCTAATTTTTGTTTTGTAGGTTTATCTTGACGCTCTAAAGCAAGGGGGAGCTTTCTTCAAGCATTGTTAGAATGCATCATACACACGCATCGTTGTATATCACATACTAACCTTTATTTTGTAGCATCTCTTATCCTTGGATCATATACGTTGGTACCCTAGCAACGGGGAGTATTGATCAAGGGGGAGCATATCATGTACTAATATTTGTTTTGTAGCATTCATAATCCTTACATCGTATACGTTGGTACCCTAGCAACGAGAAGTATTGATTAAGGGGGAGCTACAGTCAAGGGGGAGCATGCTCGCATTCTTAAGAATTCTCATTCTTCGACACACTTTTGTGTTTCGAAAAAAAAGAGGAGATAGGTCAACATAGTCCAACATAGCTTACCCACGTGTATTGTTGGCTATATGCATTTCATTCATCATGCATTTTTCATATATTTTTTACGTTGCACAACACTAACCTTGATGTAGGTTAAGGATCTAAATTTGATCCATGGATCCGCTAACAACCTAAGGGACTCAACAACCATAGGAGATTGGCGTAGTTAATTTAACTTCACTAGGGATGATGCAAGCTCGCCATTTCGGGGAGAAATGAAGTTAACTCCAAGGACACACCCTTTTTGTTTCGACAAAAGGGGGAGAAAGGTGTAAACGGAGAAAGTAATAGGCTAGAAGAGTTAAGAAAGGTGTAAACGGAGAAGGTAATGTTAAAGGTAGTATGGAAACAAGTAACTTTTTACATTTTACTTTCTATCACGTTTACATATTTTGTCATCATAAAAAAGGGAAAGATTGTTAGTGCAAGCAGTCTCGTTGGGGAGATTGTTAGTACAAGCAGTCTCGTTTGTTTTGATTGATGACAAACATGTAACTTGATACATAACGTAAAATGTACAAGTTACTTGTAATCTTATTTTGTCTCAACATACATTCAACACCTCTCGAGTCCTCGTATGATACAACACATGTTCGTACATGTTTGTTATGTGGCATTATGATCAAATCCTTAACAAACCATTTAGAATGTTTAAAATACGGCTAGGTCATTAAGTATTTTAAAAAGACTAACCATTCTACTTAGAATCTCATTTCACATTTTGCATATACAAATACTTTTACTTGTACATCATGTTTCCTAAGATTAATAGGATAAGTACACTTTAGGTGTCAAACTAACATGATACATATTGGTAAACATATATTAGTTAAGCTAGTATATACATAAGACATACATATATACATTTACATTATTTACATTTTAAGAATTAAAATGGAAATATATTCATGACATCATTGCATACATCATTTAGATAACTTGTAGATTTAGAAAGATATTTTGGGAAGATCTTGAAGCAACGTAGTTGACTTTGTAAGATCTTGGCAAGATATGGTAAGATATGGAAAGATTTGTAAAGCTCTTAGCTGTCATGTCCCGGCGGAACCAAACAGCATAAAGGGCGGATCCCTTTATTTGGATCCGCCAAATCCGCGGGGCAAAATTCCTATTGACTATAAATAGCAGCCCGTTGTTTATCCCACTTGAACACACATTCCCTCTAACCTTTGCATACATTTAGATCATTAGTAAACCATGTAGAAACACACATTAATCAGCCTTTTCATAATGATCATAATGTTACTAACTTTCATTATGTTGTAAGCATATACTCGTAATGATCCTGTGAAGCAACCTCAGAGATCGTGAGTCATCATCATAGCATACTTCCTGATCCACCATGAAGGTTAGGAGATCTTGAAGTCATCATCCACCAAAGTATTCCAACATATGAAGATTCAAGGGCACTTGACATCCTCAATGATTGAAGACTTCTTATTCAAGAAGTTCATGTAGATTCCATATGCATATATGAAGATCCATCACAACAAGTTTAGGGAGCTTGTGATCTTCATCCATTGAAGGCTTCCTATCAATGGAAGTTCATTTAGATTAGATGGTTTATGTGTTTGTGCCATAAAACACAAGGTTTCTATGTTGGGCCATAAAACATAGCGGGAGTGGTTGTACCCTTGTAAAAGAACTAGCGGGAGTGGTTGTACCCTTGTAAAAGAACTCGACATCTAGCTTAGTGTCGGAAAAGGTGTAAGCGACGTTAGGTTGGTTCTACCTCGAACTAGAACCCGGTATTTAGCTTTGTACCGGAAAAAGTGTAAGCGATGATTGTAAGGTTTTCTCCGCCGAGAAGGGAGCTTGTTGATCTAGTGAAGTAACTCTCGAGTTGGGTACTCGGGGAGTGGAGTAGGGCGGAGAGGAGCTCCGTGACCGAACCACTATAAATCATCGTGTTCGGTTTGCGCTTTCTTTTACTTACTACTTTACTTTTATGTTTGCTTTATGTGATTGCTTGTGTTGTGATTAGTTGATGATACTTGTGTGACAACATGTTTTAACTTATGCAAGTTATAAACATATTTCATATTAGAACAAGCTTAAACGAATATTTGATACAACAAGTTTTAAGATTTTAAAACGGTAACGTATTCACCCTCCCCCTCTACGTTTTCACAGTTTGTGATTTTATGTGTTGCGAAGGTTTATTTGTCATAATTAAAACATAAGGAGACCTAATTAATGTTGTCCGAACAAAAAACATGCTCTTCGGTCCGGTTCTTAGTTCCTAATATTATGCATTTTTTGGTTCTCGGTTCTCTCGGTTTGGGGGACGTTTTGTGGTGTTCCGGAACCGAGTTAACCCCTAATTGCATGATACTTTTCTTCCGTCTCAAAATAGGTGCCCACTCTAAAAATGTACACATTTATAAGAAATCTAACTAACTATATTCTCCACCAATCAAAATTATCTCTACTCACTATAGTATCTTCTCATTGGTTAAAACGTAAAGTGAACATTTATTTTGGAAATGACACTTATTTAGAGACGAATAAAGTAACAAAAGATCTTTAAAGATCACTAATCCTCCAATAAGATCAAAATATTAAATATCCACCATCCAATCTATTTAATCTAAAAGTGTACGATTTTAATTAAAAATTAATTTATTAAAATAATTTTCAATTATAGGGCAATACTGTCTTTTCACGTGACACATCTAACACCTCATTGTACATTCAAGTAATGTGGAATACTTTCGGTTGCAATCATAGCTGATTTTTAATATAATCATATGCTATTTTCAACAAAATCACATGTGATTTTACCATCCAAACAATTTCACATGTGATTTTATTAGTAACATCAACCAAATCTTCTTCCAAATCCATATATGCATTTGTTTGTGCAATGAGATGATTTTCTTCATCCTTAACCCAATTTTTGTCAGTAGTTAACTGATCTTCGTTATAAATTGCCAGATTTGTGTCCATCATAATCAGATTATCATCCATATCTAACTATTGGTTTGTTACTTTAAAATTTTCAACCTCAATTTTGGCAACAAAAAAACAAAATGAATCACTAATTTTGAAAAGTTATGATCAATGACGAAGATTTATGATAAAATCAATAATTATTGAATGTTTTAGAAGTTGATTTGATGATTAATTTCGATTGTGTTTTTGTATGTCTGTTTGTGAAAATCAAAAGCCTAACTTTTTTGGTGGAAATCAAAATGAATTAGGTAATTTTGGCTTTTATATGTGACAAAATTGCCCCTCAAGTGTAAAACTCAAGTTCAACTGAATCCATTGGATGCAAGTGGAATAAAAGGTGAGTATTTGATCTTTAGATAAAAGTTGATATGTATGGATCTCATCAGCTATGTGTTTAGCCTATTCGTAGCTTGTTTTTGTATTGTGTTTTCGATTGGGTTATTGCACACGTAAAACATAATATTTAGTAAATAATATTAACGAACCAACGACAAAAGTAATTATATATGGTTACTACTTCTTTTGAAATTTATTTTGCATATAGGAATGATGAGGAGACCTACAAGTGTATTCAATTTTATGCCTAGACCTCGTGTGCTATCATTCTATTGATGGTAGCATGTGAAGTCATTTTTTCACAAACTAATAAACTTGTGCCTGATAGATTTAGTCACAGAAATAGACATACATTTAGGCTTCTCATTATTTCTCTTTTGCAAATGCAACCCCCAAAACCCCCTTGTTTTGTTAGATCAGTTGTGAGTGTTTTGTCTACGTCGAACTCCATGATCACTATTCTTGTCAGTGGATGTCTTCCTATGACGTCTCCAGGTATATTGTTCCCTCAGGCATGTATCATGTACGATACCTAATTATTTTAATTTGTTATAAGAGATGAGGAACAACCTAACGTGTTAGGTCACAACCCTAACTTATTTATTAAACAAGCCAATAGACATCTATATGTTTAAGAGATTAACCTCTGTAAAACCTCAAAATTACCACAATCCGAAATGACCAAAATACCTTCTAATTTTGAAATTTCAAGAACTTATAAAATACGCTATAAATTAAAATTTTGAGTTATATAACGTGTTGTGACTCGAAACCATACGATATGAACTTATAACCTAAAGTAAAATACGAAATGACATAAGAACTTTATAAATAAAAGTATGGCACGTTTAAGAAGCTTTCTATAGTCCGAAAATAATAAAAACTTGTGCACAACATATTAAGAAGATAAGTATAAATTTTGGTAAACTTGGAAAGTTGCAAATCACCATTTAAACACCCATAATTTCGGCTCCCCTCCTCACCTAATTTTGATTAACCGTGTATTCCCCTAACACTCCAAGAAAACCCTAAACTTATTTTCTCCCTTCTCCATTTGACGGCAAGAAGCAAAAGACCAAAACAAAACCCTAAAATCTTCATTCCATTCGACACAAGAAGAGAAGAGGAGGAGCAAAGCTTGATCTTGGTCATTGTTTCTTTCAGTCGTATCACGACAAGGTAATCATATACACATCAATTAATCCATTCGAATTTTTGAAACAAACCCTAATCGATCCATGTATTTGTTTTGTTCTTCCATTCGATTGGATCAAGAGGAGGAGAAGAGAGCATTGGCGATTCGTAGAGATCTTGTGTTCTTGCATTCCATTCGAATTTAATCTAAGAGGTAACATGTAAACTCCAATCTAAAATAATATTTCAGATCAATATGTATAAAATGTGTCAATAGGAATATTTATGTTATGGAAAATCGGACATGTATATATGAAAACTAATCTATCAGAAATTAGGTGCTAACAAATCGAATTGTTAACCAATGATATGAACATGAATTTTGGTGGATTTTTGGTCTAAAACTTAATTCAGTAAAATAGAGTTCGAATGAAATTTATTTGGTGATTTTTAGAGGTCGGGAAGGCACTCGTTTGATTTTTACAAATTCATGTGTCAAAACTGTATTTCGGGTTCTGAAAATTCAGTCGTGGTTTATGATTTTTAATTTAATATCTATAAAGAATTAAGACCTGATCTTTGGACACAATAATATTTGGGATATGAGTTAATTTGTCTAATTTTTATAGATTTTTCTGAAATTTTTATCGTGGGTAAACAATTGCATACTTTCGGGGTGTTTCATCAGATCCGATTCGAGAACATGTTGTGAATGTCGATTTTTAGATCATACTGGTACTACTTAATAAAATCTAGAAAAATTACCTAAAATAATTAAGACATATATTAACATCTGGGTAAAAGTATAGAATTTTATGAGTTCGTATAAGGTGTTTTAAAAATAGCTAAAGTCGGGTATGTTTTCAATTGTAATGCTGAATTTAAGTAGTTGTTTATTTAGAACACTTATAAGCTTATATGCTTCACATTTAAAACCTAAATAAGTTATATTGTCATCCTAAAAGTGTTTAACCTATGTTTTGAATAATTATCATATCAACCTTGAACTTTGGCATAATTGCAATAATAACCCTAATCTTTGAACAATGATTATATGAAACCCAAATGATATGAATTAAACACTAAAACTACTAATTCGGGAAATATAACCTAATTATGACCAATTTGAATGTATGAAACCCTAATTGGAGTTTAATCACATTAAATGATCAATTAAAATGACTTGTGTAATTAGAAACCCTAAATTGCTTTTAAACCTAAATATGGAAAGTTACTATTTTTGGAAAGTTACTAAATATGGAAAGTTACTTAAAATGGAAAAGCCGACTAAAATGAGAAATTCGATTTAAGATAAGTTATTAATAAGATGATAATAAATTCGTGTAGATTCGCTGAAGATGGAGTTTGCTTCTGATCTTTATGTAACTAGTTGTGTTGTCACTTGCGGTCTAAGGTACAGATATTCTACCCTTTTTCAGTAAGGGTGCTTTCATTCTCATGACTTTCTTGATCTTGATTCATTAGGATTCCCTAAGCCATTGCTATGTTCCCTTATACTCTGATTCGTTCTTCATGATCCATTTGACATTCGTCATTATGACCCTATGACATAAGTATTCGAATCACTTGATGCTTAGAAGGTTCATTTGATTTTGTAATTGGATGTGAAAACCTTTCTTAATTTTATCATGGAAATGTTTTGAGAAAAACTAATTTTAAAATGATGTTATGAACGATGCGATACCACTTTTATATGAAATTTTACTAAATTTTTATGAAAACTACTTTTAAAGACTACTTTTATGAAAACCATTATTAAAAGATTTCTTTAAATGAACATTTGATAGAAACCTTTGAATTGAACCTTGCTATGAACCATTTGATTTCGAACCTTTGAGATCCTATGCCTGATATAATTCCCTCATTGACTCATGACATTCATTTTATGATTGTCATTCTTATTTATTCATTCTGACATTTATTTAAATGTCTCTGCTATGCTATGCTTATGTTTGCCATGCTTATTTGAGTTACTATCTTGTTTCTCTTGCCATGCTAGTTTGTATTGTTGTATGCTATGATAGATCCGTGCCTGAGCTTACCTAGTTCTGGAGGTACCAGGACCATGTCTTTGATGGCACCTTAGGCATGACACTCCCGTAGAGGTGTGATAGATCTACGGCGTTCCCCCTTATGAATATGTATTATATTGCGATCACTATTGGCCAACCCTATGTGTGCTTAGTCTAGTACTGACATACATACTTATGTTAGGGAGTATATGGATGCATCATAGGTTTTATATTTTATGTGATTATGGGACCAGGTGGTGTGTGCCTTGCACTCCTTCTCACATTTTTATTTTATTTACTTAGAGGTCTCCCCTCTTCGTATACTTGTATTGTTTTAGTATGATTTGATAGATTATGTATGGAGTTCTTATGACACATCCTTATATGAACCTTTTCATTTTTTTCATTTCATTCCTTGATTCATTTTTATGCAGTTCTCATGTACTCTTGATTTTTAGTTCATCTTCATGATTATGCTTTTCGTTTCGTATTCTTATTTCTTCGTTGCTTATGCTTATTTACCATTATGTTACGTTATATATATATATATATATATATATATATATATATATATATATATATATATATATATGTATATATATATATATATATATATATATATATATATGTATATATATATATATCTGTTCACTGGGCTTTTTAAGCTCAGCCGCATTTCTTTTCCTGCGGCAGGTTTTAGTTGGAAGCTGGGTTATGAGTGGAGTGCTTTGAGCTTAGAAGGCTATACTTAGATTACTATCCTGGATTTAGAGATGACTAGAAGAGATTTGCATTTCAGACTTAGTATTTTGTTATTATTCTCATTTGTAACCTTGGAGTTTCAGATTTTTCCTTTGTAACCTTTGAATTATTTTGTATTATTTAGTCATATGCTTATGTTTGCTTTGATATGTTACCATAACGTAATACTTCTACCCTTATGGGGTTGGGGTGTTACAACCTCTATAGCTTTAATATTATTTATTCGTCTCAAATCAAATGTCAATCTTTCTATTTTCTTTTGTCTAAAAATAAGTGCCAAATTTTATATTTCGACTAATTAATTTATTTTTTAAAAGTCAAGATGATATTTGGTAGGGGTGTAATTTCTCACTTTTCTTAAATTGTGTGCACTTTAAAAGTAGACATATAATTTGAGACGAAAAAAGTAATATATTTATTTTGTGTCGTGTCAAAAATTGTCATCTATTGACAATAGCTCTAACCTCTATGTAGTTACAATCAAATAGATTAGACTGCTCGAAATAAGAGAATCATCCAAGTGTGGTTGCTTGATGTGGCACCATCATAACTCGTTAAGCATTGCTACACCCCAAAGGTTAACGCATGGTCATGGTTTCCTAGTGTACATACTACTAGGAATGTAAATGAGTCAATTTGAGTAGAGCATTGTCACGTTCGAGGTCAACTCGACTACTAAAACTCAAGCTCAAAGCTTGACTCGATCGAGTTTTAGATTTCAAGCTCGATCTCGACTCGCATCAAAATTTCAAGCTCGAAACTCGGCTCGAGCTCGATTATTTTCATATGTGAAGCTCGAACTCAATGAAGAATCGGTACATCAAACACGACTCGACTCGGTTTTTGTGAAAATTGAAGTAACTACATGTAAATAAAAGAGTGAATTTGTAATTTAATCAAAGTTCAATAAGGCTCGCGAGCTTCACGAGTCAAGTACTTTGAAGCTCGAAGTCGAATCAAAAGTATACTTGAGTAGGCTGAGCTCGAGCTCGACTCACTTAAATGAAGTTGGTTCCGAATAGTTTATGAGCCGACCACAAATTGATCGAGAGTTATCTCGTCTCGTTTACACCCCAGCATCTTACGGTGTTAAAATCTGTTTTCGAAAAAAAAATCTTTTTTTAAACGAACTTGCTTGAACCGGCGGTCAAAAATCTTTCTAAACGGCGGTTAAACCCTTTTGACCTGGAACTTCTACATTTTTCGGAAAACATACTTCTAAGACTCGATAATTCATGAAACTTTGAAGTCATACTTTAACAATCATACATTTTATAAGGGTTTATACACACAGAGGTTACCAAACTTTCAAGTTTTATTCACCTTTCATACCGATATTTTTTTTTGTTCAATCAGGTTACCGAACTATCAAAATATGACATTAAGTTTACTGAACTTTCAAAGTGTGTTCAACCAGGTTACCGAACGATTAAAATGACCAAAATACCCTCATTCTTATTTTTGTTAACTACATAAATGGTCCCTGTTGTTCATCCGGCGTTACGGATTCAGTCCAGTTGTCTTTTTTTTTTTTAATTTCGAAAAAAAATTAATTTTTTTAAAAAAGTTAATTTCGAAAATAAATTTAATTTCGAAAAAAAAAATTCTTAAAAAATTTAATTCAAAATTATTTTTTTTCGAAAAAAAAAATTTTTTTTTTAGAATTATTTTTAAAATTTTTAAAAAAATTTAATTCGAAAAAAATTTCTTTCGAAATTTTTTTTTCGAAAAAAAAAATTTTAATTTCGAAAAAAAAATTATTTCGAAATTAATTTTTTTTTGAAATTAATTTATTTTTCATAAATTTATTTTCGAAATAATGTTTTTTTTTTCTAATTTTTTTAGAAAAATTTATTTTTCTTTCGAAATTTTTTTTTAGAATATTTTTTTCGAAAAAAAAATTTTTAATTTCGAAAAAAAAAATTATTTCGAAATTAATTTTTTTGAAATTAATTTATTTTTCATAAATTTATTTTCGAAATAATGTTTTTTTTCGAATTAAATTTTTTTAGAATTTTTTTTTCGAAATTAAATTTATTTTCGAAATTAACTTTTTTAAAAAAATTAATTTTTTTTTCGAAATTTTTTAAACAAAAAAATCGAAAAAAAAACGACAACTGGACTGAATCTATAACGCCGGATGAACCACAGGGACCATTTATGTAGTTAACAAAAATAAGAATGAGGGTATTTTGGTCATTTTAGTCATTCGGTAACCTGGTTGAACACACTTTGCAAGTTCAGTAACCTTAATGTCACATTTTGATAGTTCGGTAACCTGATTGAACAAAAAAAAAAAAAAAAAAAAAAAAAAGATCGGTATGAAAGGTGAATAAAACTTGAAAGTTTGGTAACCTCTGTGTGTATAAACCCCATTTTATAATTATGCACAATTTTGACATCAAACTAAATCAAGGGTGTTGCTCAAAACACTCCTTTCATACCCATTTAACATATCTTTGTGCATAACGATTTTACGTACAACAACTGAATACTTTGACTCTAAAACATGTTTGAATAATTAAAAGACATCTTTATATAGACATGGGGTTTAACTCATTTTCATAGCATGGTTATCTACCTCTTCTTGCCTACACAAAATCAACAAGTACTTCCAATCTATGCTTTACATCTTAAGGCCTTTATCCGATACCTTACTTGTCCACATAAACCTACAAAATGTTAAACAACTAAAACGTAAGTTTTACGCTTAGTAAGTAATCGACGATAACAAATTATCATATATAATTTTATCACACTTGCAGTTCATATTTTTCATAACTAGTCCACATAACAAACAACTAATACTTTCATACATACCACTTAATCAATTCATCAACTAATAATAACATAAAATCCATCTCATACCATGGTTAGTCCATAATACTAGACCAACAAACTCACCTCCTCAGCTAGTTTGTCTAACTAGCATAATTCTAGCACATTGTCCAAGCTTCTTAACCATTTTTCCTAAACACTTGACACATCCAAACACATAATAGACAATATGATAAATCAATATAACAACAAGTTATAACCATATTACTTACCTCAATTCCCTTGCTAATCTATCAAGAACACCAACACAAAGGTCACTTGATTCCTAAACAAGAATAACCACAAACACTTAACATCTCTACAATGTATAACTAATAAAAAGGGTCTAACATTATCCATTAACATAAACAAACTCATTTCTAACATGCATATGATCAATTATCATGATCACATGAAACCCCTAAATTTATCAAATTATCCATGAATCATAAAAGGAACTTAATCTTCATATGTCATTGCTTGTCAATTAGCCTCAAAACCTCTTTTACCAAAAACCCCCAATTTGGCTCACATGAACCCTAACTCCATAATGCAATTAAATAAAGGATTGGCTTACTTACTTGTGGGGAATCATAGCTAAGGACACAACTCTTGAATTGGAATACATACCACAAGAAATTGATCACTACAATTGGCTTCTCCTTTTTCCCTCATCTTTGTTTCTCACATCACACACATAAAGAACCAAACAAAAGTGAAGTGTGTGGATTTTGGTGGATGATTGGTTATAAATCTGTATATCTTTGACAATATGGTGGAAATGATCTCTCATGTCTTATTCCTAAGACTTAACCACATAAAACTTTCTATACACATTTTGCTTGACATTGGCTTATAGTTTGACTTTCAACTAACAATTATTGACTAGCCAATCATATAACGTCTTCTAACACATACAATATATGTTATAGTCAAACCAATACAAGGGCATTTTAATAATAAAATTCCTAAACCGGTTTCGGGATGTAACACATATAAAGAGAAAATTCAATTGCTTAAAACTTACAAATTTTAAAATCGAGTAAAGTTGTTAGACTAAAATACCCCTATTTATAAAAGTTAATGCAATCTATCAAAATATTTAAAATACTTAATTAGACTTTAAACCACTAAATTTCTTTACTCTCACTTACTCCACACCTATATACATAAAAATAAAAAAAAATGCACACACAAATCAGCGCTACTATACGCAGTAGCCGCTATGCACGGGTAATCGTCTAGTAAAGAGAAAACACACTTGCTTAAACTTAAAAACTTAAAATGAGTAATGTTGTTATACTAAAATACTACAGTATTACTTATAAAAGACAACGTCATTTATTAAATATCTAAATTACAAATTAAACTATTACAATTTTTACTTTCAATTGCTCCACAACCATATAGAATTGCACACATAAAATTAACGTTATACACTCTCGTCGCCATGCGCGGATAATAATCATATAGTGTGGATTAAAAGTTACATAAACTTAAAAGGCTAAAAAAGAAAAAAAGAAAAAAGATATAATATAATAATTAGAGTAAATATCAAAAATCGTCCCTGTGGTTTACAGGGTCATTTGGAAATGGTTCTTGTGGTTTAAAAAACCCGGATTTGGTCCCTGTGGTTTACGACCCATACGGATCTGGTCCCTTGACCAACAGATCCGTCAGTTGACCGTTAAATCCTTAAATAATACTAATGTGCGGGGGGTATTATTGGTAATCTACAATTGGCGCCAATATATCCCTCTTATCCAACCCTAGCAGATCATTTTTCATCCCTAAGGTTAGCAGATTTCACTCACCCACCAACCTTCATCTCTAAAACCCGCCAATTCCACTAAACCTTAGATATATGAAAATCGAATTAAGCAATGTTGTGTGAATGGAGGGTCCGTAAAAAGGGTTCAGCTTCAAATCCCTACCATGATTATAGTAAGTAAATTGTTTTTTTGCATTTTGATACTGTGTTTACAATGTAACATTGATTTTCTAATGTTATTTGGTTTTTGTGTGATTAGGTGAGTTCCCAACCCTTTTTTGTCTGAAGATTAACCATGGAGGTGAATTCACAAGCCCTCCCAAGAGACGTTACAAAGGGGGGAAGGTCAATTGGATTGACACAATTGATTCAGACCAGTTCTCTGTTCAGGAGGTTGGCAATATTATGAAAGAGTTAGGATATGAACCAGAAGGTATGGACTTTTATTTTAAGTTACCTAACTCTGATTTAGATAATGGTATAAGAAAATTAGAAACTGATAATGATGTGTTGGAATTGTTGAAGAATGTAGCTAAGTATAAGGTTATTGATTTATATGTTCTTCACTGTGTTTCTAAGGAACCTAAGTTTGTAGAACCTGCTTTGCTAGAAAATGTAAGTGATAATACTCATGAGGTACTAGAAACTGTGGAAACTGATGTAAGTGAGGATGAGTGGTTAAGGAATTGCATAAACAAGGTTGGAAGGTTGAATAAGAATGTAGGCCAGTCAAGTAAGAATGAAAGCCCAATTGTAGATGGTTCTGAGAGTGACCATGGTTCATATAGTGACAGTGATGATAGTGACTTTGTAGTTGATGAAGACTAATTGGTTAATGATGTAGAGGTTGATATGGCTGAATTTAGGAGTAACATAGATACAAATGCAGAATGGGTTGAATGTGTAGATATTGTAGAAAAAGTTACTGAGGTGGTACAGGATGAGGATGTTGATTATGAAGAGTTTGTTAGTGGGAGTGACTCAGATGATGAATGTAAGAGGAGAAAAGCATTAAGGAAGGTGTGTAAGATGAATATGGTGCATGCTGGTAGTCAGGGTAATATATGGAAAGAAAATTTATTTGTTGGTCAAACTTTTGGTAATAGCAAACTCATAAAGGAGATGGTCACAAGGGTAGCAGTTGAACAGATAAGAGAGTTGTGGCTTAAGAAGAATGACAAGCTTAGGGTCAGGGCAATTTGTAGAGGAATGATACCAAATTTTACATCTAATAATGAGCCAGAAGTAAATGGGCCAGATGATGGGCCAGAAGTTAAGGGTAAGCCCATTAAGTCCAAAACAGCTAGTGGATCTAAAATTAGGTCAAAACGTGTCTCTATTATACCTAGTGAACCTGAATGCCCTTGGTCTTTGCACTGCTCAAAGTTACCAAATGAGGATTCATGGCAAGTTAAAACCTTTTATGATGTTCACAAATGTTTACAGTCAAGATCTATGAAGAAATGCACAGCAACCTTCTTGTCAAAAGAATTAGAGGAAACAATCAAACCTAATCCAAAAATTCCTTTGAGTGCTCTTAAAGATCAGTTGCAGAAAAAACTTGAGGTTGGGATTTCAAAACAAAAATTGCAAAGAGCTAAGCAGATGGCCAAAGAAAGAATCATTGGTGATTATACAAAGCAGTATGCAATGCTGAGAGATTATCTTGGTGAATTACAAAAACAAAATCCAGATACAACTGTTAGGATTGATCTAGAAAGACCAAATGACCCCATAAGAGTTCTTGAAAGGAAGTTCAAAAGGGTTTATATATGATTAGGTGCTTTGAAAGAGGGTTTTAAGAAAGGAAAGAGAGATTTGTTGGGGTTGGATGGTTGTTTTTTGTCTGGTCCATTCCCTGGTCAAGTGCTTACAGCAGTAGGGGTAGATCCTAACAATGGAATTTACCCACTAGCTTATGCTATTGTTGAGGCTGAAACAAAAGAGAGCTGAAAATGGTTTTTAGATTGGCTTGGTGATGATCTCAATCTATTCAGCAACTCAAACTTTACCTTTATTACTGATAGGCAAAAGGTATGATTACTAATTTTCTTGTCTTTAAATTATTTTAAGTTTTATTGTTATCTTAACATAGATACTTGTTGTATATTAGGGTGTGATGCCAGCAATTGCAGAGACATTTCCATGTGCTGAACATAGGTATTGTGTAAAGCATATATATGACAACATGAAGCTGTCATGGAGAGGGCAGATGTACAAGGATTTGTTGTGGAAGTGTGCCAGCTCAACAACAGTTCAAATGTTTGACAGAAACATGGAAGCATTAAAAGCTCATAACAAAGAAGCCTATGAGTGGTTAAAGAAGATTCCACCACAACATTGGTCTAAAAGTCACTTTTCTGGTAATATTAATTGGTTTATCATCTTGCATTAAAAGTCACTTTTCTGAAACAGTCAACATATTCATTCATGTCATTGCAGGCAAGGCAAAGTGTGACGTGCTTTTAAACAACATGTGTGAAGTGTTGAACAGGCAACTAGTGGATGGAAGGGACAAGCCAATCATAACTTGTTTGGAGTTCATAAGGGAATACCTTATGAAAAGAATAGTAAATGTTCAAAAGGTGATCAGCAAGACTGATGGGCCTCTTACCCCTCATGCTGCTAGGTTGTTCAAGGTTATTGTTAAAGAAGCAGGACAACTAAAGGTAATCTAACTTGTTTTGAATTCTTTAACAGCTTTATTTCTTATAAGTCAATAGTAAATTTGCTGAACTTGCTGACATGATGGTTAAAGGATCCAAGTTAAGTAGGTCAGGAAAGAGTGTCACATGCAAACTGTGTAAGCAAGTTGGGCACAACCAGAGAAGATGCAAAGGTCAAAGAGATGGTGGTACACAAAGTGCAAGTGGTGGTTCAAACAAAGCAAGTGGTTCAAGAAAAGGAAGTGGTGGTTCAACCAAAGCAAGTGGTTCAAAGAAGTCTGGTATGGGATCACAATCACAAGAAAGTATGGTGTTTGAAAGTCCACTGGCTTCACAAACTGATGTTGTTGGTACACAGGCTTCAAGTGCCCCTAGTATGGTGACACAAGTACCTTTACTCCTACAAAATTCACCATCAAAGTGGACAAAGTCAGCTGCCAAAAGACTTAATTGATGTTTGTTCCTTAGTATTTATGTGTAACCAGACTTAAGATGTTATGTGTTTATGATGTTAAGACAATAGCCATTTATGGTCTTATGTTATGTTAAGACAATGGCCATTTATGGTCTTTATGTTACTAGTTAAGACAATGGCCATTTATGGTCTTTACTAGTTATGTTTAAGCAGAATTAAGGTCTTTATGTTACTGGTTATGCAGGAAAAGGTTCTGCACAAGTGATTCTTTTGGCCACTATTTTGTTCTCATGTCTGCACAAGACTTATGGTCTTGCAATTTGATTCTTTTGGACACTATTTTTTTCTCATTGACTGTCAATTGACTGCTTTGGAATTAGATAAAGTGTACAAAAGCATTCAAAAACTAAATGCTTATGCAGTGTGTTGGTTGGGATACTGCATATACCAACCTAATGTTTAATTGCATTTAAGTTTACATTGAAACGTGTGGTGATTTTTGCTTTAAATTGACATACACACACCCCACATTACACACAAACCATCTGAGATCACACATTGTCAAAAAATGAGTTCAAATCCTCCAGTCATTCAGATTTCATCTGATTCAAGTACTGCTAACACAAAGGGAAAAGGAAAGTTGGAAACTTCATCTGAATCAAGCATTAATTGTAGCTTTCTTAATGATAGCTGGGTGTCCAGCTATCATTCAACATCTGAGGAAGAGGATTGTGTGTCCAAAAAGGGTAAAGAGTTGGAAGCTCAGTCAAAGAAGCTAAGTCAAAAAAAGGTAAATGCTTATGCTAGCTATCATGTTAACACTGCTCCTGTGAAAGGTAACCCAACCTATGATGAAAGGGTTCAAGTGCTTGGCACTCCAAATGGGCACACTTGGGAAGTCATCCAGGGACAGAGGTGGAAGAGAGGCAAAGGGAATTGAATGAAGTCATCCAGGGCACACTCTATGTACTGTCTTTTTCTTATGATGTCAGTTTAAGAAGCTTTGTGTAATGCACCAATGTATGATCCTACTATCTAATGAAAAATGCATCTATGTATGCATTATTTAAATAAAAATTAAAGAATACTTATTTGTCAAGTTGAAAGTGCTTATTTTCATTCAAATTAAGCCAAAATACAACTTGAGTAATAACATAACTGTCTTGCTAAAATAACCAAAATACATTCATACCCTACTGATTCACTACACCCAACATATCACTTTAACACTAAATAAAGGAAAAAAAACACCCAACTGATAATCAACCACTTCTTCAATCTTCATGCTTCATGAGCTTTTTCAGCTACTTCACCTTGTAGCCGATTCATTGAATTCAGTAGACCAGGTATTATTTGGACAGCCCTCTCACACAGTGGAGGATCATACCAATCCACTATCCCACAATTTGATACCTATATACCAAATCCAAAAATTAGGTCAAATTAGGTCAAAATGGGGGTTTTTAAAAACTACAAAATTAAAGACTTACTCTTTTACTACAACAATAGAATCTTCTTCCTGGGTTTGAAGGTGTCCATGAAGTTTTGATTATGGCTACTGAACCACATCGATTGTATCTCACCATTGTACAGCTCCTGGGTTTGATATTTGTTTGTGTAACGGCTAAAAAAAAGAAGAAGGAGGTTTATAAGTATTTAACAAACATAAAAAGACAATATTACCCCCCACATATTAGCCAAGTCACAACATAACTTGGTCAACTGACGGATCTATTGGTCAAGGGACCAGATCCGTATGGGTCGTAAAGCACAGGGACCAAATCCGGGTTTTTTAAACCACAGGGACCATTTCCAAATGACCCGGTAAACCACAGGGACGATTTTTGATATTTACGATTTTACTCTAATAATTATCTCTATGGAAAACGTAAAAACCCATTTTGTGTTTTGAGAAAAAAAGTCTGCAATAACAATTGGGATCTTGAATGGCGTACGTCGAACGAGGTATCCCTCAATTTCCATCATCATCTTTTTTATGGTTTATTTCATGATTCTGATTAAATTCTTGCCATTTTGTTTAATATTAGGATTCAAATTGGATTATTATTTTATTGTTTGTTAAATGATATGATTAGATTCTAAGGATTGTGTTTAGTTATTGGTTTGCTTTGATTAATCATGTTTTGACCCGAAATGAGAACATGTGATGTTAACTAGCTAATTTCAAGCCCTTATTAGCTTTATATGGATGTTCATATCCTTAGGTTTTGATAGAACATGTGATGTTAACTAGTGTGGCCGTGGACGTAGGTTGAGAATATCTCTTGATTGAACGGCAATATGTGGTTTTGACTTTCTGCACTTAACTTTTGTGTTGCCCTTGTGTATGCGATTTTGTGTGACTAGATATCAATTCATGGTTACTTGTTGGGCTCCGATTTCCTAACAGATAAAACAGCTTAAATGCATTTTCTATATAAACCTGCCGTAGTCTGAGTCAATCAGTAAACGGTAGAGGTAAATGGATGAAGTTTTCCTTGTTCAGGTTACCCGGGGAGAGCGAGTCTTTGACTCAGATGAACGCGGCCTAAACAGGGTATCACTGTGACCCCGTGATCGTTTCTGACTCTTCTCTGGCATAGTAAACATAAAGTAGTTTTACCTGGGTCACATTGGTATGCTATTAGTATTAGACTATTAGAGTGCTTTACTCTGGAGCATCAATTGTTTTGACATGAATGTGACTGTTTTATCTGCTGTCAGTTTTTGGTGATCACAATTTTTATGACTTTCAGTCCACTTTGGTAAAGTTGACATGAAATTCAGCTTTAACAAAGTCCATTGAACGTTAAACTCAATGTATAGTAACTTAATATCTTTAAAATATGTCTTAAACGCACACTAGTAATGAAATAAGTAAAGCGACATTAGGATTTTTAGGAAAAGAATAAGCACCTAAATTTTGCCTATTACTCAATGATATCAACTGTTTATTAATCTACAATTCTCGTTTATCAGTTGACATTAACATCCTCATATGCGCGTCATGCTATGCATATACAATCATAGTAAGACTCAGGATTTTAACTTGTTTCTGTAGTTCACCACCTCATACATTTCCTGTGTCCTGATTCTTGTCTAACATAAATGTCTTCAAAAAATTACCTTCTGTTCATCAAGTTGCCAGTTGTCTAATTCACCTAATCTTTATATCGGAATCGGGTTTAGAGACCAGCTCAATGTGCCCCTACAATGTCTAGTTAACCATCTCATATAATATATCTAGGAATCTCCCTTAAAACAAAACTGAGGCCGTGAAATATCTTTTAACGCTCTTTTTCATTTCCTCCCTGCACAAAGTTCCGCTTTAAATGCTAGTATCATTTATATCGTTTCTTATATTCACAAGGTATTTTTGACTGATTAGGAATACTTAGCCTCATTCAATATCTTTTTAGAAGAACACAATCACTCACTTCCAATTTCTTTCCCCTTCTCTTCTCGTGCATGATTATATAACACAGATAGTTTATGTCCGCTTATTTTGTGAAGGTTATGTTGCAAATTCTTGTTTCTCTCTTAAATGTGCACACATTTTATTTGGTATTTTGTGGAACAGGGGTATATAATTTATTAGTTTTCTTGCTTGTATGTGTTGAACTTACAGTTACTTTGTGTTGTTTACTCAGGCGTTGTGAAATCCAATCGAACAATATGGCGTCTAAGGACAATTATTGATTTCTTTTGGGGAATCATCAATTTCATATCTGTGTTTTTCGCCACTATGTTTTCGGTATTGATTCCTGACATTTGTTTCCTCAAACAGCAAACCCATTATGCAATGTTCATTTAACAACTCATTTATATGTGATGCATTTGTAGATGGAGAAATCTGATGGCTATAAGAAACTATCTGGTTCCAGCAAGAAATGGGACGGCGGTGGCCCTGGTGGCGGCCCATACGGTGGTGGGCCATATGGTGGTGGCCCAGGACGGCCTCCACGTGGATTAGACAATGTTAGAGGCATAGACCACAGTATGTTATTACCTATTTTATTTCCAGTTGTAATTCTATTTACTTACAATATAGGTGGTATTTGGTTTTTTATTACCTATATGGGTAAATATTAAATTAGTTTAAAGGAACCATCATGTGGATCGTACGGGTCAAAAGTTTTCCAAAGTGTATTTCTAACTCGTAAAACCACTTAAATAGTTTAATATCATAAATGGATGATTATTGAAATAATTTACTTTTCTGATCACATTTGACACGCTTATTGTTTTTAAAAACATGGACTGTTAAACAAACATACCCAAATACCCATTTTGACCCATCAGACCATCCATTTTTCTGCCTCTAATAAATCCAGCATGTTTATGACTTATTTTCACTCTGACTCTCTTTGCAGACTCTCTTCCAGCATGCGGATCCTGCTGTGGAGGCTAAAAGTAGCAGATACAGATACAGATTTCTGATGCCATGCTCTTTGCTCTTGACATTTTCAAGTCAAAACAATAAAGTTCTGTAAGAACTTTGTAAGAACTTTGTCTTTTGTATCATTATGAACGTGTTTGTGATTGCTTTGCTTATATGCACTCGATCTGATTTAGTATCATATCATGTTATTACAATTTGTAAATCTGAATGTGAAGTCATATGTTCCCTCTAGTCGCTTGCATGTATTAGTTCTTCAAAACCTTGATTAACAACCGAGTAGATCAATTCATTTTACATGGTTCAGGACATTAATGTACTATGTGGCAACATACTCGGTTCTTTTATTATGTTATCTAGCTCCTTTTCGCCATGGGGGCAATTTCATATCTCCCCTCATTAAATTTGGAAATTTCATATTTACCTAAACATGCTTTAAAAACATTGTACATTATGCATTGAATGGTTGTTCTTTGGGTATATATGAAATTAATTATGAAAGTAGGGGGAGATATGAAATTCATCCTTTCGCCATGTAGCTCACAGGCAGTTACTTTTAGGTGTGGAAAGGATAAAACTCAAAGCACTATTTAGCATTTTTATTTGAGCCTTTAATTGATGTATCAAGTATCATTAGATTAAGGCCTTCTGGTAATAATTCATTTATATGGACCCCTCATTGGCTAAACCTTTAATGGTGCTCCATATCTGAAAATAGCTGTCTTATTTTGATTACAACTGCATATTTATTCATATATTGTGTACGATTAAAGTAAAGATAGTCTATGTATGATGTAAGTTTGGTGGTTGATTCATGGACGTACTCGTTGTTTGGGACCATTCTTAGATCATTCATAGACCTTGTCACGCTTTTGTCTTTGCTTGATTTATATATAGATTCTTCTAGATACTTGAAAAATACCAACTTAATTGATCTTTTGGGAATAGTATAGCATAGTTAATATGTGTGTCCAATGGTGCATGAGAAGATAGCTAACCCCTTGGTGTGTTTGCATTATGGTCAGATTTCTGGTTCTTTGAAAAAGATAAGAATCAATTGTTTCGATTCCTTATTGTCAGAATTTTATAGCGTAGCAACCACATCCGGTCCAACCTCATTTACGGCTCATATGTATGCAACACATAACAATGTCTAAGGTATAAGTATATGGATACTCTATACAAATCAGGTGTGATGGTTGCAATAAGTTTCCTTTTCGCCTTTTGGGAGATCCACAATCTTGCTAGATTTTGATCTAGTATCCACTCTATTGTTAATTTCAAGTTTCATATCCTTGCCAGTAACAAGACTTACCAAACTTTGATACTAGTAAAAAGATCAAGAAATTTGTGGAAATTGTCGACCATCGTCCTCAAATCAGTCTCAACTCTTTCACACACCATTCTTGACTCAGTCAAAGGATCGTCGATGAAACACATACATCGTAATCCATGCACCCATAGCTCATAAACCTTAACATCGACTTGATAGTGATATTTGGCACTTATATGATTGAAAAGGGTCATATTTTAATGCTATGGGTCCATTAAGTATTATCCCTCATATTTCTTAGAACAATAGTGAGAAGAAAAGATAGAATAAGATTAAATATATGTACATCGATGAGTCAACGTGACAGTGAAACAACATATAAGAAATATTCGTCGTACATGTTTCTGGGTCATCCTGAAAGAAGAAAACGATAGATTCTAGCTAGCGAGTTAACTTGCAATACGAATAATTATAATGAGTGAGCAAACACAAATGCACGTTGATTCTCATGTGCTTGAGTCAACACAAGTAACTTAAGAATTCAATAGGCACATGATAAAAGTTGCTTCCCAAATAAATATGCAGGCACATGTAATTGAAAAGCGAAGTGAACTATCCTTTAAACTATTTCTGATTGAGGAATATGGACCTGATAACATCTCACAAACATAACAACTCAAATACCCGCGAACCGAAATACATGTAATTGTATTTCAAACAATATAAAGGTTCTCATTAATACAATGATATTGATCTGTCACCATTATAAGGTTTTTGTTTTTTGAACGACACCCTTATAATGTTTGAAGTGACTATATTATAGTCCAATCATTAACTTTTATGATTTATAACTCAATGACAAAAAGAACATAAAGTACCAACAGATATGTGGTATACATATCACATTGATTTAAATAATGCTGTTCTTTTATGAAAGGCAATAAATTTACAAAGACAACTATAATATATACATCCTAACACAACTACATTAATCTCAGCTAAAATGTATTGGGAAGAAGTATAACACCAACCCAATAATGGAGTTATGTGTCGTCTCCTTATTATTAACATACCTGAGGATTATATCTTATAAACATTACGAATAAAACACACAAGAAGACAGATAAACATAATCCATACTCAAATCTTATGAAGAATAATTTGAACACCCTTCTTTGGGATAAGAATGAACATATCAACCGGGTAATGAACATAGTTACTTGAAAGGGTGAACCTATAATGCTGCAAGATCAATGAAAGTGCAATCTTGGCTTCGTTCGTGGTAAAGTTTAAACCAACACAAGTCCGGGGTCCCATTCCGAATGGAAAAAATGCTGCAGCATTGTTGTTGGTAGCTCGAGCAACCCCATTAGCAAATCTCCCTGGTCTGAAATAATGAACATCGTTTCCCCATATTTCCGGGTTGTGATGAAGTGCAAGTACTGACATGAAAATATTCACATTTGCAGGAAGTGTAAAGTTTCCCAATTTGATTTCCCTGTCTACTTTTCTTGTCATTGTAATCACAGGAGGATATAGCCTGAGTGACTCATTGATCACCATGTTCATCTGCATTCAAGATACCAAAATATTCAAATCGTTCAAAGTTAGAAAAAAGAATTATAATTATGTCGTCCCCTTAACTTTGAGTGTGTCATGTTTAACCACTCCACTTTCATTATCTAATCGATTTAAACCTTTGACCTGTCTCCTGTCTGTGTGGGGATCCTAGTAGTTTTCCTTTTTTTTTGTTCTATCCTTTTTCTGTACTTGGTGGAAAGTTGCGAAAAAATAATCCAAAAACAGTTAAGGCGCCAAACCATTGCGATTTTTTGTTGTTAACCGCCAGAAGTGTAAAACTTAAACGGTTTTACCTATAATTAACCCAGAAAAGAAACATTGTCTTACGTTTTTAAGTCTTGCAATGCCATCAGAAGTTGGGGAGTTTTGACCAAAGAACTCGTACACTTCTTCCCTTACTTTGTCTTGCCAATCTTGATTAATAGCTAAAAGGAAGACAGTCCACGAAAGTAAGCTCGTGGTCGTGAGATGTCCAGCACCGTATATGGCTTTGAGCTCATCAATCATATGATCTATTGTGATCCTCTTAATTCCGTTAGGATCATTAGCAATTTTCACAAGTTGTCCAAGGTAATCGCTTCCAAACTCATCAACCCCTTCACTCTTATTCACCTTTCTGTTCTCCACAATGTCAAGAATCGATATCTTTATCGCTTTTTCAAGCTTCTCCGCTTCAATTTCATCAGTTGTCTTCAATATCAAACTGAAAAAGAAAAACATATAGTACTAGACTCCGAATGTATCTATTTAAATGCCCCAATAGGCCAATATTTTGTTTTGTATTTTCTACCCTTTTTTTCTGCATACTTAAGAAAAGGTACAGTAGAAAAAAGTCTGTACTGATCAATATTTATTGTACTGAGCTAAAATTTTACCTCATACCCGGAAACCGTAACTTGTACACATTTCTAACGATTATTGCAGTTAGTTTCGCCACCATGTCAAATATATGCTTCCCTTCAATATAACTACTACCAAAAGCTGTTCTCGATATCACGTCAGTTGTTACTAGCCCAAATTCTTTGTGTACGTCGATTTCTTGGCCTTCGTAATCTTTCCACTTCTCTAGCATCATCTCAAAGCTTTTGCTCATCTCCGGAATCATATTCTATGTTATTGTTTGGTTTAAAGTGACAAAGTTACTTACACATACAAAGTTCGGATGATCTTTTCACAAAGTTAGAGCACATATATATTATTGTAATGATCTTGTGAATTCGATATACTCACCTTCAAGCTCTCCGCATGGAAAGTATGGTTAGCTAGTTTTCGAACTTTTGCCCACTTTTCACCTTCATTTGTTATAAGTGCTTCACCTAAGAGCTTCTTTGCAAACCCATCCACTTCCATTTTCGGATAAGCTCCTTCTCGGTTGTTTAGCACTTCCTTTACTAGCTCCGGTTCTGTAACAAAAATCTGTGCTTCTGAACCATGCCAGTTGATAAAATTCTTTCCTATACAACACGAAACAAACAAATAAGCATATGCATTAAATATATAATGTTCATGCATAGCGAAAATATTACCATGGATTTTGATCCAAGAGTCGACATGTGGCTGAATTCTTGAAAATATGTCATGTGAAATATCCATCGGGTGGTTCATGGATTGGTTTCTCATGGCAGCGATCACTTTGGTGTTTCCATGAGGAAATGCATATGGAATGCCTTCAATTCCTTGTGATTTCATCATTCTTTGTATATTGATCGGAGTCCGCCATGCCTTATCAACGAATGAAATGAGGGCGTGAAGGAGAAACAGACTCGATACTATGATTACAAGAACTAGAACTAGAGCCATGAGTAGGAAAAATTAAATCTTTTTTTTTTTTTTTTTTTCCCAGCAAAGACGTTGGATGCATTGTTTTATAAAGAGGTCAAAGAATTATAATTAATGTATGATGCATGACTACATCTGTTTTAACATATTATAGAAAATTATTGCACATTATTTATATCTTCCTAACAGATACTCGTGTTGGAAGATATAATATCGAGCCATGAAGTATATATATAATGTAAAATCTTTTATATTTATATACTTACAATTCTCGCGCACGTGCGAGTTTTACCGTTGTGCATACACAATACCGTTAAATAAGATGTTTTATAAAATTATGTAAAATCTTTTATAGTTATATACTTACAATACATGTGCATGCACAGGTTTGTTGGACGAAGTATTTTACTTTGTTTAATTGACATAGTGTCGAGGTTCGTGTTGTTTAAATTTAATTATTGATATCGTTATGCATGTTTAATAGCACGCAATGACTCTTGAGAAAAATACTTTTCTGGATATTCTCATTTAAACATAAAAGAGGAATTACATGAGTCATTTGTTATTTACAATCTCGTGTTTTATTTACATATAACAGAAACTCGCGCTTTCATTTTGATATTTATAATTTCGTGCATGTAGTAATATTTAATTATAATAATATTTATTAATAACAAAACTTATATGGTTTTTTGGTAATATAAAGTAGAGTAAATTGCAAAAATCGTCTCTAAGGTTTGGCCAAATTGCAGGTTTCGTCCAAATAGTTTGAAAGTGCATAGATCGTCCCTAAAACAAACCTTTTTGCAAATTTTGGTCCCTGGCTTTAACCGGCGTTAAGTGGATTCCGTTAGAAGTTACACGTTAGCCCTTTTGACCAACAACTGTTGCAGCGTTCATCCTTTAAACTAACAGCCGTTTATAATTAAAAAAATTTGGTTTATTTAAAGTTTTTTGATTTTTTATATACGTTTTTATAAAAATATTTGTATACGTTTTTATACACGTTCTTTTATACGTTTTTGTATACATTTTTATATATTTTTTAAACGTTTTTATATACGCTTTTATATGTTTTTATATATTTTCTTATATACTTTTTATACGTTTTTATATATGTTCTTATATACTTTTTATACGTTCTTATATACTTTTTGTATACGTTTTTATATATGTTTTTATACACGTTCATATGTACGTTTTTTATACGTTTTTATATACTTTTTTTTTATATATGTTCTTGTATACTTTTTATATACGTTTTATATACTTTTTTGTATACGTTTTTATATATGTTATTATATACTTTTTATACGTTCTTATACGTTTTTGTATATAAAAAGTATATAAGAATGTATAAAAATGTATAAAAAGTTATTTAAGAATGTATAAAAAAACGTATATAAAAGCATATATAAAACGTATAAAAAGTATATGACATCATATATAAAAACGTATAAAAGCGTATATAAAAATTATATAAGAGCATATATATAAACATATATATAAAAACATATAAAAACGTATAAAAAACGTATATAAAAACATATATAAAAAGTATATAAAAACATATATAAAAGTGTATAGAAGTGTGTATAAAAATGTATACAAAATATATAAGAATGTATACAAAAACGTATATAAGAACGTGTATAAAAACGTATATTAAAACATATAAAAAAACGTATATAAAAACATATATAAAAGCGTATAAAAACTTATATAAAAATGTATATGTTTTTATAAATCCATATATAAAAATGTATAAGAACGTATAAAAATTATATAAGAATATATTAAAAAAAAGAGTATAAAAACGTATACAAAAACGCATACCAAAACACATATAAAAAGTATCTAAGAATATATATATAAGCGTATAAAAACATACATAAAAAATCGAAAAAACTTTAAATAAACTGAAATTTTTTAATTATGAACGGCCGTTAGTTTAAAGGATGAACGCTGTAACAGTTGTTGGCCATAAGGGCTAACGTGTAACTTCTAACGAAATCCACTTAACGCCAAATTTGCAAAAAAGTTTGTTTTAGGGACGATCTATGCACTTTCAAACTATTTGGACGAAACCTGTAATTTGGCCAAACCTTAGGAACGATTTCTGCAATTTACTCTATAAAGTATATGATATATTTAGGGATAATACCACCAAAATGTAGTAAACTTTCTAATTCCGACAATTATGTGTACTCAATTGATGCCCGTGCCATGTGTCTTAGTCCAACTCAGCTTTCCCGTGCCACGTGGATATTCTTTAATTTTTTTTATTTTTTTTTCGAAAAAATTTCTAATTTTTTTTTTCGAAAATAATTTCTAAAAAAAAAATTTCCGAAAAAAAATTTCTAAAAAAAATTTGTAGAAAAAAATAATTTTCTAAAAAATAATATTTTTCGAAATTATTTTTTAGAAAAAAAAAATAATCCACGTTATTTTTCGAAATTATTTTTTAGAAAAAAAAAATTATTTGTCGAAATTATTTTTTTCGAAATTATTTTTTAGAAAAAAAAAATCCACGTTATTTTTCGAAATTATTTTTTAGAAAAAAAATTATTTTTCGAAATTATTTTTTCAAAAAAGAAATTATTTTTCGAAATTATTTTTTTTCTAAATTATTTTTTAGAAAAAAAATTATTTTTCGAAATTATTTTTTAGAAAAATACTCCCTCCGTTCCTAAATAAATGTCCACTTTTGACTTTTTAAGTCTCTTTTTTCTAACTTTGACCTTAAATATTTTTATTTGTGTTATATAATACTTGATGAAAATTATACCAATTAAAATACATTTAAAACCTAATTCATTCATATATTGTGCATCAAGTATTATATAACACAAACAAAAATATTTAAGGTCAAAGTTGAGAAATAAAGACTTCAAAAGTCAAAAGTGGACACTTATTTAGGGACGGAGGGAGTATTATTTTTTAGAAAAAATTTTTTCGAATTTTTTTTTTTATAAATTATTTTCGAAAAAAAAAATTTAGAAATTTTTTCGAAAAAAAAAATAAAAATAAAGAATATCCACGTGGCAAGCTGAGTTGGACTAAGACACGTGGCACGGGCAGCAATCGAGTACACATAATTGTCGGAATTAGAAAGTTTGTTACATTTTTGAAAAAAAAAAAGATCACTACATAGGATTGGAAAAGATGTCAAGTTTACTACATTTTGGTGGTATTATCCGACATATTTACCTACCGGAAACTAACAGATTATGTTCTATAAGTGAAAGATGTTTAGGGTTAAATGGGCCTCAACAATTTAACTGGGCTTGGAAAACGATTATCTCTTTGAATCGTGATCTCACTAAATTAAATATTGATATGTCTACTGTCTTTGTAAAGCAAGTAGGAGATGGGTCTTCAACAAGGTTTTGGCATGATGTTTTGGCTAGGAAATTCAGCTTTGAAAAATAATTTTCCTCGGATTTACCTACTGGAAACTAACAGATTATGTTCTATAAGTGAAAGATGTTTAGGGTTAAATGGGCCTCAACAATTTAATTGGGCTTGGAGAAGAGAAGTAAGATCAGGCCTAGAAGAAACTCAACTAGTTTCACTTGTAGACCTTTTAAAGGATTTTAATCCTTCTGTTGAGGCCGAATACTGGAAGTTCACCATCAACACTCCTCACATTTTCTCTGGTTCGGCCAGTGGCGAAGCTAGACCAACTTCAGTGGGGGGTCGGGATCTAATATACCGAAATTTCACAATTAAAATGGGGGGTCGAAACCGAATATACCGAAAATTTTCTACATGAAAACTATATACCACCTACATCGCAAAAAAATTTTTGGGGGGTCGGGCGCTTCCCCCCCCAAGGTAGCTGCGCCCTTGGTTTCGGCTATGAGAAAGCACATCGACATTCAGATTTTAGATATAAGTGGAACCAAGGTAAGATGGAACAAAAACACTCCAATTAAAATTAACATGTTTTCTTGGAGATTGATCATCAATAGACTTCCAACTCGTCACAATTTGGATCTACGCGGAATAGAACTTGATTCCATTCTTTGTCCAGTTTGAATGAAGCTGTAGAGACTGACCAATATCTATTTCTCGAGTGCAACATCGCACAACATCTTTAGAAGTTGATCTTAAAGTGGTGGGGGTTAAATGACTACCCCAAAGACATCTTAGGAATCGTCACATGGGCTGATTGAGTATCTCGTCCAACCAAGGTAAAACCTATCTTTGAAGCAGTGGTTCTTATCACCAATTGGACTATTTGGCCCTTTAGAAATAGACGGTTTTTTTTTACTTTAAACCTCCAAGAAAAGACACCCTCGAAGCAAAAATAAAAACCCTTTCTTTCTCGTGGATTACTTATAGAAACGGGAAATTTAACTTAGATTGGAATGTATGGATCTATGATCCTATTTTGGCATGTAACACAGTAACAACATCTTGTAAATTTCCCCATCTCGAGCTTCTTGCTTGAGTTTTTTTAACAAAATCTTGTCATTCAACAAAAAAAAAAAAAAAAAAAAAAACTTATTAAAGAACATGAAAACTAATAAGTTTAGTTAAGTCTTTATAATTTATTTAAAATTTAATAACTAAAGTTTTATTAATTACCTTTTTTTTTTTTTTTTTTTTTTATAATTAAAAATCGACACATTTATTTTTATACATATTTATTTTGCTAGATGAAATTTAGATAGGTTTTGACCAAATTGAAAACAACTTTGACATTTATTGCTCAATCAGAATGCTCGATTTCAAAATTTAGTTCTTTTTTTTCTTTTTTTTTTTTTTTTTTTTTTTTTTTTCTTTTTAGTTTTTTAGTTTAGATTTAATTTCATTTAAAATAGTTAATGTTTGTATTAATCTTTAAAATTTTAAGGTATTAATCTTTGTCTATTTCCTTACATCTCTTATTAATCTCAAGTTTTTATTGTCAAATTTTAGTTGATGATAGTTTACCTTTTTAGTCTCTACTTTTACTTCTTTAATCACCTCTTTTATATACTTTTCTTTTAAAAATCTTCTAGTATTATGTTTTTAAGCAATAAAGTTTTAGTCTTCTCATTAAAATTGTCATTTTTAGTTTTTAAAGATTTAAAAGTTTGCATTTTTTTTAGTCTAAACATCATTTTAATCTTGTTTTTCTATTAAAATTTTTAACTTTATGCATTATTAGTTTAAAAGTAGTTTTAAGAACTCAAGTTTTTATTACTTTTATCAATTTAACTTATAAAGTTTTTAACTTTATTTAATTTTTAACTATAAAACCCCAAATCAAAAACTACAAAAATAAATAGATTAGTTGATGATGATTTGTTGGTGATTATGGAGCAATCAAGAGGAGATTATGGGTATTATCGGTTTATTTAGAGTTCATATTGTCCGCATTCTTCATCTTGGTGACTTTTAATCTCTTTTCAATTATCTCTTTTTTTTTTCTTTTTTTTTTTTTTAATTGTTTATTGCTTTGTTTAGACTTATTATGCTTATTTATGTTATTATTGTAGTTTTTATTATGTGCAAGTAGTTTATATATGTTAGTTTAGAAATATGCTTATTATTGTTGGATTAATTGTTATTGTTAGCTTAATAGTCATGAGTAGTGAGTAGACTTTTTTATATACTTGTTTAGTGGATTATTCCGTGAATTAAGTGTGGTTTTAAAAGTTAGAAAATATATTGATTAGTAATTTTAAGTTACTTAGATTGAAATTTTGGTTGTTTGAGCGGGCAAAAGCCGTGAAAATAATTGGGTTTTAATTTAGATATTGATATCTCTTTATGAAATTGTTTTCAAAATAAACCAACGTTGTGAGAAAATGATTATTTATAAAAGATATTAATTCATCAATAGAGGACTTAATTGAAATAATAAACCACACTTAAGGATCTTGATAATTTGCTTAACAAGTATATCTTTTTATCATAAATTTCTTATTTTGCTTGCTTAGTATAATCTAGTTTATCATTTTTTAGTTGTTATCTTTTATCGTTAACTTTAGATTATTTACTTGCTACTAGTTTTTAGATTAGGTTGCGTTTTAGGTTATTTGTGTTTTACATGCGTAATTATTGCTTTATGATTGGTATTCGTAGTTATAAAATCCAAATATCTCTTTTATTCTCACTATTCATCTCACTTATCCACGAACCGAATCACAATTCCATTCACACCTTCGTCGGGACAACGAACCTCGGGTTTTCACATTATTTCCCTTTTGTGAATTCCTTTTGAGATATAAATTGATTGAAACCAATTTTTGCATTTTTGCATATTCTATTACTCCCTCGGTCCCCAATTTTTTTTATTTTTTACTATTATTATTATTATTATTATTATTATTATTATTATTTATTATTATTATTATTATTATTATTTATTTATTTATTTATTTGAGCAAACCTCGGTCTCAAATTAAATGTCTTCATTGTATTTCAACCAATTAAAAATGATTTTAGTGAGTAAGAATGATATCTGTTTAATGAAGAGTATAGCTGGTAAGATTTTTTAAAACTTCCTATAATATGAAAGTGAACATTTATATTCCAACAGACATAGTATTATGTAAGAGATGTCAGCTAGGTGAATTAATGTCATTCTCAAAAAACAAAACAGAGGCCCAATTTACTAAACGGGCCCTAATTTAGCGACTACAAGTCGAATGAATGTGCTTTGCACTTAATTTTTACTTTTGCATTTTAGCTCTTTCAAGTTACCCAGTTAGCTTTTAGAAATAAAACATGAAACGTATTCATAACTCATAAGTAGGTAACATAAAATTGTTACCTTTTAAGTTACTGACTGACTTTTAAACTGGTCAAAAGAAGACTAGCCCGGTCAAGCGTGGCATGTAACTCTTAAAGATATGATGATTTCAAGCCGTTCTTGGTGTGGTCAATAGTTAAAGTTTTTAACTCACAAATAAGGCAATCTCTGATTTCCGAATCTAAGTAGATGCAAATGGTGAAGGAGTTGCTAACTTCTTGTTTGTTGCCCGTCAGTCCGTCACAAGTATATTACGTTTGTTAAGGGTCAACCTTTTGCAACCAGATTTTAGCCCCGTTTCAAGTATATTCATTATACTTGTCTGGTTGATGGTTGGGAATAAAAATAAAACTAACTACACCCACGGGCCACAAAGCTCTATACCAACCATTCAAAAATTCAAACCAAACGATAATATCTATAGTCGTACTTGCATTCACAGCCACATATGAAAAATAATTTTACAAACATAAATTCATCAAGAAAATCTCCTTAACCACGCTTCGTTTACAAGAACAAATATATGGAATTATTCATTCTAGCAAAGATATACATGAAATTCTGTAAGTCAAGCCGAATAAAAATCATTAGGCTGGCGACGAAGTTCCCGAAAATAGCCTCTAGGGTTAGCTTCAAAGGTAGTCCTTGCTATTATCATTGGTGATCTGCCTGGTGCTATCATATATCTCTCCTCGTCCTCATCCGATGTTTCTCCACAGCAGCAAAAACAACGAAAAAGACTCAAAAACAATGAAGAGATGGACCCGAAAAACAAGTGACATATGCACAAGCATGTGAGCACGGCTGCTAGCGCGATGAGATACGGACACGCAACCTCGTACCAATGGGTGTCTGGTGGATACTCTTTGTTGAATGAATCACTTAAGTAGTGGAAGAAGTCGTTAACGAGGGAGATAAACTTATCTAAGATGTCGTCGAAGGTGATGGTCATTTTTTTTGTTTCGGGCGCTATTGTAATTTAAGTCAACTTTATAATTGGTCGTTTATACTTTAACTTTATAGTTGAGTAGTCCTTTATGTGGATTGTGGAAGTGGAATATGAGGGCGTTTAGTTTAGAACGAAATTCTCATGTTTTTACTAAAGTGTTTTGTATAAAACAAGAAAAACAGAAATATCATTTAAATTAAGTTTTTTCACTAAATTCTATTAAAAAATAAGAGTAAATTACAATGATGGTCCCTGTGGTTTGCGTTGACTCACACTCTTGGTCCCTTGACTTTTTTTTTTGCACTTACAGCCACCAACTCTGAAAACCTTAACACTCATGGTCCTTTGACCAAACTGACGTTAAATTTGACTGTTAAAGCCCCTCATGTGACTTGCACATGAGGGTAAAATAGTCTTTTATTGTCTAACCACAGGGACCATATGTGTAATTTACTCTTATAACAAAATACCACTCTTATATCCTTATCTTTAGTTACCAAATACAAGCACAGAAACCGAACACAAACACAAATCTTATAACAAACACAAACATAGAAACCGAACACAAACACAAATCGTCAATAAATCCTTATGGTACAAACCCACGAAGAACTCAAGTATATTCGGCTACAAGATCTTGAAATATAGGTCTCGGGTAAGGTGTTTTTCGTTTTGTGTTTTTGTTTGAACGAATCAAAGATAGAACATAACAGATTTGTTATTGTTCTTTTTTTATTTTCGGAAATAAAGAGAATCTATACTTCAAAATGATCTATGGTGGGTTATGTTCAAACACACAAGATCTTTAACGATCTATACATTTGTTGAATGAATATGAGATCTCATTTCCTTTTTCGTTCGATTTTGTAGTTGTTGTGAGGTAGGATAAGACTTGTTGTTCGAGGCAGTGGTGGATTGATGTTGTGGAGATGGGATTAGGATATTATGTGGGTTTTGTTGGTTTATAGAAGCAATTTGTCCAATTGTTGATGCTGAGTTCGTGAAGCAAAGTTGGCGGCCTCCTGAGTTAGTGAAGCAAAGTTTGTTGCTTGAATTTATTTCTACTATAAAGAGTCTGATGGTTTATATTTTGGTATTGGAATCAGATGGTTACGTACCAAGGGCTAATTGGTTGTATGAAATGAAGTGGTACCTGAGCCTGAGCCTGAGCCTAGCTTGGCAATTCAAGATAGTGATTCAGTTAATGACAATGAGATGTATTGATTTGTTGATCTGAGGTGTTCACTTAAGTAAAGATAATGATAATTGTTTTGAACGGTGGTGGTGGTGATGTCGTGGCAGGGGCTGTTTGTGGTGATGGTTTGGTAGTGATGTATTTGGCGGGGGTGGGGTTTGGCGGGACTGGTGGTTTTGTGTATAACTCAAGTTCATATATTATCTTTCATCAATACTAGGACTGATGGTGGCGGGGGTGGGGTTTGGTGGTGGATCGTTGATGGTTATGGTGGCGATTTGGTGATGGTGATTTGGGTTAACGATGGTGATTGGTGCTAATGGTTTATGGTTATTAGATTTGGATCTAAGTTGATATGTTATTATTGATTCATAAGAAAAGAAACAACAAGAAACAATAGTTGTTGATTTGCATTTGTGAATCTGGATAAAAGAAAGAATGAGGGTGTGGAGGGTGGGTGGGTGAGTGGGGGTTTGTGGCGGACTGATGGTGGCGGGGATGGGGGTTTAGTGGTAGACTGATGATGGTGATGGTGGCAATTTGGTGGTGGTGTGGTGGCGATTTGATGGTGGTTTGTTAATGTAAATCTGGAAAATTTGGTGGTGGTGTGGTGGTGTGGTTTACACATATGGTCCCTGTGGTTATAATCAAGATGATGAAGTTAAAATAGACATTAAAAGACTATTTTGCCCTCATGTGCAAGTCACATGAGGGGCTTTAACAGTCAAATTTAACGTCAGTTTGGTCAAGGGACCATGAGTGTTAAGGGTTTCAGAGTTGGTAGCTGTAAGTGCAAAAAAAAAGTCTTTTGGGTAAAGGGGAGTAATCCTGCACCCTGGTAAGTAGATTAACCAAAAAACGTTTAAGTACAAATGAAATATGGCTGAAGTACCATATTAACCTCAAGCTAAAAAGCTTGATAAACACCTAACTCTAGTGCTTAAGACTTGCCAAAAGCACTTACAAAACTAGAAACAAAAAATGCATCTAGAAAAGAACTGAAAATCAGCTAGCCAGCAGAAAACGTGCAAGATGATCTTGCCCCTGCATTAGAATCAAAGAGGTTGGCCGACTCATCAAACACATTTTCCACTTATTCTTCACCATCTTCATCATCCATCACCAACGCAGAATACGTATTAGATGTTGAAACATTAACTTCTTTAGAAGCGTTACCAGTAGACTTCAGCTGAGACGACGATGTAGATGCCTTACCCATAGTAGTAGCTCCCTTCTTAGGTTCACTAGTAGCTGCCTTAGGAACAAATTTGAACTGTTTAACCGAAGTACCAACAGATTGATTCCCATTAGTAGCCTTAGCTTTACCCTTCTTCTTTTTCTTACCCACCTTTTTAAAACCATCAGTATCTAACTCCACAGCAGGAGTAGCACCATGTGAAGTAGAAACAGTTGGAGGATCAATCACCTGTGTAGGAGGAGTCACCACCTCTTTAGGACATTGATCATAAGTATGACCAAATATTTTGCATAGACTGCACCTGGGAGGTCTCCATTCATATTCAACACGTATAGTCTCTTTATTAAAACCCTCCCCTGTGAGGGAAGGGAAACCAATAGTGACCAAATCCACAAGATCAGATTCAGAATTAACCTCAATAAGGTATCTAGCAAAACTACTTCTACCCCACGATTCTTTTCACATAGAACTAGTGAAAGAATCAAGCATAACAGGTTTACCAATGAATGAAGCAATCATGCTAATACCATCCTCTTCAAAAACTTGAAGAGGAACATCATGCAATTTAACTCATACTGGAATACTAGTCAGTTCTTCCTTACGCAAACAAGTATCCATAGACCATTTCTTGAGAATAATCGAAGATTTGCGTATCATCCAAGGACCTCCTTCCAAAACAGCCAATGTATCAAATTTGAAGAAAAAGAAACCTTTGGAATTCATCATAATCTTTTTAAGGCCATGTTTCGCCCAGTTACTCCTAGCATAGTATTCAACCACAGGATACGCCATCCTTTTTCCAAGAAAATAGCCATATAAGGTATGTTCCAAACGAGAAAATTACATCTTTGTGAGTCAACGCAAACCACAGGGACCATCTTTGTAATTTACTCAAAAAAATTTTATTTTCTATTTTAATAAGAAAATTACAAAATAATACTTTAGTTCCAAAATAAATGTTTAGTTTGACTTTTTGAAATCTTTCTTATTCAACTATGACTTTAAATATTTTTATTTGTGTTATATAATAATTGATGAAAATTATATCAATCAAATTACATTTAAAACCCAATCCATTCATATACTTTGCATCAAGTATTATATAACACAAATAAAAGTATTTAAGGTCAAAGTTGAACAATAAAGACTTCAAAAAGTCAAACTGAAAACTTATTTTAATACAAGGTATTATAATTTTATTTTATTTTTTCTTTGTTTCCTTTGTAACATTTTTTTTCTTCAAAATATAAAATAAAACCATATAAACGCGTTGTCTATATTTTGTGGAAAATTAAATCCCTTTATTTTTTTACAAAACTGAAAATAGAAAACCAAATAATATTTATTTATTGCGTTTTCTGTTTTAATCATCTATATTGTTGAACAAATTTCAAACCAAAGTGAGTCTAGTATAATTATGATATTTTATTTATTGTGTTTTTTGTTTTAATCATTTATAGTTTTTTTTTTTTTTTTTTTTTTTTTTTTTTTTTTTTTCGCATTTTACAGATTCATCTCCTTGTTGCTCCTAATCCCAATCTGCATTTCAATTTCAATATCGTAACTTTAACGGTTTGCCACTATAAATTCTTGTTGCTGCGTGGATACTCGTCTAGTAACTATAGAGTGTTTTACGTCCGTTTTAATCTCAAAAGTGTATTCAACTAAGGATGTTTAACACAAGGGGAAATCGGCGATTTAAAAAATATTTATATGTCGTTAGAAAAACATTTATGTGAAATATGTCTTTTTTCTAGCACTTGGTTAGTGTTTTTGAACTTATTTTTGGAGAACCAAATCATAGTATATTGTGTATCTAACCTTTTTTTCCTATGAAACTTCCTATTATTGTGTCCCGCTAAACAACAAAGGAGAAAATAATAAGTTCATTCATTTAGTAAGAAAAAAAAAATAGACCAATAAGCAAAAGATGTAAAGTTAGATACATTTTTAAATCATTTTATTTTGTATACACACATCAATATCTTATTCATGTCTATTTGTTACTCATTATTATAGGTTCATCCATATCAATCATTGATAGATCGGATCGAGTGAATATCCACCGGATCGGATGGCCGCTGCCATCCTTATGAGCAACGCCTTTCAATCTCCTACCGTTACTTGCCTACTTGGTGTATGTCTTTTTTTCTTGAGCAGATGCTATATTAGACATTAGAGTACATTATATTAATTCTCCAATATATATAAAACCCAGGAAGTGGATTAGCAAAAAACGTGATTAAGCAATCGTTAGCAGTTTCATAATGACGCAATGTGTGGCTAAAAAGAAGGCTGATACTGTTATTTCAACTGTTTGCATGATTAGGGAGCTAATTACACTTTGCTAAATGCCTAAACATGTGGCTACAAAGTCAGGTGCCACTGTTATTCCCACTGTAGCTGCACTGTAGCATCACTAACCACAGTTAAAAAAAAAAAAAAAAAAAAAAAAAAAAAAAACACAGACAACCTCTCTCGAATCTTCTTCTCCACATTCACTCAAATACAAATCACCCACTCTAAAAAAAACCCAGATCCACAAATCATAAACACAGCCATAAAACTCTCATAAACACACATCACCCACTATTCCAGATTCTTCTTCACAAATTTTACAAGAAGATTAAATCCAAAGAAAAAAAATCAATTGAAGGTGCTAATTACAAGAAGATCAAATCCAAAGAAAAAAAATCAATTTTGTTTGTGGTTTTGTAACCGTTGTTGCTGCTGTCGCCCTTCTCCACCACCGCACCAGTTGCTCCGTGGTGCTGTTCTCGACCACCGCCACTTGCTGCCGTTTTCCACACGGTATGGATTTTTGTGCTTTACTTTTGGTTAATTGATGATTTAATTTAAATATTTGTTTCAATTTTATTTGTATTTCAAATTAGGGTTTTGTTAATTTTGGGGTTTTGTTGATATACATAATTTATTAGAAACCAAGATGATGGTTATCTGGATATCAATATTTACTAACGGATTACATATCAATATTTACTTAGAGGTCACAACATACATGGTTTAGTCATAAAAGAATGTGAGAGATTAATTAATTTGATTCCTGGATTTGGAGTAGACATATAAGATAGATTGGATAATGCGTTAAATTTGTGTCTTGAAGCTCTTGATCATGTCGCGGTGTTGCTTTATATGATAGTTTAATAAGTAAAATAGTAAAATACCATATTTATAATATGAATGTTCAGTGCTTCTAAGGTATGTATACTTGATAGCTTATCTCTACATGATTTGTAATAGATGTTCTTATTTTTTATGAGTATTGCTTTGATGTTGGAATGATGAATGTGACTCTTACCTGAGAGTTTGGTTTGAAAGGCAGACAATCATCATGAAAACTTAAAAGTTTAACATGTTTATGACAACTAAAAATTTTAAAATCGGAATCGATTTTATGTCTTATGTGCAGGTGGAACATGATGGGTGAAAGCGGTCTGTATCTTGGCGAGACATCACGATCATGTTCGTGTTTGCAGCCATGGAAGCAGGTTCGCAAACCCTTTTATCCGGTTACATCCCTGTCTCCTTTATAATGTTGGCATAGTTAACAGCCATTACGGAATAAGGATAATTTTGTGACTTGAACTCTGCACACAGATCTAAGGCAGCTATTTGTTGCAACATTTTAGTGCCTTTGGCTGCTATATTTGTTCTATATCTAGGATACCGTTGAATTTTTTTTGAATGATAGGACTTATTGGCATTCTTTTCCAGAAAATAGGGATATTTTTGTGGCAATATCCCCATTTTCTGGAAAGGAATGCCAATAAGTCCTGTCATTCTCCTTCTGTTCTCGGCTTAATCTATGATATTGTGAAGCGGTATCAAGCTAACAAGGCATCGATAATAGGTAAACGCATTTCATTTATACACTTATATTTATTCATTGTTAGTATGCACTTCATTTTTACTATAGGCTACGTATTTTTAGTATAGCTTTTGACAGTCCATTGGGTATATAGTAACTACTAAACATAATGGGCTGTGATGATTGCTGAGATTTGTGGGGAAACGAAATAGGCTGTTGAAAATGTGAACGTAGTAGCGAGGCAATCACCAGACAGCATAGTGTAAATGGTAACTATATAGTAGATTAGGTTCGGTTGGTACATATATTCTTCAGTTTCCTAAATAGTTGATCATCAATAGCTTTTCTAAATTATAATGTCTGTGTGTTTGTGCTTTGAATGGTGCTGCAGGTGTGTACATTGCTAACAGAGTCAGGGAGGACCAGAGGACAATAGTGCACACCTATAGTTGAGATTTTTGTTAAAGTATAAGGAAATCGAAAACACGGGTTAAATCAAGTAGCACACCTCCTAAACATTTGATTTAAAGAAGCCGAGGAAGAACAATGAGGCTGAAGATGCAGGTTCTGTGGATATAGTGGGGATTGCTTTTATTTCAGGTAACTTTATGATAAGTTGTTTAAGTGCTTTTGTCTCTTTCATTCTACTCGGTGTTAATGTTTAAATGGAGGGATAGTGGTTTTCAAAATCAGTTATGTATTTTCAGATTGTTTGTCAAAGAGGTAATGGCAAGCCCTTTAGGACTCAGTTGTTAGTGTAAGTCTCAATGTGGTACATTTTTATTAGTTATCAGTGTTGTAAATATCGCTCGGCGGTACCTCGGCGGTCGACCACCGCCAAGCGCCAAGACCGATATAGCGGCGATATATCAGTGATATATCGGAGACCATAAATTATAAAGAAATTTATGTATATTTTTGAAATGCAACATATGTAACACAAAACAAAACATAAATTATATTTATAACTTATAAGAGAGAACTGGTATACTACCAAAGTGCTCCAATTAAACTCCAATATATGACTGATTGACTCGAAACCGATAAATTTGACCGATATGACCGATATTTGACCGATATGACCGATATTTGACCGATAAATTTGACCGATATTTGACCGATATTTGACCGATATGACCGATATTTGACCGATATGACCGATATTTGACCGATTTTGACCAAACCGATAAATTTGACCGATAAGTGAAATATCGTATCGGTCGACCGCCGATAAGCGATATATCACTGATATATCGGCCGCCAAGACCGATATTTACAACACTGTTAGTTATTGAATCTGTTGTTCAATATATTTTTCCATGAGATTATCTTTTTCTGATGATGGATTTTTCTTAATTATTTGCACTAACATATTAACAAAGAGATAGTTGAAATTAGCCAACTTTACATTAATGTCAACCGAGGTATAATATTGGGTAATTTGGCCGTGCTATGTGGGAAGGTCAGAATAGCCAATGAGTTGGTAACCAAAGAAAATACAAGGCTTTAATTTTCACATTACATGCCTATTTAATCTTATTCTTTAGTATACGGTTTGTCAAACTTTTTATATATGTGAGCAACCCTTTTGACTTATAAATAGATTATTATGCCGTTTTCATGTTTATTAGGTAAAGTCAGCTCTATATATCTTCATTTACACATGTTTGTGTCATTATGTTTGTGTAACGATACTGCATATATTGTATGCTTAGAATTTCTTCGTTTGACCCGTTAGAAAGCAAAACTGACCCATTAACTAAATGGAGCAAACTTACCACATCTAAACTCATTAGTTGTTGTGCCTGTTGAACGTTCTCAGTTGTTGATGTAATGTGTTTTACTATGCTTGATGTGTGATTCTTTATACGGGTCGACAAAGCTTTGATAACAAAACTATAGCTACATTGGACTATTTACTGAAGCAATCTAAATATACAATCTGCACTTGGAACCATCGAACCTGATCTGAGATATAGAACTTCAGCAACAAAATATTTTACAAAGGTATACATAGCTGTGTTGTTTTTAAATCTTAATGTCGCTTTCAATTATCATATTGAGGATTTTATTTGTTCAGGTTATAATACCCGCAAAACACCATATACTTGAAATTTTGTTTTCTAATATGTTCCAGGTCACAGAGTTGAAACAAATGAAAGGAGCACAGTTGAAAGATCTGATATGTACATTTACAGGTCAGTTGTCGTCTTTGATTCGACTTTATATGCAGGTCAAGCTATTAAACAAAATTGCGTCAGCTACAGCTTTCGGCCAAACCGATGGCAACAAAGTATTGACCGATTTGGTAGAGGAACTACAGGAACCAACTATTGCTGTTGAGCTTAGATTAAAAATAGATCAAAATCATGCTAATCTCAAAGGAGGGTATGTTGCATTTGGATCCGACATTTAAAAAAAAACTCCAGTTAACTATGAAGGGGTTAATAACACTTGAAGATAGCAATGTTTGAATCAGTAGACTGCTCAAACCTAAGACGATAATCTGTTTTTGCTATTACTTTTCAGGTAATTTTTTTTATGTTGTCCAATTCTATGAATGTCAATTTTTTGAGTTTGAATTTAGGAATAGATATGTGATATTCATCATTTTCTGGTATGTTTTGGTTTTAGTATGTCGTCAACTTCATTGATTCTAACAATTTTCATTGCATTGAAACTGATATACAACAGATAAGTTAATGAAGAAGCAGGAAGTTGCCAACACAAGGGGCCAAAGAAGAAGCCAAAAGAGATGTCCAACGTTCTTTGCAATATGAGGTAACTCCTTACAGATTCAAACTTAATTTGTTTCAATAATATGTTCTATTACTATGCTAATTAAAATCTGATTCAAGATCCATTGTTACTTGCATATGCTTAGTGAAATGACAAACGCTAATAACACCATAGATGATGGCATGCACGCACATTAGTTATAAATGTTATATGTATATAAGAAATACAGGTTAAAATACAAGAAATCTGCCAACGCATAAATGAGCTATTTGCAAATCAATGAACAAGTTGCATATTACACCATAGCAGAATGTGTTATTGTGTCCATAAGCTTTTAATCATATGATATAATCAAGTACTTTTGGTAAATTTGCAGACTGAAGACAGGAGAAAGACCATGATGTGAAACATAATTGGCACCATTTGCAACAGATGAACATTAATACTAGACAGATTACATTCGTACGCAGCATGTGTTTGTGCAAATATAACGAATTTTACTATTAATATTCTGTATACTGTTCTGTTAACTCAAAACTGCTATAAACATTGATTCATATTCAAACTGTTCTTTGCCGTCATAAATTCATTACGTATAATACAATTACAGCTTTAAAATATTGTTACTACCATTTCCAGTTTCCAACACTTACTACATACTTCTTTAGCAAAACACCCCGCTGCAACGCGCGGGCTTCCATACTCGACATTAGAGTACATTATATTAATTCTCTAATGTTGATACAGTAAGTCACAAACTCACAGCCAAGACGAAAAGTCTTTCTATTTAGTCAATGCAGTTGTTGGCGTGCCTACCATGATAGTCCTTAGTCCTTACTTTATTGAAAGAAGGCATAGAGGCCTTCAATTCGTTGTCGCCATCGTATACAATTAACATCCTAATCTGTTCCTTCCCTTCAGTTAAAGCTGCTAAATAATTTGTAAAAAATGCAAGACATCATGAGACACCATTCAATGCAATGCTGAACCCTTCATTAAATTAGACAAAAAATAAAATAACAGTAACATGATCTGCTATGTTGATTTCATACCATTTATTCAACAATAATTCATAAACAAAGAATTACAATAACCATGAATTACGAACTTAAAATTACATCTAAACCAAAAGATCACAAAATCACACACATATCGTGCAAAAAGTGCACAATATTTAATCAGCTTATTAGCTTATCAATCAGCATGACCACGATTGTTTCGAAAATACCCTCGAGGGTTTCTTTCGAAACGATCTCTTCGTATCCTTGCCCCGGGTCTACCCGGTGCGTTCATCATTTCTCCTCCTCTAGAACAGCAGCAGCAGAACATGAACCACATGACAACAGCCATGATCAGATAAGGTGCGACAAAGTTAAACAAGTCATGGTAATGCTTAGAATCGGTCTCCGACAGGAAATATGGTTTGATGCCTGAAACAACTTGGGTGAGGATGTCTCCGGCTTTGTTTTTAAGTTTCTCAGGTAAATTGTCGGCCATGGATTTGTCAGTGTTGGTCACTTAGTTGTTGTAGGCTTGTGTATTATTTCTAGGCGTCGGTTAGGTTGTTGGTTGTTGTCTGGATCCTCGTTGTGACTTCAAAATGAAGCTCATACTTTTTGAAAATGGTCCCTTATTTATTAGGTTAATATCGTTTTATTCCCCCACTATGATTCTTGTGTTTTGAATGGCACAACATATTTTTTCTTACATATGTTAAAAAGGCATGTCGCTTGATTAGTTCGAATCAACCAGAAGAACTCTGTAAATGAGTAGAGCTAAGTGTAGTGTGGTGCAGCAGTAGGCACTTCCCGGCTAGTGGATCAATCCAGTGCTTCAAGTACTACAAACCCACTGTCATCCATTGAAGTAGAGCCTTCTCATGAGCAGGGGAGCGCTAAGCACAGTTCACCCACCCAATTACAACATTCCTTTCTATTGCGCAAATGCGTACTTATATCTTCATGGGCAAATGACAAAAAAATGCATCGAACTTGATACTTTTTGTGATTGTGTGTAGCCAACTATTTTTTTTTTTCATTTTTTTTTTTTTTTTTTTTAACTAACACAAAACTTAATACTTTTTGTTATTGTTTGTATCCACGTCAGCTAAATGTCACATTATTAGTCCTTTATATTAACGGCCGTTAGTAAATAACTTACAATTCCGTTTTTATACATTTTCATCTGTTTTTATTCATTTCGTCTGTTTTGTTACGTTTTCGTCAGTTTTTACACGTTTTTGTCCGTTTTCATCCATTTTTATATGTATTCGTCCGTTTTTACATGTTTTCGATCGTTTTTATACGTTTTCGCCCATTTTTGTCCAATTTATATGCTTTCGTTAGTTTTTGCACGTTTTCGTCTATTTTTATACGTTTTCATCCGTTTTTATACGTTTTCGGCTGTTTTCTTTCGTTTTCTTGCGTTTTCATATGTATTTGCCCGTTTTTATAAGTTTTCGTTCGTTTTTGTATGTTTTTTTACGTTTTCATCCATTTTTTTGCGTTTTCATCCATTTTTATACGTTTTCATGTGTTTTCGTTCTTTTTTGCACGTTTTTCGTCCGTTTTTATACTTTTTCTTTCTTTTTTATACGTTTTTGCCTGTTTTTTAAAAACGTATAGAACGAATGAAAACGTATAAAAACGAGCGAAAACGTATAAAAATGGACGAACATGTGTAAAGCAGACATAAACTTATGAAAACGAACGAAAACGTATAAAAATGGACGAAAACGTGTAAAAACAGACAAAAACGTATAAAACGAACGAAACGTATAAAAACGAACGAAAACAAATGAAAACGTATAAAAACGGACGAAAATGTGTAAAAACCGACGAATACGTAAGAAAACATGCAAAAACAAATGAAAAAATATAAAAACGGACGAAAACATGTAAAAAACAGACGAAAACGTATAAAAAAGGATGAAAACGTGTAAAAACAGACGAAAACATAAAAAAAAAAAGGACTAAAACAGATGAAAACGTGTAAAAACGGATGAAAACGTAAGAAAAAAGACGAAAACGTATGAAAACGTATAAAAAAGTAAGAAAACGGAATTTTAAGTTAATTACTAACGGCCGTTAGTGTAAAGGACTAACAATGCGATGTTTAGCTGACGTGGATACATACAATAACAAAAAGTGTCAAGTTTTGTGTTACAATAAAAAAAAAATTGGCTACACACAATCACAAATAGTGTCAAGTTCGATGTATTTTTTTGTCATTTGCCCTATCTTCTTTATGTTTTAATAATGATAAAAATCAATGTTGCAAAAATCGGTCAACTCTGCCGATTACAAGGTAATTGGCCCTATACCTTGTAGAATTTCAAAAATCAGCCAAAAAATCGGTCAGGCAAAAAAATCGGCCAAAAATCGGCCGAATCGGCCAAAAATCGGCCGGGCAAAAAAATCGGCCAAATCGGTCAGCTTTGAAAAAATAAAAATTTAGGCATTCTACTTAATTTGGGGATCGTTTATTTCACTTATAACGCACAATGAGCCTCATAATCAGAATTGGAGTCTTTTATTGAGGTTTGGAAACATAGTAGGCTTGGAATCAGTTACGATCTTTAGTTTGGTCTTCAGAAATACCCAAAACATGCAAAAAATGCCAATCCGATTAATCACCGATTAATCCCGCCTCGGCCGATTACTCGCTGCAGGGTGGTCGACCGCCAGGCTACCGATTCACGATTTTTGCAACATTGATAAAAATATATTATCAGACATTTAAAATCGTTAGCGATAGCTCAAAACTATAATAAAAGAAGACAACACGTCCAACATGATGGACTCACGGGCCAGTGCGCTAAATACTGTCTTTGCGCGCTTGGTTTTTCAAAGTTGATCTTTTACTTATCTGAAAACGTTTGATCTTTCAATACATGTTTGTATATGATATTTATGATATTTTTTAATATCATAAGTGATTTCGGACTTAAAGAGCTTGCGTCAAAATAACGAGCCTCGTTTTAGAAAACCAACTAAAAAATATTTATAAAAGCAACATTTTATAAAACAGTTCAACACTTGTAAGTCTATGTTTTTATAAAATGATCAAATACAATTGAACAAATGAATATAGGTGCCGCGGATTCGAAACTGGACGTACGGATGATCTAAATCCCTTCATCTTGAACCAATAATATCATTATGTTTGTTCTCTTTTCCGTTAGAAATATGAATATTCAGCTGAAGACTCGGTCACCCCGAGTAATTATTAGTACATCATAGCTCATAGGATTATCAGTAATATTATTAGTAGCTTAGTTATTATTATTAGTATTGTGGAGTGGGTCGGGTCTTTACCCTCTGTCAGCTCACTCCACAACCCGCTAGGGGCATAATATGTAGTAAGTATAAATACCCCTTCCCTTGCAAGGGAAGGGTTGGAACTCTCATTATTTCAATCTAATACACATAGTGTTTCTCTCACTAGAAGTTCCCACTTTCTCTCTCTAAGCTTTCTTTCATTCGATCCAAATCTAAGCCTCAAACAAGTGTTTCTTGCATTGTGAATACCCTACAATTGGTATCAAGAGCCATGGTTAGGTCCATGAGAGTTGGTATTCACGGATTTGTGTAGTTTTTGAGGTTTTTTGGTTCGATTTGTTAAGTTACATTTATTTCATTTTGTGCTTTGTTTAGTGATTAAAAGTTGTTATACCTTGTACTTTCTAGCTTAGGAATAGTATAAGAGTAGTATTTGGTGCTTGGATTCACAGATTTAAGGTTTGTGTGGCATTTTTGGGTGATTCGAGTGGTTTTTATCCAAGTGTTCTTGGGTGCGGTTTGTGTATTTTGGACGTGTTCTTGAACGCGGTTTGTGTCCCATCGAGAACGCGGCTTGTCCTATTACTAGTTTAGACAAAAGGACAAACAGCATTGAAAGCGACGTGTTTGGAAGTTTGTGCCAACGCGGTTTGTCTCTAAGGTGCATACGCGGTTTGTGTCTACGCGGTTTGTCTCTGCAGTATGAACTCGGTTTGTGTCAACGCGGTTTGTCTCTGCAGTGTGAACTCGGTTTGTGTCAACGCGGTTTGTATCTCCAGCGTGAACTCGGTTTGTGTCTACACGGTTTGTCTCAGCAGCGTGAACTCGGTTTGTGTCTACGCGGTTTGTCTCTGACGTGTGTATGCGGTTTGTATCAACGCGGTTTGTCTCTCCAGCGTGAACTCGGTTTGTGTCTACGCGGTTTGTCTTTGCAGCGTGTACTCGGTTTGTATCAACGCGGTTTGTCTCTCCAGCGTGAACTCGGTTTGTGTCTACGCGGTTTGTCTCTGCAGTGTGAACTCGGTTTGTGTCTACGCGGTTTGTCTAGGCGGTTTGTATCCTCAAGAGTGCTATTTGTCTAGGCGGTTTGTGTCTTGGTGATTTTAGAAATTCCCGCGAAAGATTCGATTTCTCGGTTAAATCACAAGATCTGTAAAATCCCGTAGTTACTATGGCTACCACATCTAACACATCATCAGAAGATATTCAAGCAGCAGGATCTGACACTCGTCCACCTATGCTAGATAGGACGGATTATGAGTCTTGGGCACAACGGATAAGACTTTACTGCTTGGGAAAAGATAATGGAGTTAACATTCTTAAGTGAATTGACGATGGACCATATCAGATGGGTACCACCAGAGATGTTGTTACAACTGGTGAAGATGGGACTGTGACTTGGGGCATAGACAGACCTAGAAACTACAATGATCTTAATGAAGAAGAAAAGAAGAGGTATGATGCCGACATTAGAGCCTCAAACATAGTCATTCAAGGTCTTCCAAAGGATGTATACAAGCTCATCAATTTCAACACTGAAGCCAAAGCTGTGTGGGACAACGTTAAAATGTTGTTGGCAGGGTCAGAACTCACAAAGGAAGATCGTGAGTCACAGCTGTATGATGAGTTCGAGCATTTCAAAATGAACCCAGGAGAGAATATCACAGACTACTATGTGAGATTTCATAAGTTGGTGAATGATATGAGGATGATCAGAATGACTATGCCCAATATCCAACTAAACTCAAAGTTTGTGAACAACATGACTCCTGAATGGGACAGATTTGTTACTGCTGTCAAACTCAACAAAGGTTTAAGGGATACCAACTATGAACAGCTGTATGCCTACCTGCAACAACATGGGAATTAAATATTCTGAAGATTAGAGTATTAGAAATTACTCTAAGTCAAGGTACTGCTCGTACATCAAAGTACTGCTAGTACATCAAGGTACTGCTAGTTCATGATCAAAGTACTGCTGCTTCATCAAAGTACTGCTGATCAGTGACTCATAGGATAAGATCGAAAAGATATTTATTGTATTTTGGTCAAACATATACGGTAGATAATATCTTACTCCATGTGCTTAGTTAACAAGTTGTATACATAGATACATGTTGTATCTTATGTACTGACACCAATATGAATAAGTTAACCAAGTAAGTCGGTCAAGACTTTTAGCAAATTTGTAAAGATCTCTTGCAACTATAAAAGAGATCTTAGACTTAGATATTATATACTAGACACAATAGAACACACATGCACATGCATAACTGTTAGAACAAGAACAAAAACAAAAATCACAAGTTGTAACATAAGATTCAAGGTTTTGTAACCCTAGTGAAAAACTCAAGATCACTCGTATTATTTGGAATAATATTGAATCGTTTAGTGAAATACTTTCTTTGTTCATTGTTAAGTAACAAACATAATTCTTCCATTTCCATAACATACATAACCTTCTAAGTGTGGTTAAGTAAATTCCGCGTGCTTAATCATATTAAGTCAATATATCTCATACACAAAGACACAAGGTTTAACCACCTTAACCGTGTATAAACAAGATCCTCACAGTTGGTATCAGAGCCTGAGGTTGATATATTTGAATTAGAAGAAACAGAAATGGATCCACATGATGTTCAAACAAATGTTGCTGCAAAGTTGCCCATAATCAAACCCAATGAGTTTGAGTTATGGAGGATGAGAATTGAGCAATATTTCATGGTCCAAGATTATACTCTTTGGGATATAATTATATATGGTGATTCCTTTTCACCAAGCTACTCAGAGGTTGTCCTAGAAGGTAAAACAAGTAGAAAAAGAAATACTGGACCAGTGTCAAATGAAGAGAAGATACTGAAGAGAAATGATCAGAAAGCAAGAAATTTATTGCTTATGACCATTCCTAGTGAGCAGATGCTATCATTTAACAAGTATCTTGATGCAAAAACTCTTTTTGAAGAGATTTGTGCATATTTTGGTGGTAATGAAACTACCAAAAAGACACAGAAGACATTACTAAAGCAACAATTTGAAAACTTTACTGCTTTTAGTAATGAGTCTCTTGATAAGCTATTCTCAAGATTACATAAGCTTGTCAGTCAGTTAGCTGTGTTGGGTGTTGAGACAGAGAAGGAAGATCTCAACATGAAGTTTTTAAGAAGTCTACCTGATGAGTTCCATACTCATGTTATTGTCTGGATGAACAAACCAGACATTGAAACCATGAAGCTCAATGATTTGTACAACAACTTCAAAATTGTTGAACAAAGTCTAAAGAAATCTGGTCATTATGGTACTAGTTCTGGAAACGTGGCACTCTTGTCAGTTCCTAGTATTAGTAAGAGTGAAGAGGTAGATGAAGGTGAAAGTGCTCCTTCCACAAGTTCTCACAAGGATGTTGCTGGTCTTGGAGATTCAACATTCTATGCTTTTATTACCAGTCAATCTAATGGCTCTCCTCTCAACCATGAAGACCTTGAGCAGGTAGATGGTGATGATTTGGAAGCTATGGATATTAAATGGCAGGTTGCTTTGCTTAGCATGAGGGCTAAGAAGTATTGGCAAAGAACTGGGAAGCAGATTACCATAAATGGTAATGATACTGCTGGGTTTGATAAAAAGAAAGTAGAGTGTTTCAACTGTCATAGGTTAGGACACTTTGCTAAGGAGTGTAGAAGCCCAAGAAAGCAGGAGAATAGAAACACATGGTATAAGCAAGATAGGAAAAAGGAAGTTACTGTTGAAGAGCCAAAGGCTATGTTGGCTATTGATGGTATTGGTTATGATTGGAGCTCTATGGCTATTGAAGAGGATGCACCACCTAATGCTGCTCTTTTGGCCAATGAATTTGCTCTAATGGCTCATTCTGATTCAGAGGTAAACAATATTACATCTTGTACTGAATCATGTCCTAATCTTAAAGCTTATGAAGACCTTAATAAGAGATTTGAAGCTCATAAACAAGAGCTGCTTGATTCTTTGTTTAATTTGGCTAATCATAAAAGAGGTCTAGGTGTTTTAGAAAAACAAGTTTTACATTTTAAAAATAATGAAATTCATTTTGCTGATGACATCAATATACTAAAAAATGACATTAAGATCAGAGATGAGTGTATTGTTGAGTTAAATGAATCATTAGCTAAACATAAGAATGAAAGAGAAAATGTAAAGGTTTCTGTGGATGTATTAGCACATTCCTCAGAAGGATTCAATAAGCTTTGGGAAGCCCAAGTTATTGATAAAGTTAATTCTGGTGTTGGATTTAAGTCTGTACCCCCACCATACAGAGGTGTTCATTCACCTCCAGGTATTGATTTAGCACACACAGGGTTACCTGAGTTTCAAGAACCAATCATGGAATATGGTTCTAAGGTCACTAAATCTCCAAAGATAGAGAAGGTAAGTAAAAGTTTAGATAAAACTTTATCTTATCAGGACAAGGTGTCCTTTGTTAAGAAAGGAGATGCTATAGTTGTTGAAGATTGCACAACTGATAGTGATAGTGAAGAAGAACAGGTTATGTCTAAACCTGTATTGGTTAAGAAAGTAGGAACAAGTCTTCCTAAGATAGTCAATCACAACACTAACAGGCCTAAGTCAAATGGTAAAGGTACTGTTAGGAAACCAGTTAGATATTGTGAACAATATAGAACTAACAAACAAGCCCAGAGGTAACCAAAGGAATTGGAACAACCTCAAGTCTAACCAATTAGGTGATGACTTTGCATTTTATAATAAAGCTTGTTATACATGTGGTAGTTTTGACCATCTTGCAGCTTTCTGCAACCAAAGGGTAACTGGGTATGAATACAATAGGGTGAATTACAAAAGGCAAACTCCTCAAACTCTTTTTCACTCTAATACTCATAGAACTAAACCCAGAACAGTCTCAAACAAGTCTGGACTCAAAGGTCCTGATAGACAAAAAGGTCCTGTTGACAAAGTACTGCCAGTTCAAACTCAAAGTACTGGTAAATCTAAAAGTACTGTTAGACCTTTGATGACTGTTAACCCAAAATCAACAGCTAAGGATGCAAAAACAACTTTCAAACATGCATCTAACACTGTTCTAAGGCCCATTCAAACAAAAGCAGTGGTTCACAAACAAATTTGGAAACCAAAGGGTGTGATTTCAAGGTTAGCAGACTCTGCTGAACATGTTACTCACTCTGCTGCTAAGGGTAATAGGGCAAATGCTGTTAAGGCCTCAGCATGTTGGATTCAAAAATCCAATGTTGCATCAACAGTTCTTAAAAGATTAAACTATATTGATGCAAGAGGCAGATTCAAGTCAGTAATGGCTTGGATCCCCAAAGAAAACTAACTTTCTTATTTGTGTGCAGGGACATTCTATTGATCATCAAGATCAAGGATACTCAGATAGTGGATGTTCCAATCACATGACAGGCAACATGTCTTATCTTTCAGATTTTCAAGAATTCAATGGAGGATATGTTACCTTTGGAGGTGGTTTTCGTGGCAAAATTTCTGGTAAAGGTACTATTAAAACCGGAAATTTAGATTTTGAAGATGTGTACTATGTACAAGAGTTAAAGTATAATCTTTTTAGTGTTTCACAAATGTGTGACAAAAAGAATAATGTCCTTTTTACTGACACTGAATGTCTTGTTCTATCTAAGGATTTTAAGATGCCTGATGAAAATCAAGTACTTCTTAGAATTCCTAGAAAGGCCAACATGTATAGTGTTGATATGAAGAACATCATTCCTAAAAAGGATTTAACTTGTCTTGTATCAAAGGCCACATTGGATGAATCAATGTTATGGCATAGAAGGCTTGGTCATATTAACTTCAAAACCATAAATAAAATTGTTAAGAATGGTTTGGTAAGAGGTTTACCTCACAAAAGATTTGAAAATGATCAAACATGCATTGCTTGTCTAAAAGGCAAACAACACAAAGCCACTTGTAAGCCCAAAATTTTTAACTCTATCAATCAGTCATTGTTTATGCTGCATATGGACTTATTTGGACCAGTTTCAGTAAGGAGTATACAACATAAAAAATATTGTCTTGTTATAACTGATGACTATAGCAGATTTACATGGGTTTTCTTTTTAGCCACTAAGGATGAGACATCAAGCATTCTTAAGGAATTCATTACACTGATAGAAAACCAAGTAAGCAAGAAAGTCAAAGTCATTAGGAGTGATAATGGGACAGAGTTTAGAAATAGAGTTATGGATGATTTCTGCAAAGAAAAAGGTATTAGGAGAGAATATAGTGTTGCTAGAACACCACAACAGAATGGAGTGGTTGAAAGAAAGAATAGAACACTAATTGAAGCTGCTAGAACAATGTTAGCTGATTCTAAGCTACCAATAATCTTTTGGGCAGAGGCAATTAACACTGCTTGCTATGTTCAAAATAGAGTTTTAGTTGTTCAGCCTCACAATAAGACATCATATGAACTCTTTAATGGTAGAACTCCTGCAATAGGATTTCTTAGACCTTTTGGATGTCATGTGACAATTCTCAATACCTTAGACCATTTAGGAAAATTTGATGGTAAAGCAGATGAAGGTTTCTTAGTTGGATATTCTCTTGTTAGCAAAGCTTTTAGAGTTTACAACTTAAGAACTGAGAAAGTTCAAGAAGATCTACATGTGGAGTTTCAGGAAAACAAATCCAATGTAGTAGGTCAAGGACCAAAATGGATATTTGATCTTGATTATCTAACAAACTCTATGAATTATTTACCTGTTGTTGCAGAAACTAATAATTTTTCAGGTTCACAAGCAACAAATGAGGTGGAGTTAGATAAAGATCAATCTGATGTCATTATGCCATTGTGGTCAAGTACCAGTGTGGATTTAGCTTTAAACAATGATGAATCTTCTTCTGATAAAGCAAAAGAGGATGTTGAGGCTCAAAGAAAAGATGTTGGAACAGAGGAACAACTCAATATGTTGAATATTGAAAGTACTGTTGAGACAGAGCAAAGTACTGTGAGTACTTCTCAAGGTACTGGTGGTTCATTTGAAGGAACTGTTAGTTCAGTTGAAGGTACTGCTGGTCCTTCACACTCAAAAGATGCAGAATTTCAAGAAGATGAAGTGGATTTGACTAATCTTTCATCATCTTATCATGTTCCCACTACCCCACACACAAAAATTCACAAAGTTCATTCCCTAGATAATGTGATAGGAGATATACAATCTGGTGTGAAGACAAGAAGACAACTAGTCTCTTCAGACCAACAAGGGATTCTTGATGCCCTTTATGCTTCAAAACAACATGAACTTTCAAACTCATGTTTATTTGTATGTTTTCTCTCTCAAAAGGAACCAAAGAATATTCTTACAGCCCTAGATGATTCAAGCTGGGTAGAGGCTATGCAAGAAGAGCTTCTTCAGTTCAAGATTCAAAAGGTTTGGGTGCTAGCTGATTTACCTACAGGTGAAAAGCTAATTGGCACTAGATGGGTTTTTAAGAACAAAAGGGATGACAGAGGAATTGTGATCAAGAATAAGGCTAGATTAGTAGCACAAGGGTACACACAAGAAGAAGGAATAGATTATGATGAAGTTTATGCTCCAGTAGCAAGGATTGAGGCAATTAGGCTGTTTCTAGCTTATGCTTCATTTTTAGGCTTCACAGTCTACCAAATGGATGTCAAAAGCGCATTTTTATATGGTAAAATTGAAAGAGAGGTGTATGTTTCACAACCTCCTGGTTTCATTGATCCATTACATCCAAACAAAGTGTACAGAGTAGTGAAAGCTCTCTATGGCCTTCATCAGGCACCAAGAGCTTGGTATGCAACACTTGCTTCCTATTTATTAGAAAATGGATTTCAAAGAGGAAAGATTGATCAGACACTTTTCATCAAACAGCACAAGAAGGATCTTCTGTTAGTGCAGGTGTATGTGGATGACATTATCTTTGGATCTACAAGGAAGGAAATGTGTTTAGAATTTGAGAAGCTTATGAAAGATAAGTTTCAAATGAGTTCTATGGGAGAACTTACATTCTTTTTGGGTTTGCAAGTTAAGCAATCATCTGAAGGCATATTTATTAGTCAAGACAAATATGTTGCAGAGATACTTAGAAAATTTCAATTTGCTGATTCAAAAATAGCAAGCACACCAATGGACTCAGAGAAGCACCTTCTGAAAGATGAAGATGGAGAAAATGTAGATGTACACAATTACAGATCTATGATAGGCTCTTTGATGTATCTTACATCATCTAGACCTGATATCATGTTTCCTGTTTGTGTCTGTGCAAGATTTCAAGTTACTCCAAAGGTTTCTCATTTAACTGCAGTCAAGAGAATTTTTAGATATCTTAAAGGTCAACCAAGGTTGGGTATATGGTATTCTAGAGAATCTCCTTTTGATTTGGTAGCATATTCGGATAGTGATTATGCTGGTGCTAGCTTAGACAGAAAGTCAACAACTGGAGGATGTCAATTCCTTGGGTGTAGACTTGTCTCATGGCAGTGTAAGAAGCAAACAAGTGTGGCAAATTCAACAACTGAAGCTGAATATATAGCTGCTGCAAGTTGCTCTAGTCAAGTTCTATGGCTTCAAAACCAACTCCTTGATTATGGGTACAATTTCTTAAACACTGTTATTTATATTGATAATAGTAGTACAATTTGTATTATTAAAAATCCGGTACAACACTCTAAAACAAAACACATTGAAATTAGGCATCACTTTATAAGAGATTGCAATGAGAAAAGATTAATTCAAGTTCTTAAAATTGCTTCAGAGCATAATTTTGCAGATCTGTTAACAAAAGCTTTTGATGTTTCAAGATTTCAGTACTTAATAGCAAGTATTGGAATGCTTAATCTTTAAATTTTCAATATGATGTGTTTTTGTACATAAATTTTTGAAAGTACTGCTGGATTTATAAGGTACTGCTATATCAAAATTTGAATTGTGTTATTCATACAGTTGGTTTTATGATTAATCTAATGCAAGACAAGTACTTTGTACATTGTTCTTTTGGTTTTAGACTAACTATTTCAGGTATGAATATGTAAACACAAAGGATATTTCAAGTGAAATGGGAACAGCAGAATGCCTATCATATTGCTGACCATAGTAGATTTATGATGGACTGAGTTTAGGAATTAAACCTCCTTAAAACTTCTTTCTTGAAATCTAGTTATGATATTTCACAATTGAATTGATGACTTAGTTGATCAGATAGTAACTGATACAACTCACTTTCTATCATTTTATACTTTCAAGTATAATGAGTTAGTCTAAGGACATCTGATAGAAATAACAGCTAGTGAAAGTGAATCTAACACTTGTGTTGGAGGTAACAATTACTATGAGCTGGAAACCCTGTCAAGAAAATCTTTTGAATAGATTTATCTTTTCACAGGCAGTTAGTGATAACTGAAATACATTGGTTCTCACACAACCAGAGGTTATTTTTAAACCGAAATTTTGATTAGGTGTCTGTTACACACTTGATTCTTTCAAAATGGTTGAATGTAGTATGATTTTTCAATTCTAAAATCATGAACATACTACTAAGTTAAATGATTTCTTAAAAGGATTTTCAAGGATTCAGAAAAACCATTCATTTATGGATTATGAATCAAAATGTCCACTGATTCACCTCTCATAGGAGTTAACACACCTAGAAGTGATGAGGACAGCAACTTAAACTCTTAAGGAATTGATGGCTTCATGTACAATATTGTCTGAAAATAAGTTCAAACTGATAGATCAGGTGATATGAAGAGAAGTTCTTTAGTACATAGTGAGATCTTCCAAACAAGGGGAGGAAACAAAAGTTATTTACTTCAGGGGAGGTTATAATCTCAGAGAAGGAAATAATTGCCCAGAAAAGGAAGAGTAAACCAATATATGGAAGGAGAAGACAAGAGCATACAAGATGTGTAGAGGTTGAAAATGATTAGAACAGATCAAATATTAAAGGATGAAGCATTCCTAAAGGAGAAAGTTCTATCTAGATCAACGAAGAAAGTTTCAATTTCCTTCAAAGACATGCTGGTTAGATGATTCACTTGTTGAAACAAGCATCCAGATAACAGCATCATTGCCTCTTACAATTCCTCCATCCAAGGAAATTGCACCATCTTTTGGTACAATGTTTTGATATTTGCTGAAGTCAAAGAGAGAACAAAGCAGATGAGTTCAGAATAGAAGATGTTCAGATTCAAGAAGTGTTGAAAGATCTTCACAAGTCCTCATTTATTCAGAAAAACATGTTTTGAATTAATTCACATGTTTAGGGGAGGATTGTTGGAATTAAATATTCTGAAGATTAGAGTATTAGAAATTACTCTATAGTCAAGGTACTGCTCGTACATAAAGTACTCGCTAGTCCTCAAGGTACTGCAGTTCATGATCAAAGTACTTGCTGCTTCATCAAAGTATCTGCTGATCAGTGACTCATAGGATAAGATCGAAAAGATATTTATTGTATTTTGGTCAACATAACGGTAGATAATATCTTACTCCATTGCTTAGTTAACAAGTTGTATACATAGATACATGTTGTATCTTATGTACTGACACCAATATGAATAAGTTAACCAAGTAAGTCGGTCAAGACTTTTAGCAAATTTGTAAAGATCTCTTGCAACTATAAAAGAGATCTTAGACTTAGATATTATAGCTAAAACAATAGAACACACATGCACATGCATAACTGTTAGAACAAGAACAAAACACAAATCACAGTTTGTAACATAAGATTCAAGTTTTGTAACTCACTAGTGAAAAATACCAAGATCACTCGTATTATTTTGGAATAATATTGAATCGTTTAGTTGAAATACTTTCTTTGTTCATTGTTAAGTAACAAACATAATTCTTCCATTTCCATAACATACATAACCTTCTAAGGTGGTTAAGTAAATTCCGCGTGCTTAATCATATAAGTCAATATATCTCATACACAAAGAACAAGGTTTAACACCTTAACCGTGTATAAACAAGATCCTCACAACAGCTGTATGCTTACCTGCAACACATGGAAGCATGCTGTCTATGATCGGTGCTGAGAGAAAAGTTTAATCCTTCAATACAAATGATCCATGGCGTTCATGACAAATGTTCAATCCGACAATCCAATCATCATCCAACCCAAGCTATCATCAACTCACTCACAAGTACCTGCTATGAGTTCTCAACTTGACTCAGCTACTCTCAGACCGACTAAAATGATTGACAACCTCACAATCAAGTATCATTACTGGTTCAACAGTTTCAAGCATCACTCCCTCAGACCAACAATCAGTTAAGGAATTCATCCAACCCACGCAATCTAGCAATGGTGGAGGATGGGAAAATTGTGGTTCAGAATGTGCAAGGGAGAGCTGGTAGAAACATGGGTCGAGGTTATGTGCAGAATAGAGCAGGGAATGCCAATCAGGGTCAAGGGAAACAGATCAAGTGTTATAATTGTGGGGGGCTTGGACACATTGCTAGAAACTGCAATCAACCTAAACGTCCTCAGAACTCAGATTACTTTAAAGACAAGATGCTGTTAATGCAAGCTCAAGAGAATGGAGCTGTATTGGATGAGGAAGAGTTATTGTTCTTGGCAGGAGATGGAGGAAATACTTTTGATGAAGATGTGGATGAGAAACCTGTTCAGGATCTAGCACTTAATGATCCTAACATCTTCAAGGCAGATGACTGTGATGCATTTGACTCTGATGTAGATGATGAACCTACGGCTCAAACAATCTTCATGGCTAACTTGTCTTCCCTGGTCTCATCTCCCCGTCAAGCTGGCCCTTCTAATGCATCTGTGATATCTGAGGTACTAAAAATTTATGACACATATAATATAGTCGAGGGACAAAAGAATCCCGAAGAAGTACATCAGGCAGATGTTTCTGACTCAAGTAATGTTGACATGGAAAATAGCAATATTATTTCATATGAACAGTATTTGAATCACAACAACTCGCCTGATGTACCAAATGGTGAATCTTTTGTCAATAATGATGTTTGTGTTATAAGTAATGTATGTGCCTTAGATAATGCGTGTAATATAGATGATGCATGTGAGCGCCATGAGAACCAATTGCCTGTCCCTGATGATAACTTGATCACTAGACTAAACATCTATAAAGAACAAGTAGCTATGTACGAACAGCGTGCTAAGTTTGAGCTTAATGAGCGTGAGCAGAAATTAGAAGGTAAAATGAGTACACTTATTAAAGAGTCTAGAGTGAGAGAAGAAACATTAAAATTAGAGTTGAGTTCTTTGAAAAGTCAGCTAGAACAGTCTGTCAAACAGAAACAGGAAGCACAAAAGTGTGTACATACACTTAGGCAAGAATTCAAACAAAAAGAAACAACACTTTTAAATGATTTCTCTAGACTCAAGACATTAAAAAATAAGCTTGAAGATAAGTTGTACACACAAATCAAACCATACAAACTGCTCAAATGATTCATAAGCACAGAAAGTTGAGTGATAAGCATAGTAAAATCATGATAGGTGAACCCAAGTCAACATCCTTAGGGACATGAAAGTAGTTCAACCAGCTCTAAATGATGGTACTGTGATGCTTTATGCCTAATCATGACCCGCCTGAGCTTCTCTACACTAAAGAGGAGGAGGAGATGAGTGAGAGAACAAAGGAAAGAATGAATGAGAAAATGAGGGATCCCGAGTGCGTAGTCAGACGAATAATAATCAAACCCCATGACTATGGTGAGGAAAATCGTTTGACTGTGTTTGCTCCTCAAAAGAAGTAAACACATGAACAGATTTTCTGGAAACAAGATAATGAAAAGACTTAAGGTCGAAAAACTTAAGGCCAACACCCCCTCATTAGAAAAGTTGCGTCCATAACGGTGTATCCTCCCAATACACCTAGGAATTTGGTGCCTTTATCTCTTCCCACTGAATGTAAAACCTGTATTAGCTTATATGTGCTTTGGCAACTGTTTGCTGATTTCGATAAAACATGCAAGAAGAGAATCACACCCTCTGGTATTACTGAGGGGGAAAGGTGTTTTGAACATGCTAAAAGGTGTTACTTAACTGAGGTCATGCCATTCTTTAAACTACTTAAAGAACACTTTGAAGGGTTGCAAACTGCCCTTAAAGCCGAAATAAAAGAAATGGAAGTAGTGTTTAAAGATATGGAAAATGAGGTGAATGAATATGCAATAGAACTTAAGAGTCGGGAGATTGAAAGAAAAAACATACTCATTACTAACGACAACTTGATTGCTAAATGTATTGCACAAGATGTATTTTACACTGTCACTGATTCTGCATTGTCTGCTTGTCAATTTAATGAGTATGCTATTGCGTTAAATGTCACCCAGAATCGTGTTGTTGAGCTTGAGGGGGAGAATTTAAAATTGCTTAAAAAAATTCAAAATGATGACCATGATAATATGGTTAAACGTTTTTCAAAGTTAGAAGTTGAGTATGTTAATTTGCAATTGAAACATCAACATTTAAATGAAAAACATAAAATATCAAATGATAAGACATCCTTGGATGCTCCTGAATTTGATACTTATTTTGAATTAAGCAAACGAGATGAGACAATTCAAGCTCACACGAACACGATTCGACTGCTGAGGGCCCAAATTGCCCAATTGAAATCCAACAAGTGTGAAGTGTATGGCACCAATAAACCTTCGTCTTCAGATTCTCAGAATTTTCAATATCAAAACACCATAAATAAGTTACATTATGAAAATGAGTGTTTTCGAGAAGAAAATTCAAAGGTTAAACAACATTTCAAAGAGTTATATGATTCTATTAAAGTTACAAGAAGCAATCACAATGATCAAATAACCTCTTTGACAAATGAAATTGAGAATCTTAAGGCTCGGGTGAAAGGTAAAATGCCATGCACCACTTGTAATTGTGATGCACCAAAGGCTACTGATAGTAAAAAGTATGATGTTGATGTTGGGCGTATTCCATTTAAGCTTAGAAATAACAGCTTTGCCCATCAAACATATCTCGATCATCTTAGAGAGGGCCTTGACACACTTCGTGAGGTAGTTGAAGAGGATAGGACTGATAAGCCACTTGATAGGGCAGTTGTCTATGCCTGCAAACTCACGAAAAGAATTCAGGAAAACTTAGAATATGCCATAGGCTCAATTCCTAAGTTTAGCAGCCATAGAGATAGATTTGTTGCATCATCATCTACTGTTGAGAACAAGCATGTAGCCTTTGATCTACCACCAAAAACATCAGAACCCAACACATCTTTATCAGGAAGGCATGTGACAGAAAAACAAACTAATGTTTCCTTCGATGCTTCTACAGGAGTAAAAAGTGACACCCAAGCTAGCGAGTCAAGGTCTAGAGAAAATGCAAGAAAGGATAGGACTGCGCCAGCTAAGAATGATCACTTGAAGAATGTAGAAGCCCAACCTAGGAACAATAAGTTTGCAATGAGTAAGATGAATCGTGTTGATTCTAGTATCAAAAGTACTGTAATTAATTCGAATTCTAATGCTATCTGTAAAACATGCGACAATTGCTTAATTTCTGCTAATCATGATGATTGTGTTGTGTCTTTCTTGATGTCTTCTGCATCACCCCATGTTAAGAATGGTAGGATTACTGAAGCATGCAAGAAAGTTTGGAAAGCAACAGGAAAAACATTTGCTAGCGTAGGATATCAATGGAGACCCACTGGAAGGAAATTCAATTTAGGAAAACAGTGCACGTTACCTAAAATGAATAAGCATAAAATTGTGAAAGTTAAGGAATGGAGACCCACTGGAAGGAAATTCAATTTAGGAAAACAAAGACCATTACCTAAAATGAATATGCATAAAATTGTGAAGAATAAGGAATGGAGACCAACTGGTAGAATCCTGTCTTTAGTGTCACAATGCCTTCCATCTAGGTCTTGTCATGCCTCTAGTTCTGTCTCCTCAGTAAAGACAGTAGCATCTGTGAAATCTGTGGTTCCAGAATATGTGTGTGCTGACCAAACGGACCCCAATTGCACTTGGGGATCCACATTTTTCAGTTATCCATTGTTGTCTGGTTTCAAATGCAGGTCGTACAAATCGTCCTGTGGTATTTGGACTCAGGCTGCTCAAAACTTATGACTGGGGATCGCTCGCGGCTCAAGAACTTCGTGAAAAAGTTTATCGGGACAGTTAGATTTGGGAACGACCACTTTGGTGCTATTATGGGTTATGGAGATTATGTGTTTGGTAACAATGTAATCTCAAGGGTATATTATGTGGAAGGACTAGGGCACAATCTATTTTCTGTGGGTCAATTTTGTGATTCAGATCTGGAAGTGGCTTTCAGAAAGCATACATGTTTCGTCAGAGAATTGGATGGTATAGATCTCCTCAAGGGCAGTCGGGGCACCAATCTATACACCATATCAATTGAAGAAATGTTGAAGTCCTCTCCCATATGCTTGCTTTCTAAAGCCTCTAAAACAAAATCATGGCTGTGGCATCGTCGTTTGAACCACTTGAATTTTGGTACCATAAATAATCTTTCCCGTAAAGATCTTGTTAGAGGGATGCCCAGACTGAAATATGAGAAAGATCATCTCTGCTCTGCATGCCAACTGGGTAAAAGCAAGAAACAAACCCACAAGCCTAAAACCATCAACACCAACTTGGAAGTTCTTCATACCCTCCACATGGACTTGTGCGGTCCAATGAGAATACAAACCATAAATGGAAAGAAGTACGTTCTGGTGATAGTAGATGATTATTCTCGGTTCACATGGGTAAAGTTTTTGAGAACCAAGGACGAAACTCCAGAGGTTATCATTAAACTGATAAAACAGCTGCAAGTAAGGCTCGATAAAACTGTCAGAATCATCTGCACTGATAATGGTACTGAGTTTGTTAACCAACAACTCCGTAATTTCTATGAAAGTATTGGCATCACGCATCAGAAAAGTATCCCTCGCACTCCTCAACAGAACGGAGTGGTTGAACGAAGGAACCGTACTCTGGTAGAAGCTGCAAGAACTATGCTTATATTTTCAAAGGCACCGATGTTTCTCTAGGCAGAGGCTATTGCAACAGCATGTTACACTCAAAACCGATCCCTAATTCATCCTGTTCATGAGAAGACTCCCTTCGAGTTAATTCATAACAAGAAACCAGATCTCTCTTTTCTCCGTGTGTTTGGTGCACTTTGCTATCCAACTAACGATAGTCAAGACTTGGGAAAGTTAAGAGCTAAAGCAGATGTAGGTATTTTTGTTGGATATGCACCAGACAGTAAAGGGTATCGAATCTACAATAAGAGAACCCGTAAAATCATGGAAACCATTCATGTTACGTTCGATGAGCTGAGTGAGCAACCTGCTTCAGGACAAATTAGTTCTGGACCCGATCTTAACCTTTTGTCACCTGGACCCATTAGTTCAGGACTTGTACATAATTTCACGCCTGCAGATCTTATGTGCCACCTACATGTGAGGAGTTGAAGAAGTTATTCGATCCTATGTTTGATGAATACTTTGAGCCAACAAATGGAACCATCCCGAGTGAACCTGCTATACTTCCTATGGCTGAGGTTCCAGCCCCACAAGGTTCAGAAGGCCCTACAGCTTCAGTATCAGTCAGTCACAATGCTCCAGCTGCCAGTCAATCGCCTTCGTCATCAAACGCTCTATCTTCTCCAGTAATGCAAGAATCTTCAAATAATCATTCTTTGGAAGTTAATCCTTTTGCTCCTGTTGATGAGGTTCCTTTTGAAAACATATTTGCTCCTGAACATTCATCAGACACACCCTCACTTGAAGAACACAGCACTGCTACGTCTGTTCATAACCCTCAACCTCACGACCATCTCAGGAAATGGACCAGTGATCATCCAATCGACAACATCATAGGCAATCCCTCACGTCCAGTATCCACACGTAATCAACTAGCCACTGATGCACTATGGTGCTTCTTCAATTCCGTGCTGTCCAAAGTCGAACCAAAAGATGCCAAAGAAGCAATGACTAAAGATTGCTGGTTCCAGGCTATGCAGGATGAAATCCATGAATTTGATCGACTTGAAGTATGGGAATTAGTGCCTCCTCCAGAGCTTGCAATGATCATTGCTTTAAAGTGGATCTTCAAAGTGAAGCTTGATGAGTATGGTGATGTCTTAAAGAACAAGGCACGGCTAGTTGCTAAAGGGTTTAGACAAGAAGAGGGCATTGATTTTGAAGAATCGTTTGCTCCGGTTGCTAGAATTGAAGCTATAAGAATCTTCCTGGAAAATGCTGCTAGTCGTAATATGATAGTCTACCAGATGGATGTCAAAACGGCATTCTTGAATGGTGACTTAAAGGAAGAAGTTTATGTGAGTCAACCAGAAGGATTCGTGGATGCTGAACACCCTACTCATGTTTACCGCCTGAAGAAGGCTCTTTATGGGTTAAAACAGGCGCCAAGGGCATGGTACGATACATTGTCCAAGTTCCTCCTAGTGAACGGATTCTCCAAGGGTGTTGTTGATCCCACACTATTCACCAGGAAGTCAAGAAACCATCTACTACTAGTTCAGATTTATGTAGATGATATCATCTTTGCTTCAACAGATCCTAGTGAATGTGATAGTTTTTCAAAGGAGATGAATTCCAAGTTCGAAATGTCCATGATGGGATAAATGTCATTCTTATTAGGATTACAAGTTTCTCAAAGTCCCGGAGGCATATTCATTAATCAATCCAAATACGCCAACGAGATCTTGAAAAAGTTTGGATTCTATTCAAGTGAACCTGTTGACACTCCCATGGTTGATAGAACGAAGCTGGATGAAGATCCTTCAGGGATTCCAGTAGATATAACAAAGTATCGAAGCATGATTGGATCTTTGATGTACATCACGGCTAGCAGACCAGATCTTCTGTTTGCTGTGTGTATGTGTGCTCGGTATCAATCCAGACCAACCAAGAAGCATGTTGAAGCAGTGAAAAGGATCTTCCGATATCTTCAAGGCACGGTTCATATGGGTCTCTGGTATCCTAAGGACACTGCAATGGAGTTAACGGCTTACGCGGATGCTGATCATGCGGGATGTCAAGACACTCGTCGAAGTACTTCAGGAGGAGCTCAGTTTTTAGGGGAAAAGTTGGTTAGTTGGTCTTCTAAGAAGCAGATGAGTACTTCCATATCATCTACTGAAGCTGAGTACATTTCCATGTCTGCTTGTTGTGCACAAATCCTTTGGATGCGATCACAACTTTCGGACTATGGATTCTCATACAACAAAATTCCCCTATATTGTGACAACAAAAGCGCCATTGCTCTTTGTTGTAACAATGTTCAGCACTCTAGGTCTAAACACATCGATATCAGGCATCACTTCATCAGGGAACAGGTGGAAAAAGGAATTGTGGAACTATACTTCGTGAGGACAGAGTTTCAGTTAGCTGACATCTTCACCAAGGCCCTCCCAAGAGAAAGGTTTCAGTTTATTCTCCCACGCCTTGGCATGAAAAGCATGACTCCTGAAACCCTCAAGTGTCTTCAGGAGGAAAAGGAGGAGTAAAGGATTGTCTTCTTATATCCTTGTACATAGTTGTATATATCTTAAATCAAAAAGAAAAATACAAAAATATAAAACCTATAAAAACCATAAAAATCGAAAAATCAGAAAATACCAAAAATAGTCCTACCTAGGCATGTCTTCTGTTTATCGATAACATTTACAGATCTAGAAATGTCATTCAATAATGGCACGCATTCTTAAATGAAGCTCGAGCAGAAGTTATACTAATCAGTTAAAACATGTCTTAATGGCTTGCAGTTACTTCATACTGCAACCCGCGCTGTACAATGGGGAAAGCATGTCGCCAAAAAGACAGCTGTTCCTCCAACCGGGTGATGTTCACCTGGGCATGGATTACTTTATATCCATGTTTCCCCGACTTGATGTACGTTTCAGTGCGTCTTGTCGTGTATAAGAAGAGAAGTCTTCTTTTCATCAGACTCTTTATGCTGTTTGATTCTTCTAGAGAGTCTTGATGTTACACAAGGTGGTAAATTGAATTAAATTTTCACAAATACCCGTCGCTCAATTGAATGACTACAGCTCTTTTAATGGAAAACGGGTCATTAATTGAGGGGGAGCATATTTGTTCAAATTTTCGACACCTTGCCAAATTTGTGCAACATCAGCAGTGACACTCTCTTGGTGTTTCAAGGGAAGCATAGTATGCTTCAAAATCAGAATACATTTAAACCTGACCACATTTTTTCCCAAATTTTCTAAACTAATTTAAATCACTTGGGATCACAAATCTCAAATGGTTTGAAATTTTTGATCGGGGGAGAGAATGTGATTTAAATAGGAAATTCTGATAAAATGTGATGATTTGGAAGTTAATGTAAGCTCTCCCGTATGTGCTAAACCATTTTGCATATCAAGGCACATATTGAGGGGGAGCAAAATGTTTTGGTCATAAACGCAAGCTCTTCCATATGTGCGAAAATCTTTCTTATATCGATGCACATATTGAGGGGGAGCAAATGGTTTTAACAAAACAAAGGATTTGGCATCTCACGTGAGCAAGGCTCAGACTTCATCAATGAATTGACGAAACTTGAATTGCCATCAATCGAAAGGATACGTCTTGGCCGGGTAATAATTTCAAGCTGGTCTAACCAGTGATGTAAGCGTGTCTCGAAAAAGATGTATCTGAGTAGAGTGTATCATTTCGAGAAACTTTCTGTGGACTTGACCAGGCCGGGTAATAATTTCAAGCTAGTCTAACTAGTGATGTAAGCGTGTCTCGAATCGGTCATGTTCACTGAAAGTGGATCAATTCAAAAAGTGCGAGCTCTACCTAACATGTGCAAATTTATAAAACTATCACTCGAGCACATGTTGAGGGGGAGCATTTGAAAAATATAAAACTCTCAGATGTTTGCAAAAATGTGTTTCGAAATCATGAACACTTTGAGAGATTTTTCAAAGATTTGGTTTGGCAATTGTGGAAGAACACCAAAGACCGACCATTGTATTTCATATAATGGAGTTATAAGGATGGTAAGGTTAGGTACAAGTTCCCACGATCCCGCCAGAGCCGGAGGGATCTACCCAGGGACAATCCACTAGTTAGTGTAGAAGTCCTTAGGTATGATTAAAAAGGAGAAAAGTGAACGAGGGAATAGTGCCGACTGAGATGGAGCTAACACTGGAACAAACCCAACAAGGTGTTAGTTATGAAGTCTCGGTAAGCACTGAAGGGGTTGAAGAATGAAAAAGAAGTGTAAAGAGAAAGGGTGAAAAGAAATAGCCCTCCATACAACTTAGGCAGAAACCGGGTCAATACATATGCTGTCAGAATCACTTAGTTGATTGCTGGCATTGAAGACAAAGTATCATGGACCCAGTGATACGCTGCACAACCCTCCTTAGCCACTCAAGGTCCCTCAAAGGACTCTTGTTTCAATTGTCACGGAGTTCAATACATTTCTATCGTCTCTCTCACTCCGAGTTAGATGATATTGAAAAGGTGGCAGTCCTCTCCAGCCTCCGCTCACTAAATCAAATCGCACTATCGAGTCTAGAGCCACGAGATGCATAATAAGATCTCATAGGGACACGAATTATTTCTACACTGGTTGTTCAACATTAAGGACACCAGTTGTAAACTCATGAGTCCTACGCAGATCTTAGCAATCTGCCAGAACATTTATGAGAGAATTTACTAATGTAATTCTCAATGATTGAATGGAAATTCCTGCCAGGGTCAACATCAAGCAGCCCTGAAAGCAGGTCACTTCGGTAATTCCTCGTGGATTACGCTTAGTGGTCGCGGCGGTTTCAACAGGTCTACAGTCGTGGAGTGATCTCCAGCGACTCACCTAATCGTTGATTTACTACGGTAAAATCTTAAAAAGCCCTCTGTGGGTTTTCGATTAGGAACGGTCATGGTAAGGATTAGAGAGAGTTTTCACACTATGCTGTTGACTATCTCGAAGTCCAAACTTGTAAGTACCGGTCGAATTATTGCTAACTGTCGTATGCAGGAATCTCTGGCGGTTGTAGCAGTGGAATGCTGTAGCTGGTTGCTGTTGTAGCTGGTTGCAGAAAAGATGCCAATCCATCACCACATGTTCACTCTACCACATCATCATCAAAGAAGTCATGATCAACCAAAAGACCTTCAACACAGCTTCTGCTAACTCTGATGCTAAAGATCATGACCCTGATTAGTGTGAGCATGTCGGTTCTAAGTATATTTCATCACATGGAGACCTACTACTAAAAGATGACTTGGAGACTCAAGTGGGATGATACTTTCAAAGATTACTCAAAGTTCATCCAAGACAAAAGAGAAGTCATCTTCAGATCACTGATGTTTGCACAACAATCTATGACATTGAAGATTCAATGACTACGAGCTATGATGTCAAGATCCAAGGAAGAAGTGCTGAAATTCAGAACATTACTTCTGGGGTGACCTCCCTTAGGGGGAGATTGTTAGGAATATGAATATTCAGCTGAAGACTCGGTCACCCCGAGTAATTATTAGTACATCATAGCTCATAGGATTATCAGTAATATTATTAGTAGCTTAGTTATTATTATTAGTATTGTGGAGTGGGTCGGGTCTTTACCCTCTGTCAGCTCACTCCACAGCCCGCTAGGAGCATAATATGTAGTAAGTATAAATACCCCTTCCCTTGCAAGGGAAGGGTTGAAACTCTCATTATTTCAATCTAATACACATAGTGTTTCTCTCACTAGAAGTTTCCACTTTCTCTCTCTAAGCTTTCTTTCATTCGATCCAAATCTAAGCCTCAAACAAGTGTTTCTTGCATTGTGAATACCCTACAGTTTGTTCTCTTTTCCCTTAACTCTTTCATTACTTTACTTTTCTTGGAATTTTAGATGAATTCCATTTTATGATGTAAAGATAGATTGTATTTAGATTAGGATCTATGTGCTTAAGTGAAAATAGTCTAGGGACTATTATTGTATTTATACTATACTTAGTCACATCATTAATCACTAAGTATATATAAGAGTAAAGTCTAAAATGCATACATGTGGCTTTCCCGTTGTAAAACCATACATCCCTAGTCGATAAGTTGACAAATTTACATCCATCAATTAGTAAAGTCAGCCACCATACATCAGTGAGGACTAATGGTGCAAATTATTTATTTATCTTCTAACCCGAAAGAAAATATTTACATCGTTAAGGACTAACGGAACTAAAAAGGGGCAAGCATGGCTCGAACTCGGGTCTATTCACTCACAAAACAACACCTTAACCACTGGACTAATCATCCACTGGTGGAAATGTACCAACTCATTTTTTTAACCATTTTTTTCCCGATTTATAGTATATTAACCGCTTTAAGTGCCGGTTCATGGTGAACCAAGCCAGGTTCTTGGGGCGGGGTCAGATCCACTGGACTTGTTTTTTTGTGCTCTTTCTTCTAGTGTCATCGGAGATTCATTTAGACTTCGATAAAAATATATACGTGATCGATACCTGTTTGAAACTTTACGTTTTTGCTCCGTTTTCAATTCTTCATACCTACAAAGTAAAATACTCATCCGGAATGACATTATTTTACTTTGTAGGTATGAAGACTTGAAAACGGAGCAAAAACATGAAATATTGGACAAGTATCGCTCGTATATATTTTTATCGAAGTCCAAATGAATTCCCGAGGATCCGTTAGACTCGCTTTTTCGTTTTCTTTCTTTTGATATCCCTAGAGATACATTTGGACTTCGATAAAAATATATACGTGATCGATACTTGTCTGAAACTTCACGTTTTTGCTCCCTTTTCAATTCTTCATACCTACAAAGTAAAATATGTCTTTTCGGACGAGTATTTTACTTTGTAGGTATGAAGAATTAAAATGGAGCAAAACGTGAAGTTTCTGACAAGTATTGATCACGTATATATTTTTATCGAAGTCCAAACGAATCCCCGGTGATACCAGAAGAAAGAGCATGAAAAAACGAGACCAACGCATTTGGCCCCGCCCCAAGAATCGGCCCGGCCCAAACTTGAACTGGTTAATACACTATAAATCCGAACAAAAATATGGTTAAAAGAAATTTGAGTTGGTATATTTACACGACTGGACGCTTAGTCCAATGGTTGAGGTGTTGTTTGTTAATTAGTAGACCCGAGTTCGAGCCATGCTTACCCCTTTTAGTTTATTTATAAAAAAAATCATTGTTAGTCTGGAGGACTAACAATACAAATATTTTCTCTCGCGTTAGAAGATAACGGAGAAATAATTTGCACCGTTAGTCCTCATTGCTATATGGTGTCTGACTTTACTAATGGATTGATGTATGGTGGCTGACTTTCCTAACAGAGATGTATGGTGTTATAAATGGCAAGCCACATGATGTATTTTGAACTTTACTCTATACATAATTAAGACATTAAACTACCATATGATGTAATTCACTCATTAGAGCAAGGGGTGTGGTCACTTACACACGATGCCATTCCTACGTGTTAGAAAAAATGGCGGCGCCAAATCCGCGCTACCACACCACCATAGGCCGGCGCCATTTGATTTGTGAGTGAAATAACGCAGCGCCAAATGTTTCTTCTTCCTTTTCATTTTTATTTTATTTATTTATTATTTATTTTTTTTGGGTGGGTCTATGTGTGTGCTTTGTTTTGAGGTAGGAGAAAGTGCTTGGTCTGTGTGTGCGTGTTTTGTTCTAAAGTATGTAACATAAAATACATTATTTCTAAATACTATCACAAAGTCGCTTTTTCAACATATAGCTCATGAAAATATGTAACATAAAATACATTATTTCTAAATAGTTAATTCAAAAACAAGTTTCTGACATGTTACAAAACACAAAGTCGTTTTTCATAATAAACTAAAAAAGACACATCTAAACTATTTCTAAATAGTCCATAAAAACAAAATGATTTGACACTCATGAATCTTGCAAAAGACAATCAATTAACAGCACCAAAATAATAGCATTCATAAAAAATTCTTAGTCATTGGGCTAAACATGGGTTTAGGCTTAATAAGTTATATAGAAAAAAAAAAAAAAAAGAAAAAAAAAAAAAAGAAAAGGTTAATAATAAGATCCGATCCTAAATGATCCTACGATCCTACGATCTTGATAAGATCCTACTTGAATTACGATTTTGTTAAGTTCTTGATCGTTTTTTGTGCGTAAGATCGTACGATCTTACGACCAGGATCATAATTTTAACAACCATGCGACCAATAACAATTTGTGGTTAAAGTTATTGCCATTAACCTAACAAAATTAGAAATGGTAGATTATAATGTTTATGTATTAAAGAATGTAAATTAACATTTACAAAGTAATTTAGTGTAGTTAGCAGAAGCCTTCGCCAACAAGTAATATAGCTTAGTTGGCATACTTAATAAATGGATTATAGCTAGATATCATCCACTAACGTCGAGGTAGATAGTTATAGGACATATGTGTAAGGTATTAGCGACCAGTACTAGACCTACACCACATCTGAGACACTTAATAAGAAATTGGTTAAACATTGAACGAGCATATCGTGTTGTTAGGTTCTTGGGGAATGACTAGATGAACACGATTTTTCTCTATGGATTTCCATCTCATTTTAATTTACTTGTTATTTTATTTAATGCCCGCGCACGCGCGGGGTTTTATCTAATCATTTAAATAAATTATTATTTTTAATTTCGGGTTTTAATTATTATAACAGGACCTTCAAAACCATTGTACTTTGATTGAGGTATTGAATTAGGGTTATTTACGAATGTAGTGGGTTTTAATATTAATTAGATTTAGAGGAGATGTTCTTGTGTCAATGATTGTGCGTGAATGAATGATAAGAGATCGAGTTTGATTGATGGAGGAGGAATTTGAGAATGTTGGGACTTCAAATATTTAGTGGGAATGATACTGAATTTTAAGTTTCAGCCCAAATCTTTGAAAAACTTGCTCCACCGTTTTCAAGTTTTAATTTTTTATATTTTGACACATATATTTTTGTAAGTTTTTATTGAATGATTACAAATCACATTCGTTTTTTTTGTAGAATATGGATAAATTTAGAAGTATTTAGGCTTTTCTTATTTAATATTTAAGAAAATAATAATAATAATAATTTGATTATTACTTAATAAGGTATGATTTGATTTTTTTGAAATGTAAAAGTCCCCACTAGGGGTTTTGTTTTATTATATAAAAGATTTTGTTCATTGTCTTGTTTAAATATTTTCTCAAATATTGATTACTTGGATCTAAAATATTTTCTCGAATATTTGCTGTTTTCATAATTTAGTTTTATACAAATAATTTGTTTCCATCTTGCGAGCGATCTAGTTTTACCAATTGTATACTTTATGCGATTGAGTACATTGTATTTTTTGTAAAATCTAGACTATTAATTCAAGACTAGAAACTACACATCAAATGGTATCTTGAAAGCCATTAAATAACAATATATTTTTTTTTGGATTTTTGCATATATATATATATCATTTCGTAAATGCATAATTGCAAATATATATCCAAAACATGCATAAAAATTATTGTATTATGTACATAAAAAACTTGTACAACGGATACGTGAACTCTGAAAAAGTTATGTGAATGTAACAAACTGTGCAGCTTATAACATTTTATTAAAATTCGTTACATTTACATAATTTTTTTAAAGTTTATGTACCAAAACAAAAAAATGAAGAAAGTTCGTTACTATCTGCGACCAAAACCATCTTGACAATTAGGATTAAACTTTGTCAATTTATACTTCATAACACAAAAATTAGACAAAAGCATCAAAGTAAAACCTAGAAGTTATATCGAAACATTACACTAAAAAAGCAAAAGAGCAAAACTTAATCTCGAAGCAATAATTCAACCAAAACATCGACGGTAATTGGTGTAACGTGGAGTCAGGCTCAATGATGCTTACTTATTTTTTTATGCAAATGGTGTCGAAATTTTCTTTGAGGAATAATTACTGATAACGACTTTAAACTTTTGACAAAGCAAAAGCGGAAGTGGGTGCGCCATTAAAATTTGTTTAATAATGTTACCGTACATAAAAACAACCATTATATGAATTTTCATTTGTTTAACATATTTGTTCTCAAAAGCGGAAGTGGGTGCGCCATTGTCGAGATCTTATATTCTTAAAATTTTGTTTAATGATGCTACCGTAAATAAAAACAACCATTATATCAATTTTCATTTGTTAAACATATTTGTTCTTATATACGTGTGATTTTTTTTTATTATTTATTTTAAAATGTCAACTAACTATCTCACAAATTATACACCACAACTATCTCACATGTCTTAAGCAGGACTTGAACCCACATCCATTTAATTGAGAAGCTTCTCACACAACAAATGGTACCATTGTGACACAAGCTCTTTGGTATGTAATTCTAGATCTTTGTTAAGGCATCAACGTGTTTGGTGAAAGTAAAAGTAATAGTTAGCAGTAACGGCAAACAATAGTAGTTAACAGTAACTATTTGTTGTATAAAAATGTTTGGTAACTTACATGTAATTTGTAAGCGTAAATGACATTTACACATCAAAAAACAAAAGAACAGATTAGATAAATAATAAGGTTATTATCTTTGCGATATCGCCGACAAATTTAGGCGATAATCTACATGAATAAGGCATAAAAACTAAAAACACTAATCACATTAAAGAACTAAAACTAAGGCACACAATTATTTTTTTGTTATGATATCTACATATCATAAGAAAAGCCTCGTTTTCATGTCTCACAAGAAAATTACACTTTAGCATGTTTAGTGTTGCCATGTGAATTTTTTAACATGGGTAATTTTTTAACTTTTCATACAGCACCTCAATCTTTCTTTAAGCCACAAAAGTTTTATTGAGCTAATAAAACATTTTGAAGAAAAAAAAGAAAAAAAAAAAGAAAAAATCACCAAATCTATAATGTATTATATCAGTTTCATAATAATTGTCCACTTCCAAAATACACATAGTTTTAAAAAAATCCAACTAACTACATTTTTCACCAATTAAATATCATCTTCTCTCATTAAACTTTCGTTTTTAAGATATCTCAAAATAACAATGGAAACATTTACTATGAGATGAAGGGATTCTGATATTAAAAATTAGCCACCATACTCGTACAACCTTAATTTAATTTTCTTTCACTAAAATACCGAAATTCATTATTTCTCTTCTTGTAACTCACTGTTATTCAGATTGAACTTTTTAGAATAGAGATCTCTGGATTAGGTATACTTTGATTTTTTAGTTTTCTTCATTCAAGTTATACGAGCATATACTCGTTATTGCATAAAGACTTACTCATAAAACATATTACATGATGCTCTTATCATCTAATTTTGACACCTTTATTGTCTAACTATTGACTTATTGAGGATTGCCAACTTTCCTTACATAGTTATCAACACTAGCATACTAACTTGTATGAGCTCTATATCCTTCCCAAATTTTTACAAGCTTATTGAACTTTATTTTGTAAACTTAATCTTTTTTCAGAACTGATAATTACCAACTAACTGAAGAATCGAATAAATGCATTCTAAGAATTTGATCTCAATAAATTTGTTAACAAATATGTCATTGAAGAACATTCTAAAAAGGAGAGATAAGAAGAACATTATAATGGTTAAAGCTCGTTGCCAAACAAAGTTTATATATTCTAAACGTTAAATGCTCAGAAAAAAATTCTTACGCATCTTCGCGCCAAACATGGCCGGCATTGTAATTCTTTTTCATAATTAAAATAGAGTAAATTGCAAAAACCTTCGTTGTGTTTGTCCAAATTGCAATCACATGCTTTAAAACTTCCTAAGTGCAACGGTAGTCCCTGTAAGAATCTTTTAAATATCGTCTCTAACCAAAGTAGTTAAAATACTCTTATTCAGTAAAATAATGATTAAAACAATGTAGTTTTAGTCATTTTAGGCTACGAATGCTATGCAAACCAAACGTTTCTTCGAAGTTTCAAGACATCAAGCCTTCAAGCCTCAAAGATCAACAAGTGGTTAAAATACTCTTATTCAAGTGAAAACTAAAGATGATTAGAACAATAGAGGGGGTGAATACGGTCTTTTCGGCTTCTTCGAAGTTTCAAGACTTCAAGCCTCAAAGATCAACAAGTGGTTATACAACAACAACCACAACCACAACCACAACCCACTACTACAAAAACTGTCTTTTAGACCTCCTTATTTAGACCCTTAAAAAAAATGCAGGTCTAAATGAATATTTTACCCCGCCAAGAGTTATTTAGACCGGTTCAAATAGAAGACACCGGTCTAAATGTCTTTTTAACATTTAGACCGGTTTATTTTTAAAACACCGGTCCAAAAAAACTTATTTAAACCGGTTTGTTTATGCACCGGTCTAAATTAAATCTCCCTTAAAAAAATTAAATCTCCATCTAAACATTTTCAGTATTCTGCCCAAAATTTCCCAAAAAAATTAAAAACCCTAGATCCACTTTCCTAGCACTCACTCATCTCATCTCCATTCCTCCCTCATCTCAGCCTCGATAATTACAAATCCTTCCGATCGATCCACAATCAACATGGAAAATTTTTAACTGGTCCACAATCCAATTACAAATCCGATCTTTTTCTTAAATCAAAGATTGAATATTCTGTTTAAGGTATGGCTTCTATCCATGTTTAAATTCATCTTATTCTTATAATTTGATTTTGCATCTACTACTTCTCTTGTCGATACTTCTCTTGTCGGTCATTTGGGTCCGTCTTAATTTGCTCATTCTTGTTGTAGCTAATTAATTATGGGATTTGATAAACATTGACACTGGCCACCAGGTGTTGAGTGACAACCCATTTAAGCCAATGAAAATCTGGAACATGTGACATGTGATTTAAGCCAATGAAAATCTGGAACATGTGACATGTGATTTTAGCCAATGACAGTGTATGTATCTGTAGGCGTGTCTCTCGAAAAATGTTATATTCTTTCTCAAGAATGTAGTGATAATTCGTTGTTTGGGTTAACTTGTGTTACAAATTTATGATGACTGAAGTTGAGTACAAGGAATTCATATATGTGTCATAGTTATGCCTTGGTAGTGAATGCCACAGTTTAGCACATAGATAGAGAGTTGATATTTGGTTCTGTGTAAGTGGGACTGACTTACTGTCCTTGTTTTGCTGTCCTATATACACTTCTGGGATCAGTCCTTGAAATGATCATATAGTAATCTAATAAGAAATTAAGGTGTTTGCTCATAAGCTTATGGAATGTTTAATGTGTTATCGAGTTGTGAGATTATTTTTAGTAGAATTTGTGGAGTGATGGTGTAATCAATTTGTGTTTTAATAACATCGAATTTATATCAAATGTTTCTTCTATATTGTAGATGGATCCTGATTATTTGTTCTCTGTAACAAGTGGTGAGGTTTTTTACATAGTGATGAAGTGCCATAGTTTACTGAAGTTAGTGTTTAGTTATGTTTGATGGTTTGGTTAAGTATGCTTTTTTACATTGTTGGTTTGGTTATTAAGGTTATGATGTTTTTTTTTTCTTTTAATGTTTTGTCGTAGTTGATTGGGAATACGCCATTGGTGTATTTGAACAATGTTGTGGAAGGAGTAACTCCTATTGATACAACTAGTTTAGTGATCAGTTTGATCGTCCTATTGATACAATAAGAGTATTTAAGTGGTACACTTGGAAAAGTTGACTAATGGACCCTAGTTGAGAAAAAGCTCATTAGTCCCATCATCATTTGTAACTCTTCAAAAACTTATAGTTGCTAAATGAGAAAGTGGGAGGAGTAACTCCTGGGTGGCCATTTTTAGCTAGACAGGCATAAGATAGACTTTTATGGAGATTTATGTGATCAAACTTTTAAGACACTACATGATTAAGCTCACGCAGAGGGTATTGATAAACAGTTTTTACATATGGAGCAGGATAAGAGTCGGTTTGCTAAACCCGTTTCGTTCTGTTTTTCATTTTCAATGTGTGTGACATGTGCACATTTTCTCACAGTACATAGATGGTAGCACAACAATGGAAATGAGAAATGGAACTAAATTGGTCAAAACACTTGTTGTCCATTATCTGTGAATCGTGATTGTTCGTTTTTGTTTCAAGTCATGCATTCATGTGTATGGATTTCATTTAGTCTCTCACAGTACCATTTTAGTGCTATTAGTTAGTAATGCTATCTAGTGCTTTTTATCATTGTAATCAACTAATCTCAAGAGTTGACTACATCTGACATGTTTTTGTTTCATTATTGCTACAGAGCACACTCATCGAACCAACAAGTGGCAACACAGGCATTGGGCTAGCCTTCATGGCTGCAGCAAAGGGTTACAAGCTCATCATCACCATGCCTGCATCCATGAGTCTGGAGATGCGTATTATTCTTCGTGCTTTTGGTGCTGAATTGGTCCTTACTGACCCTGCTAAAGGAATGAAAGGTGCTGTCACGAAGGCTGAGGAAATATTGGCTAAAACACCAAATGCATACATTCGTTAAATATGAGTATTGATCAATGAAAACAGCATATGTGGCCTTTGCTAAAAGTTGGAGGTGGCAATGGAACCGAAAGAGATGTTGCTGTTGTTGCTAACATAAGTGCTAGGGTTGAGCTGGTTGGGTAACGGGTCTAAAATGGTATATTTTGGTACCTGTCGAGACAGGTTGGGATTACCTGTTGAGACTAGATTACTGCATGTAGTGGGTTTGTTTGGGATTGCTTATTAAAACTGCTTAAAAAGTTTATGAGCAATCCCAAACAACCCATTTTTTTTTAATTTTAAAAAAACCACATAAAGACCGGTTTATATCATAACAACCGGTCTTAAAGACCTTTTTTAGACCGGTGCGTGAACCGGTCTTTATATGCAAATGAACCGGTCTTAAAACCCATCTTTTAGACCGGTGCGTAAACCGGTCTTTTTGTTCAACACCTTTTAGACCTCCCCCTATTTAGACCCCCCGTGTAACCGGTTTAAAAGCCGTTTTTAACCGGTCTAAAAGGTCTTTTTTGTAGTAGTGACCAAAGTATATAAAGTAAGTAAATGACACCACGATATATACTGGTTCGGGATGGGGGGTTTATACCATCCGTACGTCCAGTTGCGAATCCACGACACGATACTATTCACTAAGTATAATCCTTTCGGTGGACTACAAACCGTTACAACTTCACTCCACCGATATGCACAAAGACCAATGCTCACTAAGAAGAGCTACTCCCAACGGTATTCCACCCTCGGAAACCACACAAAAGAATCTCGTGATTCGACTTCCCACTAAGACCACTAAGACTACAAAGACTTCCCATCGGAAGTATCAAACCCCAACTAGATCTCCTACGATCTAGGCTTGGTCACCATGACACAAGACTTCCCTTAGAACCAAATCAAATGAATAAGTGCTTGATTGTTTAATCAAGCCCTAACCTAACCTAGAGACTCGATTCTAATAGAAATGTTATAGATAGGAAGACCCTCGACACAATCACAAGAGTGGATTAGGTTCTTGCGATTCTTCCCTTGCAAGAGATGTGTTCTTTCAAATGATGTTATGTGAAAGATTAAGAACACAAGATAGAATTAGAGGATTGAGAGAAGAGAAATTAGAGAGAAAGAAAAAATGGCAAGGGGTGAGTGATGAAGCGAAAAGTGTACCGCTTTTAGGGGGTCATTTAAGCCCTAAATCGTATTTATTTGATCAAATATCTCCCTAAATCGTTCCTTTTGTCATTTTAGGTACTTTTGAGGAGAAATCTGGAAAAGGAAGCATTTTGGACGTTTTTGGAGCATAAAAGTGAAGAAAACGACAAAGTCTCAAAATCGGCTGAAAATTACCTTTGACGGCGTCAGGATTATCCCCAGACGGCGTCATGGCTTGGCAAGAAAAAGGTGGATGTGAAAATTACTCATGATAAGCCAGAGAATTTTGCATGAAAATCTGACGGCGTTACGCTTTAATCTGATCAAGGTCGTCATGACTTAATTTAAAGAGGGACGGCGTCAAGCCATTATCTGACGGCGTCAAGCCTTGATAAGCCAGAACGGATTTTGGAGGTTTAGAGAGGGACGGCGTCAGGAAGGCCATCCGGGAACCCTAAAAGCGGCGAGGTGACGGCGTCAGAATCTACAACGTGACGCCGTCAGACCTTAATCTCTATATATAGTTTTGCAATTTTTTGTCATTAGTGTGGAACTTATTGTGGAACTTTGTGTGTGAAAACCCTAAGACGATTTTAGCAGCTTTTTCAAGGCTTTTTGCCTTGAGATCTTCCATGTTACATTGAAGATAAGTTATCAATTAATCATTCAATATGTCTATATGTTGTTTGATTCTATCTTGTTCTTGTCTTTTGTTTAACATGCTAGGCTAGGTTTTCTTTGTGTTTGCTTAGATCTAATGAAACCTAGCTATTGATTATTGGTTATTAGTGTGTTATTAGTTGTATTGGATGATTGTTTATCTATGTTAGGCTTAAGAAAACTAGCTAACTTCCTATTCGGTAACTTGCTTGAACGTCTTAAGAAACATGAACCAATGCGTACTAAAGGTTTTTATGGTTGTATTTAATGCACAAGCGAATTCTAGTGATCCCATGTTAGGAGCTTCCTAGCCGGCTCGACATAGGAGTGAAGTAGGAGCTTGTAGAGTTGGGGAAGTACGTACGCCAGCCCACGATTGGTATTAAGGAATACACCCGTCATCCACACAATTAATACACACTAATCAACCGGTAAAAGATAGTTAGGGAGTAAGGAAATCTAAGTAAACACATTTTTCTCCACATAAATTTCACCACCTTTTCATTTTCTGTTATTTTATTTTATTTGCATTCGTAGTTATTTGGGTTAGTTGACTAGCAACTAATTCCGCCCACTCTTTCAAACCCGAGATTTTACTTGCTTTCATAAAAAATATAAAAACATAAAAAAGAATCTTCTCTCACCCTTAGACCTATTAGAGTAGTTTTTCATACCTAACGAACACTATTCCCTGTGGAGAACGATCAATCCCCCGTACTTACCACTACACTATACTACATCGGTCAGGTACACTGCCTGGTGGGGTTGTAAGCCTCTTGAGATCCCTTGAGAGGTAAAACCTGTTGTAAGGTTGCAAAACCACGCATCAAGTTTTTGGCGCCGCTGCCGGGGAATAGTTATTGCTTAGGTTGAAATTTATTTTTATTAGGTCTACTCACAAGATTCCTATCAAGTGAGATTTTTCTTTCTATTTTTGTAGCTTTCTCGTAGTCTATCTTTTCTTTGTGATTTTGTTTGTAATTTGCTTCAAATAGACTTTTCACTTAGACTTCTAAGATTGCAAGGTATGGTTGAGTGGCTAGAACACCAAGAAGTTCAAAATACCTCATTTAGAGACACTTATGAATCATATGAGCCTTCACCTAGGATAGATTCTTATGAACAACCTCCATGTTTAGGATCTTGTTTTAGTGAGGCTAATAGGAAAAGCGACCTAGTTTGCCAAGGAATTGTGGATAGAGCCGTATCAATAAACCATAAGTTGGATGAAGCACTAGGTTTGTTATTATCACTACCTAAGAAAACAATTGATGAGGATATAGGTGATTTTGACACGTGGAATGATGAGGTAAATAACATAAGCCCACAAAATACTCAACCATCATTTGAGGCACCCACACCGCCCGTGACTTACCCGGAAGAAGTAGAAGAGACTTTAGGAATCCCGATGGAGGTAGAACCCTTGGACCAAGCACAACTAGAGGATATAGGTTTGAACACTTTTAGTGATGACCTTACTCATAGTTCTAGGGAATTTCCTAGTGTTGATGAATTGGAACCTCAACCTTTACACAACTTTTCATCCTTAGATTTACATCTAGGAGAAAAAAAAGGAACCGACCCACCCATCAACCAATATTATCCGGGTAGTTTTAGGATGAAGGAAGCCATTCACTCACCCCCTTCACCTCACGTGGCATATTCACACCCTAAGGGTGTGTATCGCTACTTCCACCGGCACTTAATTCTAAGTGTAGGGAGAACCTCCCCTATTTCCGTTAAATAAGGGTAGAGTCAGGCTCGTGACTCGAACAAAAACAAGCGCTTATTGGGAGGCAACCCAAGCTTTATTTGCTTTATTTGTTTGATTGTTTGTTTATTTAATTTTATTTGTTTCCGTATGCATTTCTTATTCTTTTTGTTTACTGTTCATGTCTCAAATATAAATTGTGAAAATGCTTTATTTTGTTTTTAACTTCGTCTTAACTACATATAAAGGTATTTTGCAAAAGATAAGTGTAAGGGAAATCCAAATTTGTTTTTAAGAACAAGATTGAACATGAACGATAACAATGAGATATAAGCATGCATATTAGTATTTGTTTGAGTCAAATGCTTGTATCGAGTCATAATGATGTTTTGCAGGAATTCCAGGAAGTAAGGTGTAGGTTTTTCCAAAATTTTTCCGGAAACGTAACATGAGAATTCTGTCAGATCATTTCTGACGGCGTCAGGATTTACAACCTGACGGCGTCAGGTTTAATTTTCTGAAAATTTTTGAAAGTTTTGTTTTCATAAAAAGTTTTTATTAAATCTCTAACTTATAATCTCCAGGAATCTGCAAAATTATCATTCCACAAGCATTATATCCTTATATATAGAGTTTATCCCGCCGATGTTATGCAGGTTTTCGTGTTTGTTTTCTCAGGTTTAACAGGTTATTTTGGACAAGGAAATGTTTTGAATCAAGCTTTTGGCGATGCATTAGTCATGGAGCTTCAACATTACTTTGGAAGAAGATCTAACCATGTTACTTCATTATCCACCGAACGAATCAGGGGAGTATTTGATTTCATTCTTTTACTTTTTTTCTTTTACATCTTGTTATTTGAACATTGGGGACAATGTTCATCTTAAGTGTAAGGGGGGATAAAAGTACGATTAGAGAATGCTATTACGCTTGATTTTTGTTTGTTTAATAGTTGATGTGTAATAAAACTGAGATAAATACCTGTTAGGGTAATTTTAGTGCCAAATTTAAATTTTTTTACAACATTTAGGAGTAAAACTTTAGTTCTAATGAGCGTCTCACGGATAGGAGTTATATGACTAGCACAAAAAACCGTACCACTAAAAAAATTTTCCACCCCCAAATATGTGAGGTTCGCCCCTAGAATTGGTAGGAAAAGCATTTATGCTATGATGTGTGTACCGGTAGCACTTAGATTCTAGAACTTGCGTTAGGACCATTCCGAGGCCACAAGTGAGACTACATTCGTGTAGTTAGATTTACTACATGATAAGAGGCATTAGGATTAACCCATTGTTTTACACCTGTGTTTTTGTTATAATTACGTTGGCTACATTGGTCAAGTAATTCTCCCACACCCATTGCGTTGTACTCATTTTTAGTACACGATACCCCTAGTACACCCCTCAGAGCCTATCTTTTCGTTTCGACCTTTAAGCATTTTACTTAAAGGAAGAATTTGTTACGCCCCACTAAAATGTACACCCAAATCGCCTTAGCCTACCTTGTATGCACTCATTTTTAGTGCATTATTGTGACAACATTTGTTTAAACCCAAGTTAATTATCTAGTTGATTACATGGTTGCTAAGTCAAGTCATATCCTTGTATATATTGTTTTGGGATGATTGGGACTCATGGGTAAAGTACTAGTGTAATAGAGTAATGGGGAATAACATCATTTATTACCCCCATATGTGCTAAATATTTTAAAAGTACTCCAAGTTTTTCAATTATCTTAATTCGAGTCATTAGAATAGTTAATTGTAAAGTTATGTAAAAGTTCAAGTGTAAGGGGAATGCAACGCCCCTATGATGTATTATTTTGGATGGTAGGGCAAGAGTGTATGCAAAAAAAAAAAAAAAAAAAAAAAAAAAAGTCAAGAAAAATACAAAAAAAAAAAAAAAATGAGAAAAAGAAAAATAGAAAAAAAACATACGGACTACCATCCCGTTTCATTTTATATTTATTTTATGTTTTTGTTATTTTATTTTTAGTTTAAGATTGAGTCGAGTCTTGGCTTAGCAACATTGTATAGTACATGTAATTGATCAAGATCTTTAACTCGCCACCAGTAAAATATCCTTTATCCAACAAAACCGTGTTTTCCTTTTCCCTACACCTAACATTATAACCCATTTAAAAGCCCTCTTTGATAGTTTATCTTAGGTGCTTACGCCTAGTGGAGGAGGTTTTCGATCCTTTCCCAAGCCTATGGTAATCTATTTGCTATGACAGGTAGTGAGAGATATTATCCGTTTTCATTTATGAGATTTATTTTGATGACACTTGAGAGATGTGAGTATCTAAACACTACTTGTGAGGTGCTAGTCTGTAATCTCCGTGCTTATTATGATTAAAGTGGAACGAATATTTGTTGTAATTACTTTTATGTTAGCATTAAATGACCCCTAACTTGTATTTTGATTATAATAAAAGCGCATTTGCTTGAGGACAAGCAAATCTCAAGTGTAAGGGTATTTGATGAAGCGAAAAGTGTACCGCTTTTAGGGGGTCATTTAAGCCCTAAATCGTATTTATTTGATCAAATATCGCCCTAAATCGTTCCTTTTGTCATTTTAGGTACTTTTGAGGAGAAATCTGGAAAAGGAAGCATTTTGGACGTTTTTGGAGCATAAAAGTGAAGAAAACGACAAAGTCTCAAAATTGGCTGAAAATTACCTTTGACGGCGTCAGGATTATCCCCAGACGGCGTCATGGCTTGGCAAGAAAAAGGTGGATGTGAAAATTACTCATGATAAGCCAGAGAATTTTGCATGAAAATCTGACGGCGTCACGCTTTAATCTGATCAAGGTCGTCATGACTTAATTTAAAGAGGGACGGCGTCAAGCCATTATCTGACGGCGTCAAGCCTTGATAAGCCAGAACGGATTTTGGAGGTTTAGAGAGGGACGGCGTCAGGAAGGCCATCCGGGAACCCTAAAAGCGGCGAGGTGACGGCGTCAGAATCTACAACGTGACGCCGTCAGACCTTAATCTCTATATATAGTTTTGCAATTTTTTGTCATTAGTGTGGAACTTATTGTGGAACTTTGTGTGTGAAAACCCTAAGACGATTTTAGCAGCTTTTTCAAGGCTTTTTGCCTTGAGATCTTCCATGTTACATTGAAGATAAGTTATCAATTAATCATTCAATATGTCTATGTGTTGTTTGATTCTATCTTGTTCTTGTCTTTTGTTTAACATGCTAGGCTAGGTTTTCTTTGTGTTTGCTTAGATCTAATGAAACCTAGCTATTGATTATTGGTTATTAGTGTGTTATTAGTTGTATTGGATGATTGTTTATCTATGTTAGGCTTAAGAAAACTGGCTAACTTCCTATTCGGTAACTTGCTTGAACGTCTTAAGAAACATGAACCAATGCGTACTAAAGGTTTTTATGGTTGTATTTAATGCACAAGCGAATTCTAGTGATCCCATGTTAGGAGCTTCCTAGCCGGCTCGACATAGGAGTGAAGTAGGAGCTTGTAGAGTTGGGGAAGTACGTACGCCACCCCACGATTGGTATTAAGGAATACACCCGTCATCCACGCAATTAATACACACTAATCAACCGGTAAAAGATAGTTAGGGAGTAAGTAAATCTAAGTAAACACATTTTTCTCCACATAAATTTCACCACCTTTTCATTTTCTGTTATTTTATTTTATTTGCATTCGTAGTTATTTGGGTTAGTTGACTAGCAACTAATTCCGCCCACTCTTTCAAACCCGAGATTTTACTTGCTTTCATAAAAAATATAAAAACATAAAAAAGAATCTTCTCTCACCCTTAGACCTATTAGAGTAGTTTTTCATACCTAACGAACACTATTCCCTGTGGAGAATGATCAATCCCCCGTACTTACCACTACACTATACTACATCGGTCAGGTACACTGCCTGGTGGGGTTGTAAGCCTCTTGAGATCCCTTGAGAGGTAAAACCTGTTGTAAGGTTGCAAAACCACGCATCAGTGAGAAATACAAGAGGCAACGGTGGATATTTATAATCCAAGATCCCAAGTTGGTAAAATTTTACCGAGGCTGGCGCATCGCTGGCGAGTTGGAGCGCCAGCAGCACGCCAGGACCCCATGTAAGATTTTTTTTGGGATTTTGGTCTTTTAAATATCCAACCTTGCTAAACCCCTAATTTTACTTCAAACATTAGACCTTACCATTATTCATCCACAAGGTCAACCAACTCAAATAGCCATTTGATAAAAATCATTTGTGAAGTGTTTAAGTGAAACCAATTATCAAAGAGAGAAAGATAGAAGGGATAATTGGATAGGGGCAGTTTGGGTATTCCTCACATGACATAGATAAGACAGAAAGAATATGTCATGGAATATTCCTTTGCTTGGAAATGAAGTGTAGATGTTGAGATGAGTGAGAGAGAGAAGATTTGAATTTGAAATTCAAATTGTATGAGAGGGAAGTGAGAGAGTGAGGTTCGGTTAGAAGGAACCATGGTTAGGTTAGAAGAGTAAGTGATGCGGGATTAGCAAGACCTCGTAAAAGGTTTTACAATCCTCTAGGCAGTGTACATGATCCTTGTAGTATAGGTATGTCCGGGGGATTGATCGTTCTCTAGGGGAATAGTGTCGTTAGGTCAAGATGTATGAGGAGATAGGTCTAGAGGTGAGGGATGATTCTTTTTGTCTTTTTATTATTTTTTATGAAAGCAAGTAAAATCTCGGTTTTGAAGGAGTGGGCGGAATTAGTTGCTAGTCAACTAACCCAAAAACTATTAATTATAAAATTAAATAAAACTAATTAAAACGGAAAAGTAAAAGTGGTGACTACTTATGAGAGGAAAGCGTGTTTACTTAGATATAATTACTCCCTAGTTATCTCCTACTGATTTGTTAAATTGTCACGTCCTTGTTTTAGTTGAATTGTCAAGTCCCCAACTCTATGAGTTTTAGTCTTCCCTAAATTCCTTAAAGTCTATTAAGTTATCCAGGATCTACAAGCCGCAACTCACACAATAAATACAACGAGAAAAACCAATAGTGCACTCTACGGTTGCGTTTCTAAGACGTTCAAGCAAGTTACATATAAGAGGTTAGCCAGTTTTCTTAGCCTAACGCGAGGCAATCAACTAAACAAGAGACAACAAATCAATATTCAATAACTAGGTTTCACTAGATCTAAGCAAACACAAATAAACTTAAGCTACCATGTTAAAGCAAAGAAAAGATAAACAAATAATCAATCGATACATAGACATAACGAATGATTAAAGGGATAACTTATCTTTATTGAAACATGAAGTTCAAAGGCTGTAAAAGCCTTACAATGGCAGTAAAAATCGTCTAGGGTTTCCCTCTCCAAAGTGTTACACGAATTAATAAAAAATTGCGAAAGTATATATAAGTTTACAATGCTGACGGCGTCACCTTATAGGTCGTGACGCTGTCAGTTCGCCGCATCTAGGGTTTCGTCTTGTACAAGTCGCCGTTATGACGACGTCAGGATTGACATGAGGCCGTCACTTGTTATTTCCTCTGGGCTGTCTCTTTATAGCTTAAAACGTGACTCCCATCTTCATTTTGTACCTGACAGCGTCAGTTGTAAAACCTTCAAAATTCTCTGAGGCGCCACTTGATAATCTTGAGCCAAAAATCCAGCCCCATAAGCAAGGGACGGCGTCATGTTGTAGCATGTGACGCCGTCAGATGTCCAAGTCTGACAGGTTTTCGCGACTTCGTCATTTTCTTCACTTTTTCGTCCAAATACGTCCAAAAAGTGTCGATTTCCAGATTTCTCGTCCCAAGTACCTAAAATACAAAAAGAAACGATTTGAGCCAATATTTGATTATATTTATTCAATTTTGGGATTAAATGACCCATTAAAAAGGTACCAAATAAATTCTTATCAAATGTCTCTACACTTGGGATTTGCTTGTCCTCAAGGAAACATGCTTTTACACTAATCAAAATACAAGTTAGGGGTCATTTAACATTAATATAAAAGTAATTACAACACATAATCCTTCCACGTTAGTCAAAGCAGAAAATTATATACTAGCACCTCATATTAAGTGTTTGGATTCTCACATCTCTCGGGTGTATAAAGTAATATAACATATGGAAACGGGAAAATACAACACTCTCTACCTGTCATAGCACATAGATTATCATAGGCTTGAGAATGGATCAAACCTCCACCGCTTTGGTGTAAGCACCTAGGATAAACCATCAAAGAGGTCTTTTAAAGGGTTGTAACGTTAGGTGTAAGGGTATGAAAAACACGGTTTTGTTGGATAAGGGAAATTTACTGGTGGCAATTCAATCTTCTTGGTTAATTACATGTACAATGAGGCGTTACTAAGCCCAGACTCGACTCGTCTCGTTAACTACTAACTCTTTTTGTATTTTTCAAGACACTATTTTGACTTAAACAAATAAAAGAAACGGGATGGTAGTCCGTATATGTTTTTCTCTTGTCTTTCTCTCTCTCTCTCTCTTTTTCTTTTTCTCATTTTTTTCTTTTTTTTTTCTTTTTCATTTTTTTTCGATTTTTTTTTCGATTTTTTTCCATACAGTCTTGCCCTACCATCCAAAATAATACATCATTACAAAGGGATTACTTACAACCTCCCTACACTTGAACTTTTACATACTTTACACATAACTAACTAATGACCCGAATTAAGAAAATAAAAAACACTTGGAGTACTTTAAACATTAACGCATATATAGGGGTAATAGTTCTTCCCCATTACTCCATAACAACTAGTACTTTTACCCATGAGTCTCAATCGTCCCAAAACTGTATTTACAAGATATGACTCGGCTTAGCAACCATGTAACCTATTAGACAATTGACAAAGAGTTTAACACAAATTTTATAACAATAATGCACTAAAGATGAGTGCATACAAGCAAGGCTAAGGCGATTTGGGTGTACATTTGGGGGTGGATTGTAGACAATGTTCTTCATTAATATTTCAGAATCCACCGAAATATTACGAGAACCGCGAAAAAGATAGGCTCTGAGGGGTGTACTAGGGGTATCGTGTACTAAAGATGAGTGCATCGCAGAGGTGTAGGAGAATTACTTGACTTTATTGGTCAAGTAACTTGGCTCATTGGTCAAGTAATTATAAAACATGTTTAAAACAAGGGTTATCCTAATGCCTCTTATCATTTAGTATATCCTAAATACACGAAGATATTCTCACTTGCGATCTCGGGATGCATCACAAACGCAAGTTCTAGAATCTATATACTACCGGTACACTCATAAGCATTAAAGGTAAATGCTTTTTCCTAAAGATCTAAAGGCGAACCTCACATTTTTGGGGTGAAAATTTTTGAGTGGTAAGGTTTTTGTGCTGGCTATATAATTCCTATCCATGAGACGCTTATTAAGACTAAAGTTTCAGTCCTATATGTTGTTAAAATTTTTAAATTTGGTGCTAAAATTGCCCTAACAAATATCTCTTTCAATTTTATTACACCTCTACTTTTAAACAAAACAAATATCAAGCGAAGTTATAGATTCTAAGGTATCCCATTTTACCCTCCCTACACTTAAACTGAACATTGTCCCCAATGTTCTTACAAAGCATCAAAGTTATGATAATGGAAAAAATAAAAGAGATGAAAGAAACTAATACTCCCTTGATTAGCTCGGCATGGACGATGTGAAAACATGGTTAAATCCTCCTCTAAGAAAATAAATGCAACAAGAGCTCAACACTATCACCCCTTCGAGCCTGTATGAAGCCTTCTCCTCGAAGGCCCAGGTCAACCTCCTAATATCTTCAATGGCGTAAAAACATTCATCTATGAAGTGGTTACCAGTTGGGAACTCGCCAATCGAAGCCTTAAGCCCTTCGGGGTACACCCTTCGAGAATATTAGAAAGGAGAACACCTTGACTTGGTCATACCCACGTCCCCTTTTCCTTGAGCTTTCCCGCCAAGAAAGAGATAGTAGGTCACTAAGCCCTAGCGGTTACCTCAAATCATGGGACGCCCCCATGATCTCCGATATTTGTGCAAGAGCTCTCTAAGGCCTATTTCCTCCCCTATAAATAGCTTAGATGGGCTGAGAACAATGGTATGCAAACTTGACTCTCTCATTTCACTACCAACTTATCATATCACATACTCATTCGCACGCCGGAGGTGGTTCGCAGGGTCCAACCCCTGCGCAATCACTTAACGTAGTGTCTTCGTATTTCTTATTTCAGGTTAAAGACAAGCTTGACGCAACCTCAACACCCCATATATCCTTTGATCATCATCGAAGGCTTGGTCGTGCAAATTATTGTACAATCAGTAGCGCCATCCGTGGGACCGCTACAATTGGTCTCGTTAATTCCCAAGTTTATAACCAATTAACTACATTCACTACATATCCGGCATGGATCAAGGAAGAGAAGTTACTCCCCCACCGGGTTTCTCGACCTCGGCGCCAATACCAGCAATGACCCTAATAACCTCCCCCCAATTACCTCTTCCACGTTCACAACACGATCTCACCCAGAAGTAACACCTAACCATCATGCTTCGACATCAGCCAATCTAGAACCTGTCATTAGCCCAGCCTTTGTCGAAGCTAACTACCAAGCATTAGAATCTCTCTTAAGGGCTCGCAAAAGGCAAGTTCGGAATGCTGAGATACGAAGGGAGTTGGAATACTCAAGTGACAATTGTGATGAAAAGATGGAAATGGAGCCTAGGCCTCCGGCACAGGGAACAACACACTCGGCCCTAAGGATAGGGTCACCAGCTGGTCGAAGGTTAAGCAGAAGGTCCGTTGGGTTCGAAGGAGTCCCTGAGCTGGCTCCGACTAGGAGAGAAGGGGCGGTAACCGAAGGTTCAAATGGGAGAAGCCAACGAAGGGAAGAAACGGAGGTGAATCTGCCTCCGTTGTTAGCAGCTCATCTTGGAAGGACTGAAGCAGGGGTTCCGTTGCAGCCTTCTTACGCATCAGGCGTAGAAGGAAATCCGCCTCCGATTAATATGGGAGGAAATCTTCCTCCCAATGGTATGTACCCCTCGTTCCAAACTCAGTCTTACCCTCAGGGTTTGTATCCCCCAGTAACTGGACAGTCTAACAACGATAGCCTCTCTCAACATTATGGGAACATACCCTTCGGTCATCCTACGGTGTACCCTCCGTACGCCATGGGAAACGGTTATCCTTTTGGCATGAACGCATCCTACCAATCTTAACCTAGCCAAACTACTATGGGAGTACCCCCAAACCATAATCCATATAACGCTGTCCCTATGTATCCACCTTACAATTGCCTATATTCGGAGCCTATAGGTTCTGCTACACCCTTCGTTAGGTGGATAGAAGATTACCCTTTACCCGATGGGTTGAAAATGCCTGCACACATTGGTACTTATGATGGGAAGGGGGATCCGGATAATTTCCTACATTTGTTCGAAGGAGCCATTAGGATGCAAAAGTGGGTCATGCCCGTAGCCTGTCACATGTTTACATACATCCTACGAGATTCTGCTCGTATTTGGTGGAATGGAAAAAAGCCTGGCAGTATTGTCAACCTCGATGACCTAAAGGCTAAGTTCCGATCACATTTCAGTCAGCAAAAGAAGTTTAAAAGGACCCATTTAACCGTGCACAACATTAAACAAAAGGAGAACGAAAGCACAAGGGCTTTCGTCACAAGGTGCACAGATAACACTCTACAGATCTTGGGTCTACATGAAGATCAGCGCATTTCTGGCTTCGTACATGGCCTATGAAATCGAAGCTTGGTGGAATTCTTGTCCACTGACCTTCCGACAACTTACAAGGGGTTAATGGGAAAGACATATACTTGGATTGAAGCAAAGGAAGTATCTACTAATGGTGCTCCGTTCGAAAGAGAAAACCACAGCAAGTTCACGAAGCACTCTGCGTGGGAAGGATAAGAAGAACAAGAACAAAAACAGGGACAGGTTCTCTCCGTACAACAAAGGTCCTAACCACAGTTTGCTAGGAAGCCTGATTAAATCTCTGAAGGAAATACTTGCAACGGAGAGGGCCGCTAAGGCTTTCGAACCACCCCCTCGCATGACAAGCAAGGGTAAAAACAGAGACACAACCAAGTATTGTCACTTTCACGAAGATTATGGCCATGAAACGAATAGTTGCAGAGAATTAAAGAAGCAGATAGAAGAAGCCGTAAAGTTCGGGCAATTGGCACATTTGGTGAAGGGCATAAAGAAAGGGCAAGGAAAAAGTTTCCGACACTCAATTGGCTAAAGATACCACTCCTCTCGAAGCCCCAATACTCATGGTTCATTGGGGCGAAGCTAGCTTATAAAGAAAAGTGATGGAGAAGGAAATAAACAAGGTAGGGGAAGTAACGTTTCCCTCCATTACAGGCCAAGTCCCTTCGAACGACCCAGTGGTCATCAAAGTCTTAATTTCCAACCGGGAAGTAAATAGGGCCTACATGGACTGCGAAAGCTCCTGCGAGATCATATATGAGTACTGTTTCCTAAATCTCAATCCTTCAATTAGGTCACAGCGAGTTGATTCAAAGATACCTTTGGTAGGTTTTCAGGTGAGCATTCATGGCCTTTGGGAGAAGTACCGTTAGATATAACGATCGGAGAAGGAAAGCTCACAAGAACAGAAACCCTCACTTTCGCAATCGTACGATCTGACTCTCCCTACAACTTGTTGATAGGAAGGGCCGCCATGCAGAAGATGGGTATCGTAGTCTCCACCATACACACAGCGGTAAAATTCCATATGCCATATGGAATAGGAACCGTACTTTCCAGCTACAACCAGGGAAAGGCAGGAGACGCTGGTAAGAAGATCAAAGAAAGTCCTAAGGAGTCTTCAAAAGTCATTCTAAGTTGTGTAGATGCTGAAGAGCGCATTGTGGTAAATGAGCTCTATCCAGAACAAACGGTGGTAATCGGGAAGCAACTCCCTGCTAACTTCAAGGCAGACTTAGAGAAGCTACTCAAAGCCAACAAGGATGTCTTTGCATGGACGTACTCGGACATGACAGGGGTTCCTAGGATGCTTATGACCGATGACAAGCCCTTCGGCACAGAGCATAAGTTTAATGAGTTCAAACACATTGAACCAATTAAGCAAAAACGACGAAGCCTAGCACCTGAAAGGAATGCAGCCGCTTGCAAAGAGGTGGATGAACTTGTACGAGAAGGAATACTTAGAGAAGTGAAATACCAAACCTGGGTGGCAAATCCAGTTATGGTAAAAAAGAGTGATGGAGGGTGGCGTATGTGTGTCGAGTTCACCGACATCAACAAAGCTTGCCCAAAGGACTGCTACCCTTTGCCAGAAATTGATTGGAAGGTCGAATCCCTCTTGGGGTTCCGTTTGAAATGCTTTTTGGATGCCTACAAAGGGTATCATCAGATACAAATGGCGGAGGAAGATGAAGAGAAGACAGCTTTCTACACAGGAAAGGGCGTCTATTGTTACAAGAATATGCCCTTCGGTCTGAAGAACGCAGGGGCAACCTATCAACGATTGGTAGAAAAAGCTTTCAATAAGCAGATAGGAAGAAACTTGGAAGCCTACGTTGATGATATGGTAATCAAAAGCAGGACTGAGGAAGACTTACTCTCTGACATTCAAGAAACCTTCGATCAATTAAGGGCAATCAACATGAAGCTCAACCCGAAGAAATGTTCTTTTGGTATGGAAGAAGGACAATTTTTGGGACATCTGATTACTAAGCAAGGGATTAAAGTAAACCATTCGAAGGTCAAAGCCATCACTGATCTACAGGCTCCGAAGTCACTGAAAGACGTACAAAGCCTAAATGGGAAGCTCGCAGCACTTAGCAGGTTCCTATCGAAGTGTGCGGATCGATCTTTGCCATTTTTTAAGACACTCAAAGGGTGTGCAGGTAAGAAGACTTTTCAATGGAGTTGTGAGGCAGAAGCTGCTTTCCAAAAATTGAAAGAATTCATGGAAATATTACCAACACTTACAGCCCCAATCAAAGGCGAAGTGTTGTTCATGTACATTGCGGCATCTTTCGAAAGCATCAGTGCCGTGCTCTTGGCGGAAAGGGAAAAGAAACAAGTCCCAATTTACTTCGTTAGCAGAGTCCTGCAAGGAGCTGAATTGAACTACCCGGAGTTGGAAAAGTTAATTCTGGCCTTAGTTTATGCTGCAAGGCGCCTTCGAAGGTACTTTCAAGCTCATCCCATCATGGTATTGACTGATAAGCCAATCAAACAGATACTGTCGAAGCCTGAGAAGTCAGGTAGAGTAGCCAAATGGGCTATTGAACTGGGAGAGCACGACATAGAGTACAAAGGCTGAAACTCCGTCAAGGGCCGGATACTTGCAGATTTCCTTGTCGAAACACCCTCCGGACCCAGTCAAGATGAAGAAACCCCAAAGAAAAAGCCCTCGAAGACAAAGGAAGGGTGGAAATTGTACACTGATGGAGCCTCAAGCTCCGATGGTTCGGGAGCAGGTCTAATGTTGGTCAGTCCGGAGGGAAAGGAGTACACTTATGCATTACATTTTGAGTTCGAAGCTACAAACAACGAAGCTGAATATGAAGCTTTGTTAGCTGGCCTTCGACTTGCTAAGGACATGGTGGTTCGTGATCTCTCCGTCTTTGTTGATTCACAGTTAGTAGCAAACCAAATTAAAGGCTCTTATGAGGCAAGGCAGCCCACCATCAAGCAATATTTGGAAAAGCCTAAAGAACTCCTCCACGGATTCGAGTCCTACAATATAGAGCATGTTCTTAGGAACCAAAACAAGAAAGCAGATGCATTAAGCAAGCTAGCTTCGATGGCATTTGCTCACCTAACAAAGGAGGTCTTGGTTGAAGTGTTGGCCGAAAGGTCAATCAAACGAAGTGCAGTGTCTGACATCATACTTGAAAAAGGATCCAATTGGATGACTCTGATAACAGAATACTTGATAAGTGGTATTTTTCCAGAAGATCTAAAGCTAGCACGAAAGGTTAGGATCAAGGCTTCCTAATATAGACTCATTAGGGATAATCTCTACAGGAGGCCCTTCTTATCTCAATAGCTTCATTGTGTGGGGCCAAAGCAAGCTTCGAACATCATTTATGAAATTCATGAAGGATCCTGCGGCTTACACGCAGGTCCTTGTTCCGTTGTTTCAAAAATAACAAAGCTAGGATATTATTGGCCGTCAATGCACAGGGACGCGACAGAAATAATACAAAAGTGTGAAGCATGTCAGATTCACTCCAAAGTTCCACGACTGCCAAAGCAAGACATGACCTCTGTAACGTCTGCATGGCCTTTTTGCCAATGGGGAATCGATATAGTCGGACCCCTACGAGTAGCTCCAGGACGGGTAAAGTTCTTGGTCGTAGCCATCGAATACTTTACTAAATGGGTTGAAGCCAAACCTTTGGCATCAGTAACAGGAAGGCATATGGAAAAGTTTGTGTGGGAACACATAATCTGCCGATTTGGAGTCCCTCACATTATCATTTCTGACAATGGGAAACAATTCACCGAAGGGGTATTTCCAACTTTCTGCAAAGGCCTAAAGATCAAACAATCGTTCACTTCCATGTATCATCCTCAGGGTAATGGACAAGTGAAAGTAACCAACAGGGATGTTGTTAATGGAATCGAGAAAAGGTTAGGTCGAAGCCATCATGGTTGGGTAGATGAACTACCAAAAGTTCTATGGGCACATAGGACTCACCCCAAGTCAAGTCATGGGGAGACTCCTTTTAGCCTAACTTATGGAACAGAAGCTATTATACCCTCGAAAATAAGCGTTGAAACAGAACGTATTGTGAACTTCAAGGAAACAACGAACGAAGATAGGCTTCGTGAAAACCTTGATCTACTTGAAGAACAAAGAGAAATAGCCTCAATCAGAGAGGCTATCTACAAACAAAAGTTTGAAAAGTACTACAATAACCGAGTCAGACCTTCAATGTTTAAGCCAGGTGAATATGTCCTTCGGCTAAACAGCGTAAGCAAAGCTGAGTATGAGGGAAAGCTAGGGCTAATATAGGAAGGACCCTACGTCATATCTGAAGCCTACGGTAATGGAGCATACAAGCTTGAAACGCTCTTCGGAGATGTCATGGATACGACTTGGAATGGTACTAACCTTCGTAAGTTTTACATATAAGACTTACTGCTTTTAAAACACTTAGTTTGTTTTCAAATTCCTGTATCACATTCTTCTCATTTGGGGAAAGAAGCATTAATGGTAGGCGTCCTAGTTTTCATTTCTTAAAATGATGTAATCCTCCCTACCCAATTAATGATATAACACATTTCCCTAAAATCTCATGTTTTGTTCTATACAACAAAGATTTGTTCAGCCAAGTAATTTATAAGTTTCAATGTCGAAGGATGATTCAGGACACATATGTCTTGTATACACATAACATCCATTACAATTCACATTAACTTTCCTAAAAGTCTTAGGGTATTCTATGCCCTTTGTATCTTAAGGACAAAGACGGAGTGGGTCACGACCCTCTGTCAGCAATCAAATTATATGATTGCTAAAATCTTGGTTCAAAATACACACAATGAGGTTATTTAACTACTATAACCTTAGGTTGTATATTTATGTTTATAAATAACGTAAGGGAAGAAAAGCATGATATTAAAAGCGGGACATTATCCCCTACATGCATTCATAGATAAAAGATGGCCAAAGCCAACAAAAGTATTCAAACATTGTTTGAGATATGGGCCAAAGCCCAGCAAGCAAAGAAGTCAAATTGTTTAACAAATAGGCACCAGCCTATTACGCATCAAGTGAAATTGTCTAAAGGGTACATACCACCCTTGGGGCCAAATAATTGCCAACATGGCAGTCTTCAAGCATTCTTTGATGACATGGGATCGTCTTGCTGGGGGGGGGGATGAAGGCTTCACAGATGGAGTCTTTTTGGTCAGAGAAGGAGGTTGAATCTTGCAAGGTTTTTTGGAGAGGAGATCTTCTATGGGTGCTGATGGGTTCTTGGTTGCTTCGGTGAGAAAGGGGTACTCTGCTGTCGTGTATGCGTTGCTAGCATCATTGTATTCTTGCTCAGACGTTGGACGGTAGTAGGGCACTTCCGTCAAGATCACAGGCTTCTTTGTCTCGGCAATCTCTTTCAACGTTGTGCACTTTCCGTAAAAGATGGCAGCATTCACAAGCTTTCCCACAACCGCTCCCACCTCATCACTGTGGTATAATTTCATGGCTATGTATGGAAAAACCTTTGAGACCACATCAGCTCTATCTTTCTTCAAGCTCTGGCATCGGAAGTTCAAACCATCTACCTCCTCGCGTAGCTTGATCTCCTGCTCTCCTAGTCTAGCCCTCTCAGCCTCAAGACCTGTACATTTGGATTCAAGAGTAGTAACTTGTGATTTATAGCCGGCTACCTTTGCTTCCTCCAACCTTAACTTCCCACATTCTGCCTAGGTTACCTTCAGTTGCTCTTCGAGACTGTCAATTTTGGCTCGAAGGTCTTGAATAATTGGATTCTTCATGAAATCCTCCATGGCCTCCTTACACTTTGCTTATAACTCAGCATACTCAAGACCCATACTCTTTTCCTTGGCCAAGATGGCATCCATCTTCTCTCTCGCAGCCTTCACTGTGTGGACCAGATCCCTTGTTCGGGAATTAAGATGGTTGTCTAACACAGCTTGCCTTGTGTAGCTCTTATCATGCAGATTACACAACTTTTCCATGGACATGTTGTCCAGAGTCCCCCTCCAACTGGCGGGAGCCACCTTATCCACCAACATGTGGCATGCAAGGGCATTCAGAAGCTCTTTCGTGTTAGGCAAACCTGCATAAGATAGAGTAATTAGCTATATGGTGTATTAAGGATCATTAAGTATAGAAGATCTTCACTTACCATGGATGTCATCATCTGGGATCTCTAAAGCTGAAGGCACAAAGGTCTTAACATGCGAACTTTTTTGTGTGGTGGTTCTTGACGGAGGGGTTGGTAGGATCAACTTCCTCTTAGGGGGAGCTTTCACAGACTTTGCACTGGTTGCTTTCCTGTTCCGCACCCTGTCTGTGATACCGGAGGAACCTACGATCATCACCTGATCACCCTCGGAGGGGGGATCGTCATAATCTGCAACATTTTCCACAAGTTGTGGAGTTTCTTCTGTGTTAGCAGGATTTGAAGGTTGGGCTATTGCTATGGGCTCAACTGCTTGAGCATCCACATCATTGTTGTTGACTGAAACAGATGGAGAACCTACTCCATAACTCACATCCTTGGGATCCTTCGGGATGAAGCTCACTTCCTTTGCACCACCGGACACGACAAAGTTTCTAAAGGCCATCTCTAAAACAAAAAGAGAAAAAAAGATAAATATCAGTAGATAAGTTATTTATTTTAATTAAATGGGAATGTACATACTTTTTCCTTCACATATTATCTTAGGTTTCAAAGGCGACCCTTCCCAATGGTCAACTATGCCCGCCATGAAAAGAATCGGTTTGGGGAACGTTTGGACATCAATGGGATGGCGAGCAAGACGCTGATAGATTGGACTCCTTCTTATGGTGTATGAAAAGGGATCATTAAACCACTTTTCATCAAATTGGAACGTTTCATCTAGTAAAGATGGATATTCTGGAGGTATTATAGTGTTTTGAACATAGAAAAATTGCCCTTTCCAATTTCTTATGTTTGAAAAAGGTTTTGTGACCAAATAAGGCACATCATGCTCACCTCTTTTTGCCAAGGTTATCCAATCTCCACCAGGGTAAAGGTTAATAAAGCCCCTGAGCACAGTCAGTGTGGGCTCATACCCGTACGCCTTACACATCACAATGTAGGTGGTAAGTTTGGCTAAGCCAAATGGGTTTAACCTAGATATGTGTACATGGTAGTACTGTAAGAAATCTAAAATTAATGGGTGGATTGGAATCCTCAAATTTGATTGGATGAAAGCATGCACATAAAACCCCACATTGGATTTTGCTCGGAAGCATCACCTTAAACTCTTTGGGTATAGGGTATTCATTGAGGAAATATGATAAGGCTTTTTTAGATAATGTGCATTTTTGTTGCCTGATTATGCGTTTAGCAGCCATACTCATGATGTATTTAAACAAGTAAAACAAGAAAGTAAAGATTGGTGAAGGAGGATTACCTTTCGACTAAAAGGATGCACGAAGCACAGTGATGTGTGTGAATTTTGGGCGGAAGATAAAAAGTAATTTAGGTTCACGGTATAAACGTATTTATATACCCCTTGTCTTTTTTATCTCAGCCATCCACGTGTCCATCAAGCTCATTGAAGGGACGTTTGGTGTTTACCGAAGTTCTAGCCGTTATGGCCTCTGATGCAAGTGGTTGGCATTATCATTAAGCGCATTTATTGCGCAATTAGTTTAAGCACTTCTTTCTTTTCGTATGACTTTGTGACGAAAGGGATATGGTGTAGGCAGATGCTAGAGTCGTAAGCAATATATCCTTGGACGTATATATCACTTTCGACTGGGGGGCTTGATGATGTACCCTCCGAACGGGTCGAAGGGCACCCCTTCGAGCCTGTACAAAGCCTTCTCCTCGAAGGCCCAGGTCAGCCTCCTAAAATCTTCAATGGCGTAAAACCATTCATCTATGAAGTGGTTACCAGTTGGGAACTCGCTAATCGAAGCCTTAAGCCCTTCGGGGTACACCCTTCGAGAATATTAGAAAGGAGAACACCTTGACTTGGTCATACCCACGTCCCCTTTTCCTTGAGCTTTCCCGCCACGAAAGAGATAGTGGGTCACTAAGCCCTAGCGGTTACCACTAATCATGGGACTCCCCAATGATCTCTGATATTTGTGCAAGAGCTCTATAAGGCCTATTTCCTCCCCTATAAGTAGCTTAGACGGGCTGAGAACAATGGTATGCAAACTTGACTCTCTCATTTCACTACCAACTTATCATATCACATACTCATTCGCACGCCGGAGGTGGTTCGCAAGGTCCAACTCCTGCGTAATCACTTAACGTAGTGTCTTAGTATTTCTTATTTCAGGTTAAAGACAAGCTTGGCGCAACCTCAACACCCCATATATCCTTTGATCATCATCGAAGGCCTGGTCGTGCAAATTATTGCACAATCAACTATATATCAAAATTAAATCCTAGAAAGCAAATAAGATATAATGCTTGTAAAATAAATGTTTACAGATTCCTAGAGAATAAAAAATTCTGAAATTTTTTCAATAATTAAGTTCCAGCAGAAAATCAAAATCCTGGAAAACTGTGCTGCTACAGTGCCTGACACCGTTGGGTGGTAAATCCTGACGCCATCAGGTAAGACCTGACAGTATTTTTGCGTTTTATTTCTGGAAAAATCTGTTTATTAAAACCAGGGAAAACTACAGAACATTCATTGTGACTCAATACAAGCATTTGACTCAAACAAACACACAAATATATATGCTAATCATTAATTGTTATCTTTCATGTTCGAATTTGTTCTTTTAAACATATACAATCTTCTCTACACTTATCTTTTTGTAAAATACCTTTATATGTGATTAAAACGAAGTTAAAAACAAAATAAGGCATTTTCACAAAATTATTCGAGACATGAACGATAAACAATGATGATGGAGCATATATATGAAATCAAATAAAATAAAAACAAACAAACAAACAATAAAACATAGGTTGCCTCCCAAGAAGCGCTTTTCTTTATTAACGAGTCTTGTAGCTAGACTCAAAGTCGTGGCCTATTACGTGACTCCATCCTCCGTCACGTCCTCTAGGTCATCTTCTATCTTGGTTTTATATTCTGGACCTAGTTGTAAACATTCTTTGTAAAAACTAAGTATCTTCTTTATCACATAGTCTACACCTCCCTTCCTATCTTCCTCATTCCTATAGTAGACCGATTGCTTAAGTTCCTTTTTTAGGTTTAGCATAAGATGAAATTGTTCTATCTTATATGGCATTTGGTAGGCGATTTCATCGGTCACATCCTTGAACTTAACTATCCCTAATGACGGGTCATAAGTCATCTTAGAAACCTCTACGAATGGCTTTCCTAATACTACATTGGATAAACAAGGGTCTACTGCGGAACTAATGTCTTCTACCACCGCGAAATCCGTGACATAAGTGAAATTCCATACAAACACAAGCATCCCCCCAATTCTTCCAATGAAGTTACTCCTTTTTCTAGGGTTCTTGGGATCTTGCCTAGGTAAGAGTTGCTTTTTCATTATCCAATTATAGTATGTCCTAGTCATGATGTTTATAGGAGAATATAGGTCAATATAAGCCTTCTACACGTGAATGTGTCCTATGTTGCATGGTATATTGACGTTTCTAGGATTGCCATGTGCAATGATTGAAATCCTTCTTATGAAGAATGGGCGAAGATCATGCAATAAGTACTTGTGATATGCTAATTCTTCAACTGTGGGAAACTTATCAAAGTAATCCTCATCTACTTCTTCCACTTCCACCTCATCACTACTCTTACTTTCTTCCTTAGGATCACTATTGTCCTTGACTACATTTTCTTTATCCTCTTCCTCACTATTCCTATTTGGTGATATTAGAGTGATTGCGTTGACAGAGTGAACATGCTTAGATGATGATGGATCCTTAACATCACTTCCCCCACTTGTGTTTCTAACGACTCTACTCGAGGGGGTTATACCTTGGTTGTTAAGAGCCTTCAACAAATTGTCAATCTTGTTGGTCATCTCGCTTTGTTGTTGGTTGAAATTGGCTTCAAACTTTGTCAAACGAGCTTCTTGAGATGCCATAAAATTAGACATTAACCCTTCAAAATTGTTGGAGTTGTTGGGAGGGTTATTGTTAAAGGTACGGGTTGAGGATGAACCGTTCGATTGGAAACGATTAGGTGGATTGGAAAATTTTTTTTTGAGATAAGTTTTGGTTTTGTTTCCACCTAAAGTTCGGGTGATTTTTCCAAACAAGTTGTATGAATCACCATAAGTGTTTTGCTCGGGTTTGAAAGTGAACCACTTGTCTCCCGCTTCGTCGGTATGCGAGGATGCGTAGTCCGCAAAAGCTTGCTCGGGGATTTCCGTGCAATCACGAGTATCATGAGGACCACTACATAATTCACACGAAGAAGAGATTTTGTTCACTTGACTTGAAGGTTTGGGAGCTTCATAGGATTTCATGAGAAACTTGACTTGGTCTTCAAGTTCCATGATCCTACGATTGGGAATGCTTGAATTATTTAAAGGCAAGGATATTGCCTTGACCATTTTGCTCAACTCGCGGGGGTCATTCCAACATTTGTTGTCATAGAGAGCAAGATCTTCTATGATTCCCCACGATTCTTCCGCATTCTTGTCACGTAGCTTGCCACCGGCCGCTTGGTCAATGGTTTGCCTTGTGGATTGATTGACATGTTCATAGAAAATTTGGATTTGAAGCCAAAGATCAATGCCATGATGAGGGGCTTTTAGGAGTAAGTCCTTGAAACGAGTCCACGCTTCGTAAAGAGTTTCTCCTTGACGTTGTTCTCCTTGACTTTTTGGAGTAATTCCTTAGCTTAGTAGTTCTCCCCGGTGGGAAAAATTGAGCGAGGAAACGAGAAGTGAGATCATCCCATGATGTGATGGATCCCGCGGGTAAACGCTCAAGCCATTGACTAGCTTGGTCACGTAGAGAGAAATGAAAGAGACACAAACGCGTTGTCTCTTGAGTGGCAACATCAAGGTCTATGGAATCTATGATTTTAAGGAAATCCTTGAGATGTTTGATGCGAGTTTTGCAAGACACAAAAAGTTTTACTTCTCAAGGGATCTTGAGAAGCATGCAATCCTCCAGGCAGTGTACCTGATTGTTGTAGTGTAGTATAGGTATGTCCGGGGGATTGATCGTTCTCTAGGGGAATAGTGTCATTAGGTCAAGATGTATGACGAGATAGGTCTAGAGGTGAGGGATGATTCTTTTTGTATTTTTATATTTTTTAAAAAGCAAGTAAAATCTCAGTTTTTGAAGGAGATGGCGGAATTAGTTGTTAATCAACTAACCCAAAATCTAATTATAAAACTAAAATTAAACTAAAAACAAGAAAAAGATAAATTTTGTGAACTTCTTATGATAGGAAAAGCTTGTTTTACATAGATTTAATTACTCCCTAGTTATCTCCTATTGATTCGTTGAATTGTCACGTCCTTGTTTTAGTTGAAGCGTCGTATTCCTTATTATTGGTCATGAGGAGGTGCCGAAGTCCTCAACTCTATGAACATTAGTCTCCCCTAAATCCCTTAACATCCATTAAGTTTTCTTGGATCTACAAGCCGCAATTCACGCAATAAATACAACGAACAAAATAGATAGTGCACTCCACGGTTGCGTTTTTAGGACGTTCAAGCTTGTTGGGTTTAGAGATGCTGCTGCTCTGGATGATACAACTGCTCATGGTGCATAAAGGAAAATACTCTAAGTATCATACTACTGCTAGTGTATTCTATACTACTACTAGTGTTGGAGATTCTACTGCTGCAAGAATACTACTGCTGGAGTAAAAGATACTGCTGTTAGAGTGATTCATACTACTACTGAAGAGATAAACTATGTATAGTATGTGTTAGATAAGTTTAGAATAGATTCTAAAAGATTTTGCTTGTATAGAAATCTATTGTAAACCGACTAGGACTCCTTGGTCTATAAAAGGAGGTTCTAGGGTTAGAGTTTAGTACGTATCATTGTTAGAGTCGATTTACCTCAAGGTTGTAAACCCTAATACTTTTAAGTATTCGTATATTTAATATATTGAAGTGTTTGTTGAGAATTCTACTGTTTCATTCATTGTTCTTCTTAAGATTAAACATAATATTCCGCGTTGTGTTTAATAGTTTAGAAGTCAAGACAGTTTCTATACTTGTTGTTTTAGATTCACATCTAAGATAACTAACTAGATCAATTGCTCTACTGGGATCAACAAGTGGTATCAGAGCTTGTGATCTAGAAACTGTGATCAAGAAGAACTTTTGTTCACTCAAATCTGTTAAACATCCACTCAAGACATGGAATCCGAATCAACACACATGGTGACTGCATCAAAAGTGCCCATGCTCAAGCTTGGAGAGTATGAGCTTTGGAGGATGAGAATACAACAATACATCAAGATGCTTGACTACTCAATGTGGGAAGTCATTATGAATGGTGATACTTTACCAGCAAAAGCTGATGATGGGAAACCTGTACCCATTAAATCTGCTGATGACAAGGCTCAAAGAAGGTTGGAGATCAAGACTCATAGTATTCTCATGATGGGCATACCTAATGAGTATCAGTTGAGCTTTAGTCATATTCAGGATGCTGAGTCTTTAATGGAAGCAATTGAGCTAAGATTTGGTGGGAATGAGGCTACCAAGAAGTCAGGGAAAAATCTTCTGAAGCAGCAATTTGAGACCTTTGTTGCCTCAAGTTCTGAAAATATTGATGCTACATATGACAGACTTCAGAAGCTTATAAGTCAATTAGCACTTATGAAGTGTCCAGTTCCTCAAGAAGATATCAATCTTAAGTTTCTGAGAAGTTTGTCATCTAAAAAGAGTATGCACACAGTGGTTTGGAGAAACAAAGCTGATTTTGACACAATGATTTTAGATGATTTGTACAACAACCTGAAAGTGTATGAATATGAAGTTAAAGGGTCATCTAGTTCATCCTTTGGTGCACAAAACCTAGCTTTTGTGTCCTCAAACAACAAAAGTTTTGGCAACACTCAGGAAACTCACTCTACTGCGGCTTATGGAGTTTCTACTGCTAGCACTAATGTTTCTATTGCTGGTTCAACAAACAGTGATAACATTAGTGATGCTTCTATTTTAGCTTACTTGGCTGATCTTACTACTAGTACTCCAGTTATGAATCAGGATTTGGAACAAATTGATCCTGATGATCTTGAAGAAATTAATTTGAAGTGGCAAATGGCTATGCTGACAATGAGGGCCAGAAGGTTTTTGAAGAAGACAGGAAGGGAGCTTAAATTTAAAGGAAAAAACATCATAGGATTTGATAAGTCCAAGATTGAGTGCTACAACTGTCAAAGAAAAGGTCACTTTGCAAGAGAATGTAGGGCACCTAAGAAGAATGAAGAGGGGCCAAGGAAGGCTGCTACTGAAGATACCAAGACTACTACAACTTTGGTATCTTGTGATGGTCTAGGAGATTATGATTGGAGTGATCAGGATGAGGAAGGACCCAACTTTTCTTTTATGGTAGAAGATGGACCCAAAGGACACAACTTTGCTCTTATGGCTTATTCATCATCTGGTTCTGATTCAGAGGTATCTAATGATTCTAGCTGTTCATTCAAATATTGTTTAGATACTGTTGAAGAGCTTAAATCTAGGAATGAGAATCTAAGATTAGAAGTTGAGAAGCTAAAACTAGATAACTTAGGTTATAAAGTTGGCATAAAAAATGTAGAGCAAAGACTTGAATTCCTTAAACAGAATGAGATTGATTATGTTGATAGGATTCATATACTAGAAGGTAAGATTTTTGTTAAAAACAGTGAGATAAACATACTTAATAAAAAGCTAGATGAGGCTGAACAAGAAAAAGATGCAGCTTTGGCTGAAAAAGAAAAACATGTAGTTAGAGTTAAAAAACAGTAATTTGCATCTGATCTTGTGCATAAGTCTATTAAGAGTCAGTTAATGAGGAGAGGTAGTGGAATAGGATATAATGATGTAGCTCCTCCAGTTAAGGGTGCTTTTGCACCCCCAGGAAAAGAGTTGTCTTTTATAAGTGAACTTGATAGCAAACCTGTAGGTGAATCTAGTCAGGCTAATAAAGAAACACCTAAGGTAGAAAAGATGTTTTCTGATGCTCCAATTATTAAAGATTGGATGTCAGATAGTGATGAGGAACAGGTTGATTCAACACCAAAGATTAAAAAGGAAGAAATTCCTAAAACAGTTGAATCTAAAGTTAAACAGGTTAAGTTTGTGAAACCTGTGTTTGGTGACAAGATCTCTAGGAAGATAGTTGAATATAATGAGGAACCTAGAGAACAACCTAGAAGAAGCTATAATAGGCCTAGTGGTAATCAAAGAAACTGGAACAACCTAATTTCTCAAAAGTTAGGTAGTTGATAAGAATCGTTTAGCTCGAGGTTGTTTAGACCTAATCTAGGATTTACATAATAATAATGATTAACATGTACGCAGCGGAATAAACAAAAGCTTCATTATTATTGCTATAAGGTTTTCCTCGTCATCATCTCTATCACTAACAACAATACAAACCTAGGCATCCATTGTAGGAACTTGATGCCTAGAACACACACACTCTTTTTCCTGGAGTTACATCTCTAACTCCTGTATATTAAAACCTACGCCCCTATACTCTTTATATACTAGAGGATTAGGGTTACAAAGACTCTAAATATGACAAAATTAGTCCTTTATATTTGTCTTCATAAGTTTCCTCCATCTTTCATATTTTGTCAATATCAACTCATATTTAATTCCTAACAATCTTCCCCTAGTTGATATGACAAAACCAATCACATGAAAGATGTCGTCTTCCCCTTAATCCATGCATATCATCAAGGATCTTTAAGTTGCAATCATCAAAATATTCTTCCCCTTTTTTTCATCATCAAATAGGGAACAAAGGTAAGCAACTTTGATCTTCATAACCACCAACCAGTATCATACATCCAATTTAGTCTTCCAATGTCTTGAATCACACTCCATGAATGAACACCAAAACGATTTCTTTTATAAATGAACTCAAGACAGAAAAATCCCAAATCTTTAGTAAAACTACCAATGAGCAGCTATAAAAACCTTCACCTTGATGTAGCACATAAATGGTTAATCATTTTGACATTTAAGCTTCCCCTGAAACCCATATGTTAACCATTTGAAAGAACTTGTCGAATAACGAACCACCATAGAAACAAATACCATGTAGTACCATCCATGAATGAGCATCAAATAGCGTACGAAAAATGACTACAATAGCATTTGAAACTGTTGGGAATTAAATATTCTGAAGTTTAAGTATCGGGAAAATCTCTCAAGTGATTAAGTCTGGTAGCAGTAGAGTTAAGTCTTGTGAGTTCCAAAGTTAATTTTGCTAGTGTTAATCCTGGTTAAGTCTGCTACCTGGTTAAGTCTGGTCGTTGAAGATTAAGTCTGCTAGTGTTAATTCTGGTGAATACAGAATTAAGTCTGCTCCTTCTATCGTTAAGTCTGGTTGACTAAAGTCAATTATATACGATAGATAATATCTTACCCCATGTGCTCAGTCCTTATCTTATACTTACAGAACAAGTTGTGAACATAGATACATGTTGTATCTTAGTTACTGACACACATAAGATAAACTAGCAAGTTGTTTGACAAGACTTAACATTATTGTAAAGATCTTTCTTGAACTATAAAAGAAAGATCTTAGACTAACTTTATATGCGTCCAACTATGTGTGTGAAAATAAGTGTGCTTAATTAATATCTCTCAAGAACAAACACAAACAATATCACAAGATCTAGAAACATAAGATTCAAGGTTGTAACCCTAGTGATAAGAAAAGATCACCCGTATTATTATCTTAATAATATTGAATTGTTTGGTGTTAACATTGCATGTTCATTGTTCATTACAAAAGCATTACTTTTCATTTCCATAATACAAATAAACCTTCTAAGTGTGATTAAGTAGATTCCGCATACTTAATCATATTAACTCAATATATCATATACACAAAGTCACAAAGGTTTAACCACCTTAACAGTGTATCGATCAAAACCTCTCAGTTGGTATCAGAGCAAGGCTGATATAGTTGATTTAGAAGAAGAAGCTTAAGAAATGGATGTTCAAGATACTGCTACATATGTTGCTGCATAGTTGCCCATGATCAAACAGAATGAGTTTGAGTTATGGAGGTTGAGAATTGAGCAATATTTTATGGTTCAAGATTATGCTCTTTGGGATATCATTCTGTATGGTGATTCATTTACACTAGGTTATACATATATTATTCTTGAAGGCAAAACTGAAAGGAGAAGGAATACTGGACCAGCTAACAATGATGAAAAGATACAGAAGTGGAATGATCAAAAGGCAAGAAGCTTATTGCTTATGACCATTCCTGGTGAACAAATGCTATCATTTAGCAAGTATCCAGATGCAAAAACTCTTTTTGAAGAGATTTGTGCATGGTTTGGTGGTAATGAAACTACCAAGAAAACACAGAAGACATTGCTAAAACAATAATTTGAAAACTTTAGTTCAAATAGCAATGAATCACTTGATAAGCTGTTCTCAAGATTACATAAGCTTGTCAGTCAGTTAGCTGTGTTGGGTGTTGAGATAGCCAAGGAAAATCTCAACATGAAGTTTTTGAGAAGCCTATCTGATGAGTTCTATACTCATGTGGTTGTCTGGATGAATAAGCCAGACATTGAAACCATGAAACTCAATGATTTGTACAAGAACTTCAAAATTGTTGAACAAAGTCTAAAGAAGTCTGGAATCTATAGTACTAGTTCTGGGAATGTGGCACTCTTGTCATCTCTTAGTACTAGTAAGTCAGAAGAGGTAGATGAAGATGAAGGTGTTTCTACTGCTATCTATGGTGGTCCTTCTACTAGTTCACAAAAGAATGCTGCTGGACTTGGAGATCCAGCATTCTATGTATTCATGTCTAGTCAAACTAGTGGTTCTCCTCTAACTCATGAAGATCTTGATTAGTTGGATGATAATGATTTAGAAGAGATGGACATCAAATGGCAGGTTGCTTTACTTAGCATGAGGGCTAAGAAGTTCTGGGTGAGAACTGGTAAGAAAATTACCATTGATGGTAATGAAACTGCTGGGTTTGATAAGAAGAAAGTAGAGTGTTTCAACTGTCACAGGTTAGGACACTTTGCTAAAGAATGTAGAAACCCAAGGAAGCAGGATAATAGGAGCACATGGTATAGGCAAGAGAAGAAGAAGGAAGTCACAGTGGAAGAGCCAAGGGCTATGCTAGCCATAGATGGGGTTAACTATGATTGGAGCTTCATGGCTGATGAAGTGAAAGCACCAACAAATGCTGCACTGGTGGCCACTGAGACTGCTCTAATGGCCTTTTCTGATTCAGAGGTAAATTCCATAATTAAATGTACTGAATCATGCTCTGCTCTTAAAGCTTATGAAGATCTTAAAAAAAGATTTGATGATCAACTAGAACAGTTATATGATGCTTTAGCCAACTTAGGTAATCATAAAAGAGGTATATCTGTTGTTGAAAAACAACTTGTACATTTTCAAGAAAATGAGTCTAAGTTTACTGATGACATGAATGCTCTCCAGAGAAAAATAGATTTTCAAGCTGAAATAATTTGTTCAGAAAGAGTATCATTAGCTAAAGCCCTAAATAACAGTGAAAATGTTAAGATAACAATAGATGCTTTAGCTCATGCCTCAGATGGAGTTAACAAGATTTGGGAAGCTCAAGTAATCAATAAAGCTAAGTTTGGTTTAGGATACAAATCTGTTCCTCCACCATACAGAGGTGTTCCTTCACCTCCAGGTATTGACCTAGCACACACAGGATTTGTTGAGTTTCAAGAACCAATAATGGAATATGGTTCTATGTCTACTGAGAGTCCTAATGTAGAGAAAGTAAGTGAGAGTTTATGTAAAACTTCACTTTCTAAGGACAAGGTGTCCTTTGTTAGGAAATCAGATGCTATAGTTGTTGAGGATTATACAACTGATAGTGATGAAGATGATCAGGTTATGTCTAAACCTGAAAAAGTTAATAAAGCAGGAACAAAGGTTCCTAAAGTGGTCAAAAAGGATACTGTTAGGCCTAAATCAAACATTAAACATGTTAGGCAACTAGTTAAATATTGTGAACAATATAGATCCACTAGCAAGCCCAGAGGTAACCAAAGAAATTGGAATAACCTCAAGTCTAACCAATTAGGTGATGACTTTGCTTTTCACAACAAAGCTTGTTATACATGTGGTAGTTTTGACCATCTTGCAGCTTTCTGCAACAAATGGGTATCTGGGTATGAAAACAATATAGTGAACTACAAAAGGCAAACACCTAAACCTTACTTTCACTCTAGTTCTAATGTTAACATAACTAAACCCAAAACAATTTCAGTTAAGTCTGGCTTCAAACAAGTTAATTCTGCTGGACCATATATGACTGTTTACCCAAAATCAACAGCTAAGGGTGCAAAAACATTTTATAAACAAGAACCAAAAGTTGTTCAAAGGCCCATTCATTCAAAGGCAGTAGTCCAAAAATAAGTTTGGAAAATTAAGGGTTCAACTACAAAACAAGCAGTTAATTCTGCTAGGCAAGCAGTTAATTCTGCTAGGCAAGTAGTTAATTCTGCTGCTAAGGGAAAAAGGGCAAATGCTGTTAAGGCCTCAGCATGTTGGGTTTGGAATTCAACTAAATCTAATGTTGCATCAACTGTTCTCAAAAGATTAAATTACATTGATGCAAGAGGCAGATCCAAGTCAGTAATGGCTTGGGTCCCCAAAAGAAACTAATACTTCTCATTTATGTGCAGGAACATTCAATTGATCAACAAGAGGATCAAGGATAATCAGATAGTGGATGTTCAAGGCACATGACAGGCAACAAGTCCTATCTTTCTGATTTTCAAACATTACTATGTACAAGAGCTAAATTATAATCTTTTTAGTGTCTCACAAATGTGTGACAAAAAGAACAAAGTTCTTTTCTGTGACACTGAATGTCTTGTACTTTCTCCTGATTTTAAGATGCCTGATGAAAGTCAAGTACTTCTTAAAATTCCTAGAAAGGGCAATATGTACAGTGTTGACATGAAGAACATTGTTCCTAAAAAGGATTTAACTTGTCTTGTTGCAAAGGCCACATTGGATGAATCAATGAAATGGCATAGAAGGCTTGGTCATATTAATTTCAAAACCATAAATAAAATTGTTAAGAATGGTTTGGTAAGAGGTTTACCTCACAAAAGATTTGAAAATGATCAAACATGCATTGCTTGTCTTAAAGGCAAACAACACAAAGCCACTTGTAAGCCCAAGATTTTTAACTCTATCAATCAATCATTGTTTATGCTTCATATGGACTTATTTAGACCTGTTTCAGTAAGTAGTATAATGCATAAGAGATATTGTCTTGTTATAACTGATGACTATAGCAGATTTACATGGGTTTTCTTTTTAGGATCTAAGTATGAAACTTCTAGCATTCTTAAGACATTCATTACACAGATAGAAAACCAAGTAGACAAGAAAGTGAAAGTCATTAGATGTGATAATGAGACAGAGTTTAAGAATAGAGTTATGGATGATTTCTGCAAAGAAAAGGGTATTAGGAGAGAATTTAGTGTTGCTAGAACTCCACAACAGAATGGTGTTGTTGAGAGAAAGAATAGAACACTAATAGAAGCTGCTAGAACTATGTTAGCTAATTCTAAGCTACCTATAACTTTTTGGGCTGAAGCAGTCAACACTGCTTGCTATGTTCAAAATAGAGTTTTAGTTGTACAGGCTCACAATAAGACATCATATGAACGTTTTAGAGGTAGAACTCCTGCAATAGGATTTCTTAGACCTTTTGGATGCCATGTGACAATTCTCAATACCTTAGACCATTTAGGAAAATTCGATTGTAAAGCAGATGAAGGTTTCTTAGTTGGATATTCTCTCAATAGCAAAGCTTTTAGAGTATATAACACAAGAACTAGGATTGTAGAGGAAAATCTACATGTGGAGTTTTTGGAGAATAAATCCAATGTAGAAGGTCAAGGACCAACATGGCTATTTGATCTTGAGACTCTAACCAAATCAATGAATTATGTGCCTGTTGTTGCAGAAACTAATGATTTTTCAGGTTCACAAGCAACAGATGAGGCAAGGTTAGAAAAGGAGACAAACCAAGATCATGTATGGATGCCAATCTGGTCAAGTACAAGTGTGGAATCAACTTCAACAATTGGTGAATCTTCTTATGGTAAAGCTAAAGAAGATCTTGAAGATGAAAGCAAAGAAGTTGGAGCAAAGGAACAAGAAACTAGTTCTGCTATCAATAATGCTGCTGAAACAGACTTAACTAAAGAAAAAGACTTAACTAAAGGAGCAGAATTAACAAAGGAAGCAGAATTAACAGACGATGAGGTGGATTTGAGCAATCTCTCACGAAACTATCATGTTCCACTTACACCACACACCAGAATTCACAAAGTCCACTCCCTAGAAAATGTGATAGGAGATGTACAATCAGGGGTGAAGACAGGGTAACAACTAAAGTCTTCAGACCAACAAGGGCTTCTTGATGCCCTTTATGCTTCAAAACAGCATGATTTTTCAAACTCTTGCTTGTTTGTATGTTTCTCTCTCAAGCTGAACCAAAGAACATTATGAAAGCCTTAGATGATTCTAACTGGGTAGAAGCTATGTAAGAGGAGCTTCTTCAGTTTAAGATTCAGAAAGTTTGGGTGCTAGTTGATTTACCTAAGGATGCAAAGGTAATTGGCACTAGATGGGTTTTCAAGAATAAAAGGGATGAAAGAGGAATAGTGATTAGGAATAAGGCTAGATTAGTAGCCTAAGGGTACACACAACAAGAAGGTATAGACTATGATGAAGTTTTTGCTCCAGTAGCAAGACTTGAGGCAATTAGGCTTTTCTTAGCTTATGCTTCATTTTTAGGCTTCACAGTTTACCAAATGGATGTCAAGAGTGCATTTTTATATGGCACAATTGAAGAAGAGGTGTATGTCTCACAACCTCCAGGGTTCATTGATCCTGACCATCCAGACAAAGTGTACAGAGTTGTAAAAGATCTATATGGCCTGCATCAGGCACCTAGAGCATGGTATGAAACACTAGCTTCCTATTTAAAAGAGAATGGATGTTAGGAATTATTAGAAGATATTTATTTTTCATTCCTGCTGGTAGTTATATTCATTCCTGTTGGTAGTTATGGTTCCTGCTGTAGTTGGTTCCTGCAGGTAGTTCATTTTGTTTCTGCTGTTTAGTTAGTCATTGCTGCGGGTTATCCCGTATGTTTAGAATGTTTGTTAGAGTTATTTTTAGAAGAGATAGTGTATATCTCTTTACACGGTTTGTTATGAGCTGTATTAGGGTTTCTTAGTCTATAAAAGAAACATACAGCTAGGGTTTATGTACGCTTATCAAAAAAAATTATCATTAGTAAAATAAACGATCCATAGAGGATCAAAGTATTATAGTTATTCTTTCTTCTTTAACTATTGTGTTTAGTTTCCGCCTGAATACAAGTTTAATTCATAGAGATTCTCTTAGGCTGTTTGTGTTTACATAGACGGTCTACCAAGCTCACAAGATCTATCAAGGTGCACGATCCTTCAAGTGGTATCAGAGCCTGGTGAGGATCTCTGACAAACAAGAAAAAGTTCTCTAAACAATCTCTTAAACCCTTTTTCAATGGAAGGCGACAATCCTGAAAATTCTGTCATCAATAATGAAAAACCTGAAACTTCACAAGTCCAACAACAAATAGTCACAACCACTGTGTCTAACAGTAATGCTAAATTCCCATACCTCAAGAAAGATGAGTACGAGATTTGGGCTATGAAGATGGAGTACTGGATCTCAAACAGCGATCATAACCTATGGAATGTGATCCTGAAAGGGAACGGCATGAAGAGAACAGGAAGGGATGAGAAAGGCAACATCACTATTCTTCCACCTATGTCTGCAGAAGAGCATATTGCTCTTCAAAGGGAGACCAAAGCAAGAACTCTTTTGCTTCAGGCTCTCCCAGAAGATCATATGGGTGACTTTCATCACCTGGATGATGCTAAGGAAATCTGGCGTGCTATAAAAGCTAGATTTGGAGGGAATGATGAGTCCAAAAAGATAAGGAAGTCCATGCTCAAGCAGGAGTTCCAGGAGTTCAGGATCTCTGAGGCTGAAGGGATTCACAAAGGTTATGACAAGTTTCAAAAGATCCTGAGCCAACTCAATCAGTTGCAGGCCAAGCCAGACAATGAAGACTACAACACCAAGTTTTTGAGGGCTCTGCCTCCCTCCTGGTCTCAGGTTTCCATCACCCTTAAGGCAAGAGGTGGGCTCGATTTCATGAGTTTTGATGATCTTTACAACAAGCTTAAGACCTTTGAAATTGACATAAAAGGGTATTCAACCTACTCATCTCACACTCCATCTAATACTGTATTTGTTAGTGCTACCAGTACTAACAAGGACTCATATGGTGGTAGCCCAACTCTCTCTTCTTCATCTATTTCCTATTCCCCTGCTACACCTAGAACACAGCCAAGATCTGACAATGTGGTTGAGGAGGTCCTTCATTCATTTGTTGCTGATAGTACACCAAAACAACAGCTTACTTATGAAGATTTTGACCAGATTGATCAACTGGATCTGGAAGAGTTGGACATCAAGTGGCAGTTTGCTATGCTGTCAGTGAGGGCCAACAGATTTGAGAAGAAGGCAGGGAGGAGGATCAAATTCGATGGAAAGGAAGGAGCAAGGTTTGACAAAAGGAAGGTGACTTGCTATAAATGCTCACAACCAGGTCACTTTGCTAGAGAATGCCCAGATAAGAAGATGGATGACAAAACAAGGTATTCTGCTTTCAAGATTCAAGAATTGGAGTCAGAAGATCCCAAAGCCTTGTTGTCTGTGGATTCCATGCTGGATTGGGAACAACATGAGGTAGCTGATGCAGTAAGAGGAGCTGCAAAGAAGTATGGGATGATAGCTGGAGCTGGAAAGAAGGCACAAGTGGCTGAAGATTTTGCTTTGATGGGCTACCCATCTCAGGTACAAAATTGTCCATTTGGTTGTGATGTTAAATATGCTGAATTGAAAAAGGAATTTGATTATATAGAGCCTCAATATAAAGAATTGTTTATTAAAGATCAAGCCTATAGAAACTCGCTTAATATGTTAGAAAAACAAAAGGTTTGGTACCAACAGAATCAGTTAGCTTATAAGGAAAAGATAAGGGTTTTGGAGAGAGACTTAAAGTACACCACTAATGAGTTAAAACATGTTGAGAGAGAATATGATAAGGTAATTTTAGAGAAAAAGGATTTACAAGCTAAGTTAGAAAGTGAAGAGATCAAATGTGCTTCATATAAAGAATCAACTAGGCTTGTAGATATATTGAATGCTAGTTCTCAGTAAGTAAAGGCTAAGAGAGGTTTGGGGTGTCCTAAAACTGATGACTCTTCTGAGTCAAGAAGATTTGACCCTACCCTAAGGAGGAAAATTACCAAATACCTGTAAAGTATGTAAAAGAAGGAGAGATGCATGCTGTCCCTCCTCATATAAGAGGAGCGTTTAAACCTGTCCTTATCCACTCAGACCTTGACATAGACTTGAATGAATCATATATGTCCTATGGTAAAAAGTCCAGTAACTTGCCTAATCTTGATTGTGACTCTAATGATTTTGTCTCTTGTTCTAACAGTGACAAATCTTCAGAAATCAAGACAAATGATTTTGCATCTTGTGATTCAAGTGTCAAGTCTACCACCACCAAGTCTGAAGATTTCTCCTCAGAAGTAGCTAATGATGAATCTCATTCAAAGACAGCTGCTTTTGAAGACAATTCTTCTGTTTTTGTTCAAAACAATGATGTTTCTAGTTTTGGTTCTGTTTCAAACAATGATGTCTCTGATTTTACTTCTGTTAAGAATAATTTTGATTCATCTTGTGGTTTTGATAATTCTGGTTGCAATAAGAAATGTCATGTTAAGAATAAATCTTTTTGAAAGAAGTCATGTTTTATGTGTGGTAGTTATGCTCATCTTATCAAAGACTGTGACTTTTATGAGAAACAGATGAGTATGTGTGGTGGACAACAACAAACTAGGCCTATGTGGAACAATGTTAATGATATACCCCCATATGTTCCTCAAGCAGCAAGAATGAACTCTTGTAGAACTTCCTTTCCTGCTGGTAAGCCTGTTGCTGCTGGTAAGCCAGTTGCAGCTGGTAAACCTGTTGCTGCTGGTAAGCCTGTTGCTGCTGGTAAGCCAGTTGCAGCTGGTAAACCTGTTGCTGCTGGTAAGCCAGTTCCATCTAGTAATCCCAATCATGCTGGTTGGAAAAGAAAAGCTGCTAGACCTTTCTACAGACCTACAAGCACTTATTTTCAGAATGATTATAGGCCTGTGTATTATTATGACCCAATGCAAAGGGAGGGGGCAAGATGGGATACTGCTGTTAAGTCCTCAGTAGGTTGTTCTTGGAGAAACAATGACCAATATATGAGAATGGGGTCCAAGAACAATGGTGGATCTCATCAATCTCCATGGTTTAATTATTATTGATCCACAAGGCAGGCTCAAGTCAGTAATGGCTTGGGTCTCCCATGTATCTCATATTGTTGTATGTATTCTTTTGTTGTAGGATAATCCTCTTAGAAGTAAAGATGTAGGCATTGTTGACAGTGGATGTTCCAGGAGTATGACAGGAAATATTGAGAGACTGCATGATTTTGTACCCTTTAATGGAGGGACTGTGACATTTGGTGGAGGAGATGGCAAGATAACAGGGAAGGGAACTATTAGGACATCAAAGCTGGATTTTGAGAATGTCTTTTATGTGAAGGAACTCCAGAACTTTAATTTGTTCTCTGTCTCACAAATTTGTGACAAGAAGAACAATGTTCACTTCACTGAAACAGACTGTCTTGTGTTATCCAAAGATTTCAAGTTACCTGATGAGAGTCAGGTTGTACTTAAAGTACCAAGAACGTTCAACCTTTACAGCTTTAATTTGAATGATGTCCATCCTGAGGGTGATTTAGCTTGCTTGGTGGCAAAAGCTTCTGTGGATGAATCTACCAAATGACAAAGGAGGATGGCACATGTGAACTTCAAGACCATCAACAAACTGGCCAAGAATGGATTGGTACATGGGCTCCCTCTCATGACCTTCACCAATGACCACAATTGTGTTGCCTGCAACAAAGGAAAGCAACACAAAGCTTCATACAAGGCCATTACTGCTGTGAGCACCATCACGGAGCCTCTTCAGCTACTTCATATGGATCTTTTTGGTCCTACTTCCATCAAAAGTATTGACCATAAATACTACTGCCTGGTGATTACAGATGACTTTAGCAGGTTTTCTTGGATTTTCTTTTTAGGTAGTAAAGATGAAACCTATCCTGTGATTAGGGACTTTATTGCCTTAATAGAAAACCAGCTAAATAAAAAGGTTAAGAGTATAAGGTGTGACAATGGAACAGAGTTTAAAAATTCTAACCTAATTGAACTCTTTGGGATTAAGGGGATTAAAAGGGATTATAGTAATGCTAGAACCCCACAACAAAATGGGGTTGCTGAGAGGAAAAATAGAACCCTTATAGAAGTAGCTAGATCAATGCTGGCTGACTCTAAGTTGCCTACCATGTTTTGGACTGAAGCTGTTTGCACTGCTTGTTATGTTCTGAATAGGGTATCTATTACTAGTCCCCACAACAAAACACCTTATGAGCTTTTGTCTGGGAAGGTTCCTAACATCAGTTATCTTAAACCTTTTGGATGTCATGTAACTATTTTGAATACTAGTGATCACCTAGGAAAATTTGAAGGAAAGGCAGATGAGGGGTTTATTGTTGGTTATTCTGCTCATAGTAAGGCCTATAGGGTTTATAATTTGTCAGCTAAGAGAATAGAAGAGACACTCAATTTAAGATATCTTGAGGATAAACCTAATGTACAGGGTGCAGGTCATGAGTGGTACTTTGACCTTGATTATCTGATTGATAATTTAGGTTATGCAAGATTCAAAGCTAATCAATCTGTTGGTACACATGATTATGATACTAACAATGCAGGTACCTCAGATGATGATTCAGACTCAGAGTGTGATGAACGACCCATTGTTGTTCCTTCTTTTCCCTCTAACCACTTTTCAGGTACTGAGCTCAAAGATTCTTCTGATAAGGCTGAAGGTAATTCAAGTTTTGCTGAAGATCTTGCTAGGCTTCAAAGGCAAGAACATGATGCCAAGGAAGCTGCTGAAAAGTTTGGTTTTGGATTCTCACAAGAAACAGAGGAGATCTTACGAAAAGCTTATGATGAAGCCCGCAGGAATCTGGATTCTGCTGGTGGTGTTCCGGTTCCTGCTGCTGCTACCAATTCTGCTGATAGCTCTTCTGTTCCTGCTGATGTCACAATTCCTGCTGGTTCTTTATCCACTTCTTCTGCTGATACAATGGGTTTCAATGAACCGTCTACAAGGTACCCAAGTCCATCGGACCTTGGGAATTCACTCTCCTCAGGATCTAAGTTGGAGGATCCTCATCATCAATCAAGCACAGGCATCTTCACTCACTCCTCATATGATGGTGAAATTAATCCCTCTATCTCTAATAAAGCCTCAACCTTTGATGTCAATCCTACTGCTACCTAGAGGATTAACACTGTTCATCCTCAATCTTTGATACTTGGAGATCCCAATTCACCTGTTCAGACAAGAAGCAAGTTGAAACAACCTGGTTTTGGAGAATCTGCATTTGTGAGTTATATTCAGGATCAGCTAAGGAGTAATCATACAGACTATCTTCATTGCCTCTATACTTGTTTTCTGTCTCAAATAGAACCAAGCAGTGTAGCTCAAGCTCTTGATAATTCTGATTGGGTTGAGGTTATGCAAGAGGAAATGCAGCAGTTTCAAAATCAGAAAGTCTGGAAGTTAGTACCTTTGCCTGAAGGAAAGCATGCAATTGGAACAAAATGGATTCTCAAGAATAAAAGGGATGCTAGGGGAATTGTGGTTCGAAACAAAGCTCGGTTGGTTGCTCAAGGACATCGACAAGAGGAGGGTATTGACTATGATGAGGTGTTTGCACCAGTAGCAAGAGTTGAAGCTATTCGATTGTTTTTAGCTTTTGCATCATTCATGGGGTTTGTGGTTTATCAGATGGACGTGAAGAGTGCATTTCTTTATGGTAGAATTGAAGAAGAGGTCTATGTTACTCAACCAAAGGGATTTGTGGATCCACAGAATCCTGATTTGGTTTACAAAGTAGTAAAAGCACTCTATGGCCTTCATCAGGCACCAAGGGCATGGTATGCCAGGTTGTCTGCCTTTTTGCTAAAACATGGTTAAGAAGAGGAGCAATAGACAAGACACTCTTCATCAGGAAGAATTACAAAGATATCATCCTTGTTCAAGTTTATGTAGATGATATCATTTTTGGTTCCACTAATGAAGCTTGGTGTAGGGAATTTGAGGAATTGATGAAAAGTGAATTTGATATGAGTGCTGTGGGAGAAATGACATTTTTCTTGGGCTTACAGGTTAAGCAAAAGCCTGATGGAATTTTTATCAGCCAGGAGAAGTATGTGCAAGACATACTTAAGAAGTTTGACTTGGAAAGTGTGAAGACTGCAACTACACCATATGAAGCTCCAAAGCCTAAATCCAATACTGAACCTGATGCTGCTGTTAATGTTCACTTATACAGATCCATGATAGGTTCATTGATGTATTTGACAGCTTCTAGACCTGACATCGTGTTTGCAGTCAGTGCTTGTTCCAGACATCAAGTTTCACCATTAACTTCACACTTGAATGCAGTCAAGAAGATCTTCAAATGCCTAAAAGGACAACCTAAGTTGGGTCTTTGGTACCCAAGAGATTCTCCTTTTGTGCTGGAAGCTTATAGTGACAGTGACTATGCTGGTGCTAACTTTGATAGAAAATCTACTACTGAGGGTTGTCAGTTTCTGGGAAGAAGTTTGGTTTCTTGGCAATGCAAGAAGCAGACTATAGTGGCTATATCTTCTACTGAGGCAGAGTATGTTGCTGCTACTAGCTGCTGTGGACAGGTACTTTGGATGCAAAATCAGTTGTTAGACTATGGGTTCAACTTCATGAACACTACAATCTTTATTGATAACCAAAGCACTATCTGCATTGTTAAGAACCCTGTTTTTCACCAAAGGACAAAGCACATAGAGATTAGGCACCATTTTATACGAGATGCTTATGAGAAGCATCTTATCCAAGTGCTTAAAATTCACACTGATGACAATGTGGCTGATTTGTTAACAAAGGCTTTTGATGGACCAAGATTTAATCATTTGGTGGTCCATATTGGGATGATTAATCCTTAAGTGCTGAGATTGAGGGGAGGTATAAGTCTAAGGGGAGGCTTATTATTGTATATTTTTTGTTTTTCTTTGTTTTCTTGTTTCTGCTTTATTTTCTTTTATGTTTATTTTATTTTCTTTAAAGTTTTAAGTAAAAAAAAAAAAAATCTTTCGCTTGTATACTAACCATTTGCAGGTACAGTGTTGGTTTTTAATCACACAACAAATGGTACTCAACTCACCATGTCTAACAGACAAGAAAGAGTTGACTCACCATGAGGGTACGGCTCTGGTGTGATAATCAAATCCATTGATAGCTGTAATAGTTTGCTCAAAACTATAGGGTTCTCAACTCACCGATGTTTCATTACTGAGAGTTGAAATGGTTTTCAATTCGCCATGGATTTTCCTTTTGGGTTCCAACGAATTGGCTAGCCCACAAGTATATGGCTTGTGGTAAAGGCAGTGGAAAACCATATTTGGTAATCAATTCACCAAAGGTTATCTTAAACCTAAGAATTGGCTAGTCCTGAGCAAACGGCTACAGGTAAAGATAACTCAAATCCGTTTACAGTTGATGATTTACTAAAAATCATATGGTTATCAATGTACCATGGTCTTACACACCTAAACATTTGCTACTCCAGTAGTGATGGCTATTGGTAAAGAGACATCAAATCCATTAATTTTCAATGATTCACCTCTCACAGGAGTTAACACACCTGGATGTGATGAGAATAGTATGAAACTTAAAAGTTTTGATGTACAAATAGTCATGGTTGCTGCTGCTGGTTTCCTTCTGTTGCTGCTGGATACTTGGACTTAAAGATAAAGGTTACTTGTTGCTACTGGTCATAGTCTTGTTGCTACGGGTTACTTTATTATTGCTGCTGCAGATCAAGTTCCATCCTCTACCTCTGAACGTCAAAGATCTACCAAGAAACTTGAAGTTAACCTAGTAAAATTCAAGTTTAGGGGAGGATTGTTAGGAATTATTAGAAGATATTTATTTTTCATTCCTGCTGGTAGTTATATTCATTCCTGCTGGTAGTTATGGTTCCTGCTGTAGTTGGTTCCTGCTGGTAGTTCATTTTGTTTCTGCTGTTTAGTTAGTCATTGCTGCGGGTTATCCCGTATGTTTAGAATGTTTGTTAGAGTTATTTTTAGAAGAGATAGTGTATATCTCTTTACACGGTTTGTTATGAGCTGTATTAGGGTTTCTTAGTCTATAAAAGAAACATGCAGCTAGGGTTTATGTACGCTTATCAAAAACATTATCATTAGTAAAATAAACGATCCATAAAGGATCAAAGTATTATAGTTATTCTTTTTTATCTTTAACTCTTGTGTTTAGTTTCCGCCTGAATACAAGTTTAATTCATAGAGATTCTCTTAGGCTGTTTGTGTTTACATAGACGGTCTACTAAGCTCATAAGATCTATCAAGGTGCACGATCCTTCAATGGATTTCAAAGAGGAAAGATTGATCAGACACTTTTCATCAAACTGCACAAGAAGGATCTTCTGTTAGTGCAGGTGTATGTGGATGACATTATCTTTGGATCTACAAGGAAGGAGATGTGTTTGGAGTTTGAGAAGCTTATGCATGATAAGTTTCAGATGAGTTCCATGGGGGAACTTGCATTCTTTTTGGGTTTGCAAGTTAAACAGTCATATGAAGGCATATTTATTAGTCAAGATAAATATGTTGCTGAGATGCTTAGAAAGTTCAACTTTGCTGATTCAAAAATGGCAAGCACACCAATGGATTCTGAGAAACAACTTCCAAAAGATTTAGATGGAGAAAATGTGGATGTACACACATACAGATCTATGATAGGATCTTTGATGTATCTCACATCATCAAGACCTGACATCATGTTCTCTGTTTGTGCTTGTGCAAGATTTCAAGTAACTCCAAAGGTTTCTCATTTAACAGGAGTCAAGAGGATTTTTAGATATTTCAAAGGTCAACCTAGGTTGGGTCTATGGTATTCAAGGGAATCACCTTTTGACTTGGTAGCATTTTCGGATAGTGATTATGCTGGTGCTAGCTTGGACAGAAAGTCAACAACTGGAGGATGTCAATTCCTTGAGTGTAGACTTATCTCATGGCAGTGTAAGAAGCAAACAATTGTGGCTACTTCAACAACTGAAGCTGAATATGTAGCTGCTGCAAGTTGCTGTGCTCAAGTCCTATGACTTGAAAACCAACTTCTTGACTATGGGTACAATTTTATGAACACTGTCATTCATATTGATAATAGTGGTACAATTTTTATTATTAAAAAGCCAGTACAACATTCTAAAACAAAACACATTGAAATTAGACATCACTTTATAAGAGACTGCAATGAGAAAAGATTAATTCAAGTTCTTAAAATTGCTTCAGAATACAATTTTGCAGATCTGCTAACAAAAGCTTTTGAAGTTGGAAGATTTCAGTACTTGGTAGCAAGTATTGGAATGCTTAATCTTTGAATTTTTCAATCTAATGTGTTTTTGTATATAAATTTTTGTTTGTACTGCTAACTTTGTCAGTTAATACTGCTATTACACAAGTTTGTGCTGTTTATACAAATTTAAATTGTGTTGTTCATACAGTTAGTTCTATGCTTATTCTAATGCAAGACAAGTACTTTGTACTTTGTTCTCTTGGTTTTAGACTAACTATTTCAGGTATGATCATTTGAGCACAAAGGAAATTTCAAGTGAAATGGAAGCAGCAGAATGTGTTCTAGTTGCTGCCATAATAGGTTTACGATGGACTGAGTTTAGGAATTCTTAACAAAGGTTCACACCTAAGTTAATTAATTCTTTAAAATATCTTTCTTGAAACCTGGTTATCATATTTCACATTGAATTGATGACTTAGTTGATCAGAAAGTAACTGATTCAACTCACTTTCTATCATTTTATACTTTGAAGTATAATGAGCAAGTTTAAGGACATCTGATAGAAAGAACAGCTAGTGAAAGTGAATCTAACTCTTGTGTTAGAGGCAACAATTGCTATGAGCTGGAAACCCTGTCAAGAAAGCCTTTTGAATAGGTTTATCTTTACACAGGCAGTTATTTATAACTGAAAACATTGGTTCTCACACAACCAGAGGTTACTTTAAAACGAAATTTTGATTAAGTGTCTGTTATACACTTAATCCCTTCAAAATGGTTGAAAGCAGTATGATTTTTCATAATAAAATCATATGCATGCTGCTAAAAGTCAAAATTTTTTCTTAAAAGGATTTTTGGAATAAAAATGTCTCAGAAAACCATCAAATGATGGATTATGAGTTATTGCCCCATGAATCACCTCTCATAGGAGTTAACACACCTAGAAGTGATGAGGGCAACAAATTAAACTCTTAAGGAATTGATGGCTACATGTACAACATTGTCTGATAACAAGTTCTAAGTGATAGCTCAGATGATGGGTAGAGAAATATTTTGGTACATTGTGAGAGATCTTCCAAACAGGGGAGGAAATAAAGCCCAAGGAAGATTAACCAATGAAAGGGAGGAAAAGACAAGAGCATACAAGATGATGAGGAAGTTGAAAAGGACAAGTATAGAGCTGATTCTGGAGTATTATATATATTCAGAAGGGATGAAGCATTCCAAAGGAGAAAGTTCTATCTAGGTCAAGCATCCAAGATACACTGCACCATTGCCTCTTATAATTCCTCCATCCAAGGAAATTGCACCATCTTTTAGGTCAATGTTTGAAGACTGAAGATGTGTATTGATATTGTCAAAGATCAGAAAGTAGATGAGTTACTGAGTTAGATATTAAACTTTCAGAATAGAAGAAAGTTCAGTCCAAGGGTCTGACTATGAAGTGTTTGAAAGATCTTCACAATTCCTCATTTAATTCAGAAAACATGTTGACATGGATTCACATGTTTAGGGGAGGATTGTTGGGAATTAAATATACTGAAGTTTAAGTATCGGGAAAATCTCTCAAGTGATTAAGTCTGGTAGGATTAGAGTTAAGTCTGGTGAGTTCCAAAGTTAATTCTGCTAGTGTTAATCCTGGTTAAGTCTGCTACCTGGTTAAGTCTGGTCGTTGATGATTAAGTCTGCTAGTGTTAATTCTGGTGAATACAGAATTAAGTCTGCTCCTTCTATCGTTAAGTCTGGTTGACTAAAGTTAGTTATATACGGTAGATAATATCTTATCCCATGTGCTCAGTCCTTATCTTATACTCACAGAACAAGTTGTGAACATATGTACATGTTGTATCTTAGTTACTGACACACATAAGATAAGCTAGCAAGTTGTTCGACAAGACTTAACATTATTCTAAAGATCTTTCTTGAACTATAAAAGAAAGATCTTATACTAACTTTATATGCGTCCAACTATGTGTGTGAAAATAAGTGTGCTTAATTAATATCTCTCAAGAACAAACACAAACAATATCACAAGATATAGAAACATAAGATTCAAGGTTGTAACCCTAGTGATAAGAAAAGATCACTCGCATTATTATCTTAATAATATTGAATCATTTGGTGTTAACATTGCATGTTCATTGTTCATTACAAAAGCATTACTTTCCATTTCCATAATACAAATAAACCTTTTAAGTGTGATTAATTAGATTCCGCATACTTAATCATATTAACTCAATATATCATTGATGAGTGCGCGATGTGTCATTGCGGTTTAGCAGTATTAATGCCTACTCAAGTTTTAAATTTATATTTAACAGACTTATCAATATCACACACACTTAACGAGCAGTGTACCCGGTCAGTATGAATATAATGGTAAGTAGAGTGTCGATCACTAAGAGTGGAACGTATTATCTAGTTATTCTAATAAGTATTTTAATATCCAAAGTTAGCTATACAACCTAATCTAACGCAAGGGGGTTCAGCCTGAGAGACTGGCACAGTTTGGTTATAATGTAACACCCCGACCCGACAAGGGCAAAGGTGTCACAACAACGGTGGCTTATCAGAACAGATACAAGCACATGACATTAATAATACAATAGAATTCAATGGTTACAAAGGAAATATGAAATTACAGGATTTCAATACAACGATTTCTAAGTCTAACATGAGTTCTTCTAACCATCATCAATAGCTAATTCCAAGCTGCTAGTAAATTCTTCTAAGTCCAATGTACTCTCCAATCAATCCCAACTTCCAACTAATTACCTGCCGCGGGAAAAGAAACGCGGCTGAGCTACGAGAGCTCAGTGAACAGATATAACGGTAACAAGCAGTAACGGTAAAGTAGTGAAGTAAAAGAATAAATACCAGATGTAAACAGGAGTCAGGAACAAGAACATAAAGGTCATACAGATATAACATGATTAGAACTAGTTACAGTAGATAAGTGTAAAGGTGTAATCCATAATCCCACCACATACCCAGATCAGATCATGTCAAGTCAAATGTTAAGTCATGTATCAGGTTACAGGGTAACAGTAATAATGATGGTGAATAAAGGTTATAAAGTTATAAGGTAACAAGGTGCAGGGTAACAGAAATCCCCTACGAGCCCAGAAACATGAACATGAAATCATAATCATACCGCCATGCAGAGAGATGTTCCTCTCACTAATCCCAGAAATCAGATTAATTGTGGAGTGATCAGCTCCCAGAGTTGTGAAAGACGTGTATCGCACACACCATCAGTCACCATGAATAACATAACATAACTTGAACATGACCAGAAACAAATCTAGGATGCATCCATACGCCCCTGGTGGCCATAACTCCCAACACACCAAATAAAATACAGAAAAGGGACGGGACAGGTCATCACTCTCCTGCCCTAGAGTCATGCCATCGGTGCATCGACTGACATGGACATGAAACCCTCATGCCTAGTGAGTGGCTCGTAGTATCAAACTGTGGGTAAAGGTCAAGTATCATGAATCATGTTTTTAGGTGTCATGCCTCAGAAATCAGTATCATGTATCGAGAATCATGTGTCAGAAACAGTATCATGTATCAGAAATCCGTATCATGTATCAGGTGTCGGGTTCAAGCATCAGATGTCAGGTGTCAGGTATTCAGGTGTCAGGTTCAAGTATCAAGTGTTAGGTTCAAGTATTCAGGTTTATGGCAAGGTATTAAGTATTTAATTTAGTTGCATAAGTCAATTCCCATTTCAGAATATCAGAAGTTCATATCAGAGGCTCATATCAGGAAGGTCATAACAGTTAGGTCAATATCATAAAGGTTCAATATCAGAAGGGTTTAATATCAGAAAGATCATATATCAGAAAGGTCATCAATCAGAAAGATCATATATCAGAAGGGTCATGTCAAACGCTCATAATATCATGAAAGAAACAATCAAGGTTCAAGGAAACATAGCAATAAATCAGGAATCAGAAAATAGGTTCAATATCAAAAGGTCCAATGTCAGAAGGGTCAAGTATCAGGGAGTCCAAAATCAGAAGGTTCATATCAATTTGTTTCAAGGTTCATAAAAGGTTCAATTTAAAGGTTTATATTAAAAGTTCCTATCATAGTTCAAAAAGTAATCTCTTAAAATAGCTTTCATGAAAGTAAACCTTAAAACAGTCTTCATAAAGTAGGTCCTTTAAAGAAAGTTTCCAAAACATTTTCACATGTAATTAAGAAGAGTTTTTACATTTAGTTATAAAATCCTATGAACCTTCAAAGTATTCCAGGGTCATAAATATTCACACTACAGGGTGATGGACAGATCATATCATGTATCAAAGAAATAAAGCCAGGTTCATGAATTAGGGAAAACATAACAAAGACATAGATTCAAATAGGAAAGCCCCATATAAAAGGCTCAGATCTTAACCAACTGATATGCATAATGAAGAACCAATCAGAGTATGAGAAGACATAACAACGGCTCAGAGAAATACTAAGATGAATCATAGATACTGAATGAAATAAGCAAGAGGACACCCTTACTGAAAAAGGGCAGAATATCTGTACCTTAATAACCAAGCAGGCAACAGAAATAGCAAACACAGAAAAGAGTCAAGATCTTTCCTTCTTGGCACCTAAAGGAGTAAAGACAGAATTACTATTGGTTCCACTTTCCATATTAAGTAGCTTTCTATTTTTTAGCAGGTTTCCATTTTTAGAAAGTTTCCTTATTTAGTAAGTTTTCATAATTAGCAGGATCATAATTTACTTAAGTCATTAATTTAGTACCATTATGGAATCAGGGTTGATTTTAGCAAGTTATAGAAGTCTAGGGTTAAATATGACAAGTTTACATAGTTTAGGGTTTTAATTGTAATCTCATCAATTTCAAGGGTTTAAAGTGGAAATACTTCAAGTTACTGATTTAATACACATATTATTCAGAATAACATTATAATCCCCTTGGTTTCATAATTTTACAGTTTATACCCCTCTAGTTACAATATTTACAAAACAAACCTTATATTTACATAATTTATGATTTAATCCCTTTAATATCCATATTTACCAAACAAGCATATTATTTTACCAAAATTCAGAATGTTACATCAGAGTTTACATATATTACCATTCAGCCCCTCAGATTTCAGAATTTACACAATTAGTCCCTTAAGTTTACAAAACTTATTAAATTAAATCATAATTCCATAATAATTACACATTAGCCCCATAAATACTCAAAATTACACAAAACACTCTTAATATTATTATTTACTCAAAATGACTTCAAGTTTCCAGAAATTACATTTTTAGTCCCTCAAGTTTAATTAATTATAAATCGGATTAATAATTATATATATTTACCCATTTAACCTTTTAAATACAAAATTTACATATGGACCCCTCATTTAATATTTTATACGAATTATACCAGGTCTCAAATAACTTACAAAAATATCCCATGAGTTTTAAGAATTACAAAACACCCCTTAACAATTATTTATTCAATCGGTAAGCACAATAAATCATCAAAACTCGATTCTAAAATTCCCAATCATTATACCTTCATTCTATCATCATAGTACACCATATATTTCCAGATTTCATTCTCTTAGAACCCTAATTCGATTAGTTGCTATTTTTGGTCACGTTTTCATTATTTTCTTGAAAACCCGATTATAACAATTATTCTAAAAATCATGAATTCGACTTCAACACTTCAAGATATTATTTTTCTGTGATTATATGATTTATATAAGACCCACAAAAAATATTCAAAAAGCTCAGAAAAATCGCTATCAATTTATAGAATTCGATTTCGATTTTAGGGTTTATAAACCCATTATTTTTCATTCGACCATAAAACAATGCATGGTTCGATTCCATTATTTTTCCCATGTTATATATGATTAAAGAAGTGTTATAAAATTACCAAAATAATTATAGGATGAACGGATTACCTTGAATGGATTATTGTTACCCGGTTTCAATATTTCGGCTCTAAAAATTCGTCACGACCAAAACAAGAAATCCCAGGACTTGTAGCTATTTTTCCCACGTCTCTTGCATCACTAAGAAACTCTAGAAAAATGGGTTTTTTGATTTCTAAAATCGGATGAGATGGTGAGGGATTCAGAGAGTGGCGGCTTGATGTTATAATTAGGGTTTAGGGTGAATTAAATCATGGTTTGGTATTTGTTGAATGAAGGCCGGTCCTTGGGGGGAGGGGTGGGCTTGGAATACCGAAAATTTTGTTGGGGGAGTTTATTGGGCCTTAATTTCATATTAATTGTATTTTAATTGCCTTTAAAACCATAATAATAAGGATATAATTTCTATTTGGCAATCTAGGGGTATTTTAGTAATTTTTTTAGCTTGCAAAAATATTAAATGGAGTTGTCAAAATTATTTGGTATCATATTTTGTTCATTACTAGAAGTTTGGGATTGATTCGGTACTTTATAAGCTTTTAAATAACTTTTCAAACTTGTAGGGGCATTTTAGTCTTTTCACATGTTTTCAGATTTTAGGGTTTTACAACTCTTCCCCTCTTACAGAAAAATTTCGTCCTCGAAATTTGCAGGAAGCAGAGAGAGAAAGAGAACGGAATACTCATACGGAATGTGAACAAGAATTTCAAATCGAATTAATTGTATCTACATCAGAGAGCTCTTCAAGGAGTTTAAGATTCATAGCAGAGGTCAACAGAAAGCAACACGAGAGTCCAAACTAATCCAGATATTTAACGAACGAAGGTAGAGTATACGCATAGGTAGAATGAACCTAAGGTCTCACTAATCACAGATACTCCATCGGGAATCAAGTTCTAAACTTCTTAGGTCCTTCCCAAGATATCATATGGCCACAATGAGGGCACGTTATATGGTGTAAGTATTATCACGTTAATAATACCAGCACCACATAAGTATGCCTTCATGATGATCATACTTTATCTCAAGTCGTAACAATCACCTGTCTTAGTCCACTTAGTACTTCTACGGTCTCAGAGGTTAACCCAAGCAATGTCATAGCAAAGCATGAATCAGAGTAATGCGAAAACGATGATACTTAAATACCTTATATTCTACCCATTCCTCACCGGTCAAAACTTAAGTTCATATCAGGGAATCCTAAAGCAAGTCCTCAAGGTGTTCTCCTATGTTCTTACAGTGGAAGCCTAATGGTCCTAAACGCACAGGACAAGGTAATTGTATTACAAGTCGTCAACCTGTGGCTCTGATACCATAAATTGTAACACCCCGACCCGATAAGGGCAAAGTTGTCACAACAACGGTGGCTTATCAGAACAGATACAAGCACATGACATTAATAATACAATAGAATTCAATGGTTACAAAGGAAATATGAAATTACAGGATTTCAATACAACGATTTCTAAGTCTAACATGAGTTCTTCTAACCATCATCAATAGCTAATTCCAAGCTGCTAGTAAATTCTTCTAAGTCCAATGTACTCTCCAATCAATCCCAACTTCCAACTAATTACCTGCCGCGGGAAAAGAAACGCGGCTGAGCTACAAGAGCTCAGTGAACAGATATAACGGTAACAAGCAGTAACGGTAAGTAGTGAAGTAAAAGAATAAATACCAGATGTAACAGGAGTCAGGAACAAGAACATAAAGGTCATACAGATATAACATGATTAGAACTAGTTACAGTAGATAAGTGTAAAGGTGTAATCCATAATCCCACCACATACCCAGATCAGATCATGTCAAGTCAAATGTTAAGTCATGTATCAGGTTACAGGGGTAACAGTAATAATGATGGTGAATAAAGGTTATAAAGTTATAAGGTAACAAGGTGCATGGTAACAGAAATCCCCTACGAGCCCAGAAACATGAACATGAAATCATAATCATACCGCCATGCAGAGAGATGTTCCTCTCACTAATCCCAGAAATCAGATAATGTGGAGTGATCAGCTCCCAGAGTTGTGAAAGACGTGTATCGCACACACCATCAGTCACCATGAATAACATAACATAACTTGAACATGAACAAAAACAAATCTAGGATGCATCCATACGCCCCTGGTGGCCATAACTCCCAACACACCAAATAAAATACAGAAAAGGGACGGGACAGGTCATCACTCTCCTGCCCTAGAGTCATGCCATCGGTGCATCGACTGACATGGACATGAAACCCTCATGCCTAGTGAGTGGCTCGTAGTATCAAACTGTGGGTAAAGGTCAAGTATCATGAATCATGTTTTTAGGTGTCATGCCTCAGAAATCAGTATCATGTATCGAGAATCATGTGTCAGAAACAGTATCATGTATCAGAAATCCGTTATCATGTATCAGGTGTCGGGTTCAGCATCAGATGTCAGGTGTCAGGTATTCAAGTGTCAGGTTCAAGTATCAAGTGTTAGGTTCAAGTATTCAGGTTTATGGCAAGGTATTAAGTATTTAATTTAGTTGCATAAGTCAATTCCCATTTCAGAATATCAGAAGTTCATATCAGAGGCTCATATCAGGAAGGTCATAACAGTAGGTCAATATCATAAAGGTTCAATATCAGAAGGGTTTAATATCAGAAAGATCATATATCAGAAAGGTCATCAATCAGAAAGATCATATATCAGAAGGGTCATGTCAAACGCTCATAATATCATGAAAGAAACAATCAAGGTTCAAGGAAACATAGCTATAAATCAGGAATCAGAAAATAGGTTCAATATCAAAAGGTCCAATGTCAGAAGGGTCAAGTATCAGGGAGTCCAAAATCAGAAGGTTCATATCAATTTGTTTCAAGGTTCATAAAAGGTTCAATTTAAAGGTTTATATTAAAAGTTCCTATCATAGTTCAAAAAGTAATCTCTTAAAATAGCTTTCATGAAAGTAAACCTTAAAACAGTCTTCATAAAGTAGGTCCTTTAAAGAAAGTTTCCAAAACATTTTCACATGTAATTAAGAAGAGTTTTTACATTTAGTTATAAAATCCTATGAACCTTCAAAGTATTCCAGGGTCTATAAATATTCACACTACAGGGTGATGGACAGATCATATCATGTATCAAAGAAATAAAGCCAGGTTCATGAATTAGGGAAAACATAACAAAGACATAGATTCAAATAGGAAAGCCCCATATAAAAGGCTCAGATCTTAACCAACTGATATGCATAATGAAGAACCAATCAGAGTATGAGAAGACATAACAACGGCTCAGAGAAATACTAAGATGAATCATAGATACTGAATGAAATAAGCAAGAGGACACCCTTACTGAAAAAGGGCAGAATATCTGTACCTTAATAACCAAGCAGGCAACAGAAATAGCAAACACAGAAAAGAGTCAAGATCTTTCCTTCTTGGCACCTAAAGGAGTAAAGACAGAATTACTATTGGTTCCACTTTCCATATTAAGTAGCTTTCTATTTTTTAGCAGGTTTCCATTTTTAGAAAGTTTCCTTATTTTAGTAAGTTTTCATAATTAGCAGGATCATAATTTACTTAAGTCATTAATTTAGTACCATTATGGAATCAGGGTTGATTTTAGCAAGTTATAGAAGTCTAGGGTTAAATATGACAAGTTTACATAGTTTAGGGTTTTAATTGTAATCTCATCAATTTCAAGGGTTTAAAGTGGAAATACTTCAAGTTACTGATTTAATACACATATTATTCAGAATGACATTATAATCCCTTGGTTTCATAATTTTACAGTTTATACCCCTCTAGTTACAATATTTACAAAACAAACCTTATATTTACATAATTTATGATTTAATCCCTTTAATATCCATATTTACCAAACAAGCATATTATTTTACCAAAATTCAGAATGTTACATCAGAGTTTACATATATTACCATTCAGCCCCTCAGATTTCAGAATTTACACAATTAGTCCCTTAAGTTTACAAAACTTATAAATTAAATCATAATTCCATAATAATTACACATTAGCCCCATAAATACTCAAAATTACACAAAACACTCTTAATATTATTATTTACTCAAAATGACTTCAAGTTTCCAGAAATTACATTTTTAGTCCCTCAAGTTTAATTAATTATAAATCGGATTAATAATTATATATATTTACCCATTTAACCTTTTAAATACAAAATTTACATATGGACCCTCATTTAATATTTTATACGAATTATACCAGGTCTCAAATAACTTACAAAAATATCCATGAGTTTTAAGAATTACAAAACACCCCCTTAACAATTATTTATTCAATCGGTAAGCACAATAAATCATCAAAACTCGATTCTAAAATTCCCAATCATTATACCTTCATTCTATCATCATAGTACACCATATATTTCCAGATTTCATTCTCTTAGAACCCTAATTCGATTAGTTGCTATTTTTGGTCACGTTTTCATTATTTTCTTGAAAACCCGATTATAACAATTATTCTAAAAATCATGAATTCGACTTCAACACTTCAAGATATTATTTTTCTGTGATTATATGATTTATATAAGACCACACAAAAAATATTCAAAAAGCTCAGAAAAATCGCTATCAATTTATAGAATTCGATTTCGATTTTAGGGTTTATAAACCCATTATTTTTCATTCGACCATAAAACAATGCATGGTTCGATTCCATTATTTTTCCCATGTTATATATGATTAAAGAAGTGTTATAAAATTACCAAAATAATTATAGGATGAACGGATTACCTTGAATGGATTATTGTTACCCGGTTTCAATATTTCGGCTCTAAAAATTCGTCACGACCAAAACAAGAAATCCCAGGACTTGTAGCTATTTTTCCACGTCTCTTGCATCACTAAGAACTCTAGAAAAATGGGTTTTTTGATTTCTAAAAATCGGATGAGATGGTGAGGGATTCAGAGGAGTGGCGGCTTGATGTTATAATTAGGGTTTAGGGTGAATTAAATCATGGTTTGGTATTTGTTGAATGAAGGCCGGTCCTTGGGGGGAGGGGTGGGCTTGGAATACCGAAAATTTTGTTGGGGGAGTTTATTGGGCCTTAATTGCATATTAATTGTATTTTAATTGCCTTTAAAACCATAATAATAAGGATATAATTTCTATTTGGCAATCTAGGGGTATTTTAGTAATTTTTTAGCTTGCAAAAATATTAAATGGAGTTGTCAAAATTATTTGGTATCATATTTTGTTCATTACTAGAAGTTTGGGATTGATTCGGTACTTTATAAGCTTTTAAATAACTTTTCAAACTTGTAGGGGCATTTTAGTCTTTTCACATGTTTTCAGATTTTAGGGTTTTACAACTCTTCCCCTCTTACAGAAAAATTTCGTCCTCGAAATTTGCAGGAAGCAGAGAGAAAGAGAACGGAATACTCATACGGAATGTGAACAAGAATTTCAAATCGAATTAATTGTATCTACAGCAGAGAGCTCTTCAAGGAGTTTAAGATTCATAGCAGAGGTCAACAGAAAGCAACACGAGAGTCCAAACTAATCCAGATATTTAACGAACGAAGGTAGAGTATACGCATAGGTAGAATGAACCTAAGGTCTCACTAATCACAGATACTCCATCGGGAATCAAGTTCTAAACTTCTTAGGTCCTTCCCAAGATATCATATGGCCACAATGAGGGCACGTTATATGGTGTAAGTATTATCACGTTAATAATACCAGCACCACATAAGTATGCCTTCATGATGATCATACTTTATCTCAAGTCGTAACAATCACCTGTCTTAGTCCACTTAGTACTTCTACGGTCTCAGAGGTTAACCCAAGCAATGTCATAGCAAAGCACGAATCAGAGTAATGCGAAAACGATGATACTTAAATACCTTATATTCTACCCATTCCTCACCGGTCAAAACTTAAGTTCATATCAGGGAATCCTAAAGCAAGTCCTCAAGGTGTTCTCCTATGTTCTTACAGTGGAAGCCTAATGGTCCTAAACGCACAGGACAAGGTAATTGTATTACAAGTCGTCAACCTGTGGCTCTGATACCATAAATTGTAACACCCCGACCCGATAAGGGCAAAGTTGTCACAACAACGGTGGCTTATCAGAACAGATACAAGCACATGACATTAATAATACAATAGAATTCAATGGTTACAAAGGAAATATGAAATTACAGGATTTCAATACAACGATTTCTAAGTCTAACATGAGTTCTTCTAACCATCATCAATAGCTAATTCCAAGCTGCTAGTAAATTCTTCTAAGTCCAATGTACTCTCCAATCAATCCCAACTTCCAACTAATTACCTGCCGCGGGAAAAGAAACGCGGCTGAGCTACGAGAGCTCAGTGAACAGATATAACGGTAACAAGCAGTAACGGTAAAGTAGTGAAGTAAAAGAATAAATACCAGATGTAACAGGAGTCAGGAACAAGAACATAAAGGTCATACAGATATAACATGATTAGAACTAGTTACAGTAGATAAGTGTAAAGGTGTAATCCATAATCCCACCACATACCCAGATCAGATCATGTCAAGTCAAATGTTAAGTCATGTATCAGGTTACAGGGTAACAGTAATAATGATGGTGAATAAAGGTTATAAAGTTATAAGGTAACAAGGTGCAGGGTAACAGAAATCCCCTACGAGCCCAGAAACATGAACATGAAATCATAATCATACCGCCATGCAGAGAGATGTTCCTCTCACTAATCCCAGAAATCAGATAATGTGGAGTGATCAGCTCCCAGAGTTGTGAAAGACGTGTATCGCACACACCATCAGTCACCATGAATAACATAACATAACGAGAACATGAACATAAACAAATCTAGGATGCATCCATACACCCCTGGTGGCCATAACTCCCAACACACCAAATAAAATACAGAAAAGGGACGGGACAGGTCATCACTCTCCTGCCCTAGAGTCATGCCATCGGTGCATCGACTGACATGGACATGAAACCTCATGCCTAGTGAGTGGCTCGTAGTATCAAACTGTGGGTAAAGGTCAAGTATCATGAATCATGTTTTTAGGTGTCATGCCTCAGAAATCAGTATCATGTATCGAGAATCATGTGTCAGAAACAGTATCATGTATCAGAAATCAGTATCATGTATCAGGTGTCGGGTTCAAGCATCAGGTGTCAGGTGTCAGGTATTCAGGTGTCAGGTTCAAGTATCAAGTGTTAGGTTCAAGTATTCAGGTTTATGGCAAGGTATTAAGTATTTAATTTAGTTGCATAAGTCAATTCCCATTTCAGAATATCAGAAGTTCATATCAGAGGCTCATATCAGGAAGGTCATAATAGTAGGTCAATATCATAAAGGTTCAATATCAGAAGGGTTTAATTCAGAAAGATCATATATCAGAAAGGTCATCAATCAGAAAGATCATATATCAGAAGGGTCATGTCAAACGCTCATAATATCATGAAAGAAACAATCAAGGTTCAAGGAAACATAGCAATAAATCAGGAATCAGAAAATAGGTTCAATATCAAAAGGTCCAATGTCAGAAGGGTCAAGTATCAGGGAGTCCAAAATCAGAAGGTTCATATCAATTTGTTTCAAGGTTCATAAAAGGTTCAATTTAAAGGTTTATATTAAAAGTTCCTATCATAGTTCAAAAAGTAATCTCTTAAAATAGCTTTCATGAAAGTAAACCTTAAAACAGTCTTCATAAAGTAGGTCCTTTAAAGAAAGTTTCCAAAACATTTTCACATGTAATTAAGAAGAGTTTTTACATTTAGTTATAAATCCTATGAACCTTCAAAGTATTCCAGGGTCATAAATATTCACACTACAGGGTGATGGACAGATCATATCATGTATCAAAGAAAATAAAGCCAGGTTCATGAATTAGGGAAAACATAACAAAGACATAGATTCAAATAGGAAAGCCCCATATAAAAGGCTCAGATCTTAACCAACTGATATGCATAATGAAGAACCAATCAGAGTATGAGAAGACATAACAACAGCTCAGAGAAATACTAAGATGAATCATAGATACTGAATGAAATAAGCAAGAGGACACCCTTACTGAAAAAGGGCAGAATATCTGTACCTTAATAACCAAGCAGGCAACAGAAAATAGCAAACACAGAAAAGAGTCAAGATCTTTCCTTCTTGGCACCTAAAGGAGTAAAGACAGAATTACTATTGGTTCCACTTTCCATATTAAGTAGCTTTCTATTTTTTAGCATGTTTCCATTTTTAGAAAGTTTCCTTATTTAGTAAGTTTTCATAATTAGCAGGATCATAATTTACTTAAGTCATTAATTTAGTACCATTATGGAATCAGGGTTGATTTTAGCAAGTTATAGAAGTCTAGGGTTAAATATGACAAGTTTACATAGTTTAGGGTTTTAATTGTAATCTCATCAATTTCAAGGGTTTAAAGTGGAAATACTTCAAGTTACTGATTTAATACACATATTATTCAGAATAACATTATAATCCCCTTGGTTTCATAATTTTACAGTTTATACCCCTCTAGTTACAATATTTACAAAACAAACCTTATATTTACATAATTTATGATTTAATCCCTTTAATATCCATATTTACCAAACAAGCATATTATTTTACCAAAATTCAGAATGTTACATCAGAGTTTACATATATTACCATTCAGCCCCTCAGATTTCAGAATTTACACAATTAGTCCCTTAAGTTTACAAAACTTATAAATTAAATCATAATTCCATAATAATTACACATTAGCCCCTATAAATACTCAAAATTACACAAAAAACTCTTAATATTATTATTTACTCAAAATGACTTCAATTTTCCAGAAATTACATTTTTAGTCCCTCAAGTTTAATTAATTATAAATCGGATTAATAATTATATATATTTACCCATTTAACCTTTTAAATACAAAATTTACATATGGACCCCTCATTTAATATTTTATAAGAATTATACCAGGTCTCAAATAACTTACAAAAATATCCATGAGTTTTAAAAATTACAAAACACCCCTTAACAATTATTTATTCAATCGGAAGCACAATAAAATCATCAAACTCGATTCTAAAATTCCATTCATTATACTTATTCTTCATCATCAAGTACACCATATATTTCAGATTTCAATTCGCTTTAGAACCCTAATTCGATTGTTTTATTTTTGGTCAGCGTTTTCATTATTTTTCTTGAAAACACCATTTAACAAATTTTCCAAAATTCATGAATTCGATTTTTCAAACATTCAAGATATTATTTTTAGGTGATTATTGAATTTAATATAATGAGTAACGGAAAAATTTCAAGAAAGCTCAGAAAATTGCTATTCAATTATTTAGATTCGATTTGATTTTATGGGTTTTAAACATTATTTTTCATTTCATCATAATACATGCATGGTTCGTTTCATTATTTTTCCCATTTTTTATATATGTTTAAAAATGTTAGAAATTACCAAAATAAATTATAGGATGAACGGATTACCTTGAATGTATTCTTGTTCTACCCGATTCAAATATTTCGGCTCTAATTGTTCACGACCAAACAAGTAAATCCAAAAAGGACTTGTAGCTATTTTTCCAGTCTCTTGCTCATAAGAACTCCAGAAAAATGGGTTTTTTGATTTCTAAAAAATCGATGAGATGTTGAGGGATTAGAGAGTGGGCTTAGGTTTAATTAGGGTTAGGGTGAATTAATCATTGGTTTGGTATTTGTTGAATGTTGGCGGTTCATTGGGGGTAGGGTTGGGCTTGGATTACGAAAATTTGTTGGGGAGTTTATTGGCCTTAATTGCATATAATTGTATTTTAATATTGCCTTTAAAACCATAATAAAAAGGATATTAATTCTATTTGGCAATCTTAGGGGTATTTTTAGTAATTTTTTAGCTTGCAAAATATAAATGGAGATTGTCAAAATTATTGGTATATATTTTGTTCATTACTAAGAAGTTTGGGATTGATTCGGTACTTTATAAGCTTTTAAATAATCTTCAAACTGTAGGGGCTTTTAGTCTTTCAATGTTTTCAAGATTTATGGGTTTTACAGTTTGGTTATAATTAAATAGTAAACTAAACTAATGAGCACAAATCAGCGATTAGCACCACTTGTACACAGATAGATACTCGAGACAATAAGAAGACCTGTCCTGATAATTAAGTAGCTTGTCACTTGTTTTATTGCTAGTTTTATATGAAGTGTATTAATTAAACATTTCTCGTTGGCTCTAATCTTATCGGCGAGTAAACCCTTAATGATTACTTATGTCTATCCTATTTATTCAAGAGACGCTAAAACAAATAGGCGAGGAAGGGGCATGGCGACCCAAGCAAGACTCAGCTAGACACAGAGGTTATCAATGCACTAATAAAAGTCACCAAAGACATCAACATATAAACTTTAATTAATGGGAAAGCAATATTAAGGGGAGTGCATGATCTTCCGTAGTCACATGACACAAGCCCATCAATCCTGATGAATTAAAGTGTACTAAAACAATAAAACAAAACTACTTAATGAATTGAATACATGCAGGACCTTCTTACAGCTCTTGTATCTTTGTTTAAGGTGTGTCTTGTGCTGCTTGGTCGTCTGAATTCGGCTTCCGTCTTCGAGCGCTAAGAGTCTTTGAAATTCGTCTGGCCTTGGGGTATTTATAGTTTCTGTCTGAGGGATAGATGCGGCGCATTGAGTTGATAGATGCGGCGCATTGACTTAACTTCGCGTGGGGTCCAAGATTAATATATTCTGGAATATTCGTACACCGTCTTCAGATGCGGCGTATCTTGATCTTTGTATGCGGCGCATGTACTTAAGCTGTCTTGGATTGTAACTTGTGAAATCTTGATAGTGATACGCCGTATGTTAGAAGTATATTGCGGCGTATCTGGAGTAGAACGAGATTGATCTTCTTCTTTGACCAAAGTTTCATATGCGGCGCATGACAGAATTGCATGTGGCGCATTCTTCAAAGTCAGGCAATGGTCTTCGAATTCATCTAAGTATGATACTGCGTCGTATCTATTGAGTGAGATACGGCGCATCTTCTGGATTTCAGTAGACTTTTAACATCTCGCTTGTTTTGCTCCATAATTAGTCCAAAATCGCCAAGTTTCACATAATGCTTGTTTTTACCTGAGAATTACTAAAGTAAACATTAATGTATCGATTCTCATAGATAATATAATAAAACAAGTCAAATAAATAGGATAAATAAATGATAATAAAATGTACTTATTTGAGTTCATCAAATATCCCCCCACTTGAACTTTACTTGTCCCCAAGTAAACCTTAGAATTAATCGTATGAAAATGTATCCTAAAAGATATTAGGATTTATTATTATATTTAAGCACGTATTCGTTTTGTCATAATCACACAACCAAACACTTAACGAAGTAGAAACCAAAATAATTTTTAATGTAAAACAATTCTAAATCGTTTAGTTGCTTAGTTGTGACGAATATTCTATCATAGGCTTGGCAAGTATATGCATCTCCCCCACTAAAGCCAAGGAGTAACAAGTCTAAAGCGGTAAAAAGGGTTTGTTGGTTAAGGGTTGATCATCCTTTTTAATCTCTATCGATCTCATATTCCAGAAAAAGCGACAAAATTACAAATACATGATCGAATCCACGACCACGATACTTGCAATTGCTCAAATCCTTAACTCGAATAGGCTAAAGATAGGACCAAGTAATCTTCACCAATAATATTATATCAAAAAGGGCGACAAAATTATAAATACATAGCCGAATCCACGACTACGATACTTAAGATTGCTCAAATCCCTAATCTCAATAAATCAAAGGTTTGGATGAAGAATGATATAGGGTATGGATAATATTTGGGATACAAATTGGTGTAGAAGAATAAAAAAAAAAAAACAGATAAATTAAAATCCTAAGTGTGGTTAATCACTTTCCCAACCATCCCATGAATAAGACTCATATCATTGAATAACTCACGCTTTAACACTTGAAACACACGCTTTAGGTAGACACGAACTATACTCAACAAAATCTCAATCAAAGAATAACCTTAGTTGGCGTTCCCATAACGGCCAACTCCCATTCAATCCATAAATATAATATACAACAAATAGTGGTGATATCTCCCACTTAATATAAAACTTTACATAAGTTGGTTAAAACAAACTTCCAACTTTTCCTTTTTCTTTTTCTTTTCTATTTTTTTTTCATTTTTTTTTTTTTTTTTTTTTTTTTTTTTTTTTTTTTTACATCAACATATATGTGTAAAATTTCACAACTTTTCTATCACTATTTTTCCGGATAATTTTTCCATACTCTTCATACTTTCAGAAATAACTGTAATAGTGAAAGTAGAAAACACACGAAAAATAAACTAAAAGTTATATAATATTTACTTTCATACCAATTGCATTGTGCAATTTCCCGACCTAACCAAAGATAATGAATTACGCACGCGAACACAGGTAATGTAAGGAAACACACTTTGCCTAAAGCAATTAACCACGGATTTTAATCTACAGGGTAGGCTAAGGTGTAAGGGTGTATCGAAACATTATAACAAAGGTGTAAGAAACGAAAGGAATGGCTCTGAGGGTTTTTCTAGGGGTATCTTACTCTAAAAGTGAGAGTAAACAAAGGGATTATATGGGGGTTAAATAACTAGTGTAGTTAGGTAATATCACATAACATATAAAGGCTATTTTGGTGTAATCCTAGAAATTTACCAATTTAGACAAGTCACTCCAATTATATAGATAATACTCATTATGGTGGTCTCGAATAGTATACAAGCCAAGTTCTAAAGTTTACAAGTCACCAGCACACTAAAGTTTTAATATTTTTGAAAGAATAGAGTTATGTGTGCGGTTATGTAATTTAGACTTTAAACAAAAACATGCTAAAAAATTTTAAATTTTGATATATTAAGCGCATTTTAAGCATATTTTGATAAAGTTTAGGACAAGTGTTCTAATTCTCCATCCCCCCACTTAAGTTAAACAACGTCCTTGTTGTTTGTGTCAAAGGTTAAAAACTGGAAAATAAAAGATTAGAACAGAAAAACTCCCCTGAGATTTGCTCGGTATGATCCTCCATTATTCGTATAAGAGCAAAAATCAACTTTCTTGTGGATGAGAACGTTTAAGCTTCATAGATGATGTATCCACAAAAAATGCAGGAATCTATAATACCATTTAGACTTTAACACACCTGAGTTAAGAAGGTTCAAACTTGCATAATACATTAGTAGTTAGTAAAAATAAAACCTAAAAAATTAAACTGTAAATCATCAGTTCAGTCGATACGCTGTATCTTATGGAAGAAGATACGCCGTATCGAGCCTGGAATAAATACGAATCAGAATAAAAGATACGTCGCATCCTTAACCAGGGATGCGCCGCATTAAATAAACTGACAGAAAGTTTTAAAGTCAAAAGTAAAAATGCAGAAAATGAAATAAGATATGACCAGTGCAGGTGATGCGTCGCATCTTATGATGGAGATGCGCCGCATCTTCTGCAGGTCTGACAGACTCGACACAGAACAGAAAAGTAAAAATTTTTCCATCGGGTTGTCTCCCGGTCAGCGCTTGTCTTTATTCCAGAGTCTTCAAGTTAGACTCACGTTCAGCTCCTTATTTTGTTCTTGTTACGTGCCATCCTTCTTCTTTCATCCGAAAGATGTTACCGTATAGCTCCGCAACATTTTCTTCCGTTCGATATAATCTAATATATTCTTTGGTCTTCGTCGCAACATATTCCTCATATGGTCCCAAAGAGTATTTGATGACTTCAATTTTTTCAGAAATTATCATGGGTGGGTTATTATAAGTGATCCCAAGTAGTCGACATTTTCTCTCGATGAATTCTTCTTCTCTTTATCAACAAACTTGAAATAAGGATCCTTATTCAAATAGTCATCAAGTTCATCAATTAATTTTCCTCGTGACTCATCGTTATTATCATAGGGATAATAATTAACTAAGTTAATGGATTGATAATAATCTTGAGTCTCGTCCCACTTTCTTTTCAATTCCCATTGTAAGCGTCGATTAAGCCTTGTGTAATCATCACATTTTCTATGCACCCATTCCCAGAAAGTAGTATTCGATGCTCCCTTTAGTTCTTTTAAGTATTCGATTCTACCTTTTTCTTGCAAAGCCTCTGCTCTACGTGGGGAGTCTTCAACTTTTTCATACCAATCATAGTCTTCAAAGTATACATCGTTTCCAACTCGTTTCATTCCAATTATACTTCCCCCATTGCAGGTTCCATCATTCTTCCAATCATAGGTTGGCCATTCACTACTTCCATCCTTGAAATGGAAAGGTTTACAAGTGTGATTAATATGCCCAAATTCCCATGGTTTATCCCAAACCCATGGTATCTGGTCATTCCATTCGTAGTACCAGGTGTTTTTGAACTCATCATAAGTTTTGAATCCTGGTAGATCTCTGATTGGCCTCAAACAGTCAACTATATTGACCAAGGTAAATGGTCAACAAGGTCAAATAGCTTAAGGACAACTAACCAAGGAGTACAGAGAATCCCCGGGTCGTTAAGTCCCAACGAGGTGTGTAAACTGTAATAAAACGAATTTGTGATCGGGTGAAATTGAACGGGAAAAAGGGTTTTGATTGATTTACACTAAGGAATATAAAAGGGAATAGCTTAAGTAAGCTATAAGAACGATTACGTGAAAGTAAATGACTTAGAAACGTTTAAAACTTAAAAACGTACGTTTAAATAAAATTACGTAAACTTACAAAATAAAACATGAATTCTGACCAATATAAATCCCACGGATGTGAAAATTATATTTTTAGAATCCAAATGATAAAAGAAAATTTTAGGAAAAATAAAAATATTTATTTGACTATTTATTTAATTATTATTAATTAATTACTATTTAATAATTATTTAAAACTAATTTAAATTATAATAAATACTAAATGAACTCTAATAAATATGAAACTTTTTCTAAAAATATTATGTAAGTACAGGAACCTAGGAAAATTATAAAAATGAAAAGTGCTTAATGAAAAAGCAGAAAAATAAGCCAAATGGCTTAAATAGAAGCTATCACTTTTTTTATATTTTGATTTTCTTGATTTTTCTTTTACAAAACTATTATACTACTGATAATAACAAACTTTAATAAAGACAAAAACTTTGGAACTTGAAAATAAGCTGAATGCAAGCTTAAGAGCTTAACAGATGAGCTTTTTAGCTTAAATTGATGACTCAAGCTCAAACAAGCTTGAAATAAGCTTCACAGTTGGAACCAAAGGAAAAATAAGATGAACACAAGTTAAGTAACTGGAAATGAGCTAAATGGTACAATGAAATTCACTGAGAAGCTTAAAATAAGCAAATAAGCAATTCCAAAATAAACTTTGAGACAACCAGGCCTGCAGTCAAGTCTACAAGCAATTTAAGCTTATGAAATAAGCTGAAAAGCTCAAAATAAAGACTGGAGTATTGAGATGGCTTGCTGAGCTATTCAAAAAGCCAAAGCTTTCAAAGTGGGACCCACTAATGAGCTTTTGGAAGGCTTGTGAAAAAGCTTGTAATACACTGAGGACTCAGTATATTCAGTGAAATGGGACAAACAAAAAGCTATTAGCAACCCTATAAGACAAGCTTGAAAAAGCAAAATAAGTACTGGAACTTTGAGATGGGTGGTTTAGCTTTAGAAAAAGCCAAAGCACACAAGCTTAAGCTTACTGATGAGCTTTTGATTAGCTTATGAAATTGGCTCACCTATACTGATGACTCAGTATAGTGAGTTGTTTTGAGAAAACAAGATAAGCACAATAAGCAGTCCAAATAAGCAGTACAAGGGACATAAGCATAAGCACAAGCAACCAGCCAGAAGGGCTTCTAAAAACAACAATAATCACAAGCTAAACCTCACTAATGAACAAATCACAAGCTTATGAAATAAGCATGCAATCCAGTGCACAGGGGAGGTTTGTGAAAAAGTCCTAATTTGAGACTAGCAAATAAGCAGTTTAAAAGCTGAATAAAATTAAACTAAAATTATCCTAATGAAGATAAGCAGCAAGATATTAATGTCCTAAAAGCTTACAACCTAAAACTTAATAATAAGACCTATAGAAAATCAACAAATTTGATAAAAAAACTGGCAACTATGAATTTTGACTTTTAAGGTTTAACTAAAAAGTTGACTTATATGAACTTTAAGGTTAATCTACTTACTGATTATGTTATATTAGGCTAATTAGAGATGAAATTAAGCTAGAAGACCAAGTATTTAACTATTGTGCTGAAATTTACACTCTAAATCCTAACAGTGAACAACTAAGGTGAGATTATAGGTAATTTTGACTTTTTATCAAACAAGGACTGAATTTTATGGCTTTACTGAGCTATTATGACCTTAAGTGATGTGTTTAAACCAAAGTTAACAACAAATGTACCCTAGATCACAGTTAACACAGTATTTTCAAACAACCCTTTATACAACACTTATACTAGATTTTCAATGTAAATGACTTTTTTAAACCTTAACACTGATTCCAAACTCTATTTTATGATTATAACAGACCAATAAAGCATGAAAAACCAACAATAGCAGCATGAAACACATAAATGAACAATATGCTATTTTAACTGTGAGAATGAGATTTTAAGCAACAACCAATATCAAAGAACAAGCTACTTATTTTAAACTTTAATTCTACTTAACAATAACACAGAAACATGAAAATGCACAAATAAGATCACTAAGTATATGTATACAGTAAAAGGCCAAGATTTGAATAACAAGCTTACAATGAGCTATCCAGCTGAAAACACAGAACCAAGAGCCAAGAACAATCCTAATAGCTTACCACTAAGCTTCTAACCCAGGGCAATCCAGAATTTACCCTGCTCCAGCTTGATTCATCATCTTCACTGAAATTTTCATTTAGATGCTATTTTTGTATATTTTCTGAGTATTTTTTATTTCTAAGTTATACAGGTTCTTTACACTTCTAATAGCTTATAAAAGCTATATAAGGAGCTTATATGATCCTAAGAGTCCAAAACAACTACAAACATCATTTAAACAAACATGAGAATTTGAGCAGGGAAATTTGCATAAATTGTAAAGAGGACTTAATACTGAAATTGATACATGCAAAAGATTTATCATACACTGAAAACATGAAATACAAAGCTTGAAAGTTAATTGATACACTGAAATTAAAAAAACATTAAGAACGACATAAGCAAAATAAAATTACACTAGATATCTTTTTTACATTGCTTCTCATCCTTTCTTTATAGATATCTTCCATTCAGACGACATCTCTGAGACTTTCCCACTTGATCTTGGCCATTGGATTCATCAAATTCATCATAAACGTCCATTTGGACTTTTGGCGCCAAAATATCAAAAGCAGGTTTTTGCAATTAAAGAATTGTGGAAGGATGTGGAGGTGGAGGGGACAAAGAGGAGGATTAGGTGGTGAGGTGGAAGCCAAGTGGGTGGCTAAAACCATGGAGGTGGAAGGTGGTATCTGGTTTGGCGGTAAACGGTTTTGAGGGAAGAAGGGAAGTTTGACTTGAGTCAAACTTCTGGGTTTAGCTAAGGGGTGGATCGGGTTTGGTGATTGGGCTTGGGTAAGTTTTGGTTGGGCTGGGTTTAATTTAAGTGAGGGTTGGGTTTAATTTTGGGTTTGGTTTTGTTTTGGGTTTATGTAAGATAGGGTCCGGTTTGGTTTGTATAGGTTTTAAGCCCAAGGACCATTAGTGTAACTTTTGGATTTTTAGGGGGCTGAAATGATAATTTTCCAAAGTTTATCACAAGGGCCATTCATGCCAAGTTTCAATAGTACAAGGACCATAAAAGATAATTTTCCATTTTTGAAAACCAAGGACTAATTTTGACAACTTTTGAAAGTTCAGGGACTGAAACTGCCAATTATGCAAACTTTGTTCGTTTTCACCTGTTTTTCAATCCTTTTGCACTTGCAGCACATAAAAACACAATCAAATGATATTTCTTGTATTTTGAAGCATATCTGCATGTTTTTAAATGTTTTTGCAGTCTAAATGTGACAGAAATGATGAGTATTTAGACACTCATCAATCTCCAGTTAGCACATCAGCGTCGATTTGAAAAAGGTAATTAAATTCTTTGAATTTTTTAAACAAGGGTGTCTCATAATTGAACACATCAATGTCTATGCTGAACAATTCTTCAATGCCTTCCTCGATCTTTGAATCGTCATGTGATGATCCATTGTTGCTTTCTACTTCCTCATCTTCCCCTCTCATCCAATATACCCATAACACATCTTTAGTAGCTCGGTCCATGATCTTATGGTTATTGAACTTACTAGCTAACCAATCTGAAAAATCAACATTATTAGGATCGTAGTTAACGTCAAAGCTAGTATTACCAATCATTTTCCTCCTTATCTCCATGAACTTATTAAATTGTTCTTTAAAACTTCGTGTCAACCATGAAGTTACAATCCGTTTGACTTCATTTGTAGGAGCAAATTTGGGATCACCGTATTTAAGTTCAAGCCATTCTTCTAAAGAGATATCCATCAACCTTACCAACTTTTTATGAAACAGTATCTCCGATTCAGCATAAATTCTTTCATCATCCAGATTGCTTTTATCTAGTCCCCAATACTGTTCGGAATAAGGCATATGAGAAGTTTGTATAGGTTGGATATTTCCTCTACCATAGCTTTTGTTGCTCGATTTGTTGACTGCATTTGCTGAGTTCATGTATTCAATTTGGAATTTCCCATATTTCTCTTCGATAGTCGTCCAAGTTAATCCTTTAGATTCAATGATAGGCCATAAGAGTAACAATTCATCTTCAGTGTAGCTCATTAGTAAATCATAAGAGAATATCCCATCTTCAATATTGCATAAGCGTTTGAATTCCATATAAGTAGCTTCAAGAGGGGTTTCCCAAGAAAATAAATCGGCATCAATCGTGAGTACATTGAAGTTGACATCTTCATAAACTTCCACTGAGTAGAAAGGCATGTTGGTTTGAGATACGGATTTGAGTAAAGCATCGATCGTAGGTAAGTTGCTAGTAATAGCATCGAAATTTTCGAATGAATCCGAAAGCAAGAGTTCCTTTTCTAATTCTGAGCTTTTAGTAATGCTTAATGCTGGGAACTTGCTCAAGCTAACTTCATAATTATCACACTCGTCATCACTTTCCAGAATTAACGGCTTTTTGGTGCGGGACTTTTCATTGTGCATATCTTTCATAAGTTCCATAGCAAGATATCCGTTCATTGACATATCTTCCATAGCAAAACCTGTCATCATAGGCAAAATCGTCAGCAGGATTTGTTCGCTAGAAGAGAAATTAATGAATTTAGAAACGAATATAAAGAAAAAAATGGCTGATATCTGCGAACGATGCGCCTTATCCAGAAGGTTGGATATGCCGTATCTTATTACATTAAAATTTAATCAGACTTTTATTCAGAAAACAGATACACAGCTTATGAATTAGAATGCGCCGTATCAAGTTTAAATTATCAAAAATCGATTATATTTATTAAAATTAAATGCTTCGTATTAACAAAAGCTAATGCGCCGTATTTTCGTTACGTTTCAAAATACAAGATTTTTGATTTAGCAGATGCGCCGTATCGATAAAGATCGATGCGTCGCTTCTGTTTAATAATTCAAAAAAAACTGTTTTTAATTTAAATAGAAAATACGCCGTATCTATTAAAACAGATGCGTCGTATGGCGTTAGGGTTTAGAAAATTTTCTTATTAAAAACAGAATACGCCGTATCTTGGGGAAAGATGCGTCGTACTCGAATTTATTAAACGCATTGTATTTTATAAAAATTAAACGCAATACGCCGTATCTGTGAAAACAGATGCGCCGTATCATTTGTATTAGCACAATACAACGATAGCAGAATGCAGAAAAATAAAGAAAAGAAAAGCAAAAATAAAATCAAACAAAAAGAAACAAAAATTACAGAAAACAAACAAAAACAGAAAATATGCAAATTATACAATGAATGCAATCTATCTAATATAACAGGGTTAGTGGTTAGAATCTAAAAAAAAAACTAAAAAGAAAAAACCTAATTAAAATACTAAATCAAATTAACAGATAATAACAATTCACTCCCCGGCAGCGGCGCCAAAAACTTGATGAGTGTGTGATGTGTCGTTGCGGTTTAGCAGTATTAATCCCTACTCAAGTTTTAAATTTATATTTAGCCGACTTATCAATAACACACACACTTAACGAGCAGTGTACACGGTCAGTATGAATATAATGGTAAGTAGAGTGTCGATCACTAAGAGTGGAACGTATTATCTAGTTATTCTAATCAGTATTTTAATATCCTAAGTTAGCTATACAACCTAATCTAACGCAAGGGGGTTCAGCCTGAGGACTGGCACGGTTTGGTTATAATTAATAGTAAACTAAACTAATGAGCACGAATCAGCGATTTACACACACGTACACAGATAGATACTCGAGACAATTAAAGACCTATCTGATAATTAAGTAGCTTGTCACTTGTTTTATTGCTAGTTTTATATGAAGTGTATATAATTAAACCTTTCTCGTTGGCTCTAATCTTATCGGCGAGTAAACCCTTAATGATTACTTATGTCTATCCTATTTATTCAAGAGACGCTAAAACAAATAGGCGAGGAAGGGGCATGGCGACCCAAGCAAGACTCAGCTAGACACAGAGGTTATCAATGCACTAATAAAAGTCACCAAAGACATCAACATATAAACTTTAATTAATGGGAAAGCAATATTAAGGGGAGTGCATGATCTTCCGTAGTCACATGACACAAGCCCATCAATCCTGATGAATTAAAGTGTACTAAAACAATAAAACAAAACTACTTAATGAATTGAATACATGCAGGACCTTCTTACAGCTCTTGTATCTTTGTTTAAGGTGTGTCTTGTGCTGCTTGGTCGTCTGAATTCGGCTTCGGTCTTCGAGCGCTAAGAGTCTTTAAAATTCGTCTGGCCTTGGGGTATTTATAGTTTCTGTCTGAGGGATCGATGCGGCGCATAGAGTTGATAGATGCGGCGCATTGACTTAACTTCGCGTGGGGTCCAAGATTAATATATTCTGGAATATTCGTACACCGTCTTTAGATGCGGCGTATCTTGATCTTTGTATGCGGCGCATGTACTTAAGCTGTCTTGGATTGTAACTTGTGAAATCTTGATAGTGATACGCCGTATGTTAGAAGTATATTGCGGCGTATCTGGAGTAGAACGAGCTTGATCTTCTTATTTGACCAAAGTTTCATATGCGGCGCATGACAGAATTGCATGCGGCACATTCTTCAAAGTCAAGCAATGGTCTTCGAATTCATCTAAGTATGATACTGCGTCGTATCTATTGAGTGAGATACGGCGCATCTTCTGGATTTCAGTAGACTTTTAACATCTGGCTTGTTTTGCTCCATAATTAGTCCAAAATCGCCAAGTTTCACATAATGCTTGTTTTTACATGAGAATTACTAAAGTAAACATTAATGTATCGATTCTCATAGATAATATAATAAAACAAGTCAAATAAATAGGATAAATGATGATAATAAAATGTACTTATTTGAGTTCATCAATCATATACACAAAGTCACAAAGGTTTAACCACCTTAACAGTGTATCGATCAAAACCTCTCAGAAACCAAGCAGTAGTAGAATGAAGAATAGTTCTTTAACCGAAACCAAAAATCAAAACTCAAATCACTATCTCGTGTGTGTGTTCCCCTTTGTGTGTGTTATGGAACCAATGTGTTCCAAATCTCCAATCATCAATGTACACTTCCCCTCACTTATATAATCTCATGGTAACCACTGATAAAAACTTCCACTATCAGTAAAACTACCATGCATATTCGACAACAAAGGAGTGCACCATCCTATTATCATAAATATACTGCATGCATTAATATAACAATTAAAATGTGCAACTGTTAGGAACATCGAACAAAGTAATTTATGCAAATATGACAATCAGATTCCACCGTCCCATGTGCCATGAGATATTTCTTCAAAGATTGAGAGAACACCAACAAAGTATGAAAGATAATCAGTACCATGCACGTACTACACTTCGTATAGTATCCTCCATCGAATAAAATAACCATTCAAGTAGCATGCATAATAGCGTTCACCAATCAGAAGAAAAGAAAACCAGTTCATCTTCCATTCAAACCATCGCACATATAATGTTGGTGACAACGGAACTCAGCAGTACAAGTAGGTCTTCGAGCAGTACGAATTTACTTCGCCAACAGTACCAATTTAACAAGGGCAGTACAATCTGAATACGAGCAGTACTAAGCAAATAATGTGGGCAGTACAAACTCGGAAACCAACAGTACAAACTCCTCGCGAGCAGTACCAAGGCGCAGCAAAAAGGAACGAACAACATGAACAATCCAGTAAGCAACATAGCAGTAGCATGTGGAGTAGTAAAAACGTATATTGAGCAGCAGGATAAGACATGTCGAGCAACCGTAATATCCAAACGATCCTCGAAAACCGATCACCATCTGTAGACACGTTAAGATTTTAACCAAAATAACCTCACCATTCATGTTATGATCAGAAAATAAGAAGACCAGCTCCAAAACATCAACATGCCAAATAATATTGCAGTCGAAGCACAACACCAGATCCACATAAACCATAAAGATCTAGGGTTTCTTTTAGGAAATTAATGAAACCCTAACGGTAAATGTAATCAAAAGTTGCTTCCATACGTGAGTAATTGACATCAAAGAACAGAAAAACCAACTTCCACAATGATGTAACAAGAATAGAACATGAATTCATGAAGTTGAATCAAGAAAAACCCTAAAAATCAACTTACTTCCTTTTCTGCAACAGACTTTTATAAAATTCATATCTTTTTACTGAGAGCTCAGAATGAAGATCCCTCCAGTTAGAATCTCCCTTGAGATGCCAAGAACCTCCAGTAAAAATTTTAGGACGATCCAACTGTTAACGAAAAATTTATCGCCTTTACAAAACTGCATTGCAGAAAGTTACGAAAATTTATAACAGATTCTAGTTTTTTCTTCTTTTCATCGAAAAACCTTATAGATCCTAGATCACGAGCCCCCTGTCTCTGATACCACTTGATAAGAATCGTTTAGCTCGAGGTTGTTTAGACCTCATCTAGGATTTACACAACAATAATGATTAACATGTACGCAGCGGAATAAACAAAAGCTTCATTATTATTGCTATAAGGTTTTCCTCGTCATCATCTCTATCACTAATAACAATACAAAACTAGGCATCCATTTTAGGAACTTGATGCCTAGAACACGCACATACTTTTTCTTGGAGTTACATCTCTAACTCCTGTATATTAAAACCTACGCCCCTATCCTCTTTATATACTAGAGGATTAGGGTTACAAAGACTCTAAATATGGAAAAATTAGTCCTTTATCTTTGTCTTCATAAGTTTCCTCCATCTTTCATATATTGTCAATATCAACTCATATTTAATTCTTAACAGTAGTGATTTTCAGTTAGTTAAAAAGGCTTGTTATCATTGTGGTAGTTTTGAGCATTTACAAGAAAAATGTTTTTACTACCAAAAACCAGTTTTGAACCAAAACAGAAGGGTGAACAACAAAAACTTTTCTAAAAAGACTCACCCTCATGCTAACAAAAACATGGTTCCAAGGGCAATATTGATAAGATCTGGTGCAACTAGGTCAATTACTACTGCTCCACCACGAAGGCCTTTCCAAAATAATACAGCTGTTTCTGCTGCTAAGGCAAAAGCAATTTCTACTGCTAAGCCAAAAGTGATAACAAATACTGTTTTGGGCAACCATTTTTATGCTGTAAAGGCCTCAGCTTGCTGGGTCTAGAAACCAAAAATAAAGGTTTTAGATCATGTTTCCAGGAACAACAGTGCATCAATAGATTTAAAGAGATTTGACTATGTTGATGCACAAGGCAGATCCAAGTCAGTAATGGCTTGGGTCCCCAAGAGAAACTAATTCTCTTACTTTATGTGTAGGGCATTCTACAAGATGAATTAAAGGACAAATGCATATTTGATAGTGGATGCTCTGGACACATGACATGAGACATGTCCAACCTTGAAGATTTTGAAGCTATTGATGGTGGATATGTTGCCTTTGGAAATGATCCTAAGGGAGGTAAAATCATTGGTAAAGGTACAATAAGAACAGGAAAATTAGATTTTGAAAAAGTGTACTTTGTAAAAGGGCTTAAGTTCAACCTATTTAGTGTCTCACAAATGTGTGACAAAAAGAACTTTGTTCTTTTTACTGACACTGAATGTCTTGTCTTATCTTCTGATTTTAAGTTGCCTGATGGTAAATTTGTGCTACTTAGAGTCCCTAGAACAGATAATATATACAGTGTTGACATAAAGAACATAGTTCCCAAAAGAGCTTTAACTTGCCTATTTGCAAAGGCCACAAATGATGAATTCAAACTTTGGCATAGAAGACTTGGCCATTTAAATTTCAAAACTATTAATAAATTGGTTAAGGGAAACCTTGTAAGAGGTTTACCTTCAAAAGTTTTTGAAAATCCTGAAACCTATGTTGCTTGTCAGATGGGAAAACAACACAGAGCTTCTTATAAGTCCAAAGTTGTGAACAATATTTTTGAGCCTTTATATATGTTGCATATGGATTTGTTTGGGCAAACATATGTGAAAAGTTTGAACAAGAAGATGTACTGCCTAGTTGTCACAGATGACTATAGTAGATTCACTTGGGTTTTCTTTTTAGCAACTAAGGATGAAACTTCTAGCATTCTTAAGGCTTTTATAAAAAGAGTTGAAAACCTAGTAAATCATAAAGTTAAGGTGATAAGATGTGACAATGGAATTGAGTTTAAGAATAGTGTTATGAACCAGTTTTGTGTGGAAAAAGGTATTTTAAGACAGTTTAGTGTAGCTAGAACTCCTCAACAAAATGGTGTTGCTGAGAGGAGGAATATGACACTTATTGAGGCTGCAAGGACTATGTTGTCTGAAGCAAAATTACCTACTACTTTTTGGGCTGAAGCAGTCAACACTGCTTGTTTTGTGCAAAATAGGAGTAAAGTAGTTAAGCCTCATAACAAGACCCCTTATGAACTGTTACATGGTAGGAAACCTATGATAGATTTCTTAAAACCATTTGGGTGTCCTGTTACTATCTTGAATACCATTGATGACATAGGCAAGTTTGATGAGAAGGATGATGAAGGATTCTTTGTTGGATACTCTACCAATAGTGAAGCTTTTAGGGTATTCAATAAAAGAACTAGGCATGTGGAAGAAAACTAGCATGTTAGGTTTAGTGAAACCACAACTAATGTTGCAGAAAGTGGACCTGACTGGCTATTTGATATTGATTCACTAACCAAAAGCATGAATTATGAGCCAGTGATTGCAGGTACAAAAGCTGATTCTAATGCAGGTACACAAGCTAAGGTGAATGAATCTGCAAAGGAGTTTATTTTGATTGAAAAATGGAAGCTTGATCCAACTTTCACAGCCAAAGAGAAAGAGAGAAAGAGTTCACAAGAAGATGATGCTGTTCATGAAGTACCAAAAGGAGATACAGAAGGTGGCGATAAACCTTCTGATGCTAGAAAAGTGGTTAATGAAGGACCAAAACTTGTTGATGAAGTGCAGAATGTTGAAAACAAAGGAAATAACACTAGCAGCAGTTACTATGATTCTGCTGCTGCACCAAAATTTCCTACTGTTGACAAAGATGGAAGATCTTTTGCTGATGATGACTTTCCTGATGATCCTAATATACCTGGTTTGATTAATATCTATAAAGATACTGATGATGAAGCTTTGGATGGGTTTGGTGCATGGGCTGACCTAACCAATATGGAGAATGCAATACCTGTCAGTCCTATTCCAACCACCAGAGTTCACAAGAATCATCCAAAGGAACAGATACTTGGAGAGCCAAAGTCTGTTGTTCAAATAAGGAGTATGGTTAATGATTTGAAGGAACAATGTTTCTTTGCTTAATCTCTTCATCAAAGAAATAGCCACAAAGACCTTCAGAATTGCATGTTTGCTTGTTTTCTGTCTGATGAAGCGACAAGTGGAACCTGTTGGGAATTATAATTTGATGATTACAAAACTACATATGTCTAAATGAATAAATATGAAACAACAGGGACTTAATGTAATATATAGTTTGCTTCTAGGGGAAGTTAGGTTTTCTTGTAAAACCCTATTTATAAAGGGTTTAGCCGGCTGTGATAGGCATCCAGAAAATGTGGATCTCTCAATGAGAGTCGAGTAGAAACGTGTGTGTGTACACATTTTGTAGTAGTGTAGCTGTTTTGTTTATTTATGAATAAAGATGGCGAATTTAATTAAATAAAAACCTTGTTAAGCGTCATTGTTCTTTGTTAATCCCGCTGTATGTTATCAATGATGTTTATCCTAGAAGAGGCTTAAACGATCTTCTATAATTGGTATCAGAGAGGGTTGCTCTCGATATCTAGGATCTACAAGGTTGTTACTGTTGGAGATGGAGCAGATTCGAAGGAAGAAGAGCAGATCTGAAGAAGGTACGATGTTTGAAAAAGTTGAGGTAATCGTTATTTGTTATCAATCTTTATATTTTATTGTGACGACAAAGATCTGATTGGTTGTTCTACAATTAAAACCTCATACTGTCATTAATTGATTGATTAAATAATGAATTGGGTTTGTCGTTATTCACTTGTGCAAGTGGAAGTGTGCGGATTTAATTCTGTTGTCATTCGCATGTGGTAAATTGGAGGCAACTGATTCGATTATTTTATTACAGATTGTTTGTTCAAGTGAGGTTGGTTTGTCGTCTAGTACTGATTTGATATTCTAGATCGGAGTTGGTGATAATTATTGTAGGGACCATGTCAATTTATTCTGGTATGTACGAGAATTAATTTACTCATAGGTCTATGGTTTAGCTTTTGTGGGGCTGGTATTCCCAATTGATCCTCGTACTCAATAAATTCTGATCAGTCAAATCATATTAATTGGTCGGTTGTTGGTTTATTCATTAAAGAGTGATTGTCGTGTACTGCATTGGATGTTGCTGCAGCTATTGACTCGTGCAGATCAGTGTGGGGTCATCATCTGTAATGAATAAATTAATGCTGGTTGACCAAAAGGTTAATACTGGTCAGTGATTAATTCTGGTTATTAATTCTGCTCTTGGAAGTTAAGTCTGTTCTACACCAGACTTAAATATGTCTGCTCTCACTGGATTAATACTGCTACTTTGGTTGTTAATTCTGCTCACCTTAGCAGTTAATACTGCTTGGCTTTCGTATTTGTACTGCTGGCTTAAGATGGATCGCGAACAAAATGGTTTATTTTATGGCTTGTTTTGATGATTATTTGAAGAATAAAATTGAATATTGCTTATTTGATGTTGTAGTTGAGTTTCACAGGTACGTGTTCTTATCATACCTTTTAGCAGGCTGTAACTTGTTTGTGTTAATGCGGTTACAAAGACTTGATGAATCTAGCAAACGAGTGTGATCTACAAACTAGGGTGCTTAATGCTCACATTTGCTATCACTTTAAGAAGTTACATTATAGTGCTCAGTGTCTCATATAGTTGTAGATTTATCAAGAGGTTGCGACCTACTTCTAGTATGAGTTTGGAGTCACGTGGTTAGTACAAGATATAAGACGCAAGTTTGGGAAATTCAACTTCTTCATCAAATTCGTTATACTTGGTTCTCTTCATCAGTGATCATTTCATAAGGCCTACGGAGTTCGTGATTCAAGAGATGGTAAACATATTGGCTTCAGGGGAAGCTTATTGATTTAATGTTTGACCATCTACATGCACCACTTAAGGGGAAGTGTTTCGATTCAAGTTGCATGGAAGACCCCTATTCGATGATTACAAAAAAAGGGAAGATGATTGGTTTGAAGCTTATTATATGTGGTGACATGTTCAAGAAGACCTCAAGGAAGCGTTGAAGTTTGTTTCATGAAGATAGTTTTGTAATATCAAATAGCGGAAGATTGTTGGGAATTATAATTTGATGATTACAAAACTACATATGTCTAAATGAATAAATATGAAACAACAGGGACTTAATGTAATATATAGTTAGCTTCTAGGGGAAGTTAGGTTTTCTTGTAAAACCCTATTTATAAAGGGTTTAGCCGGCTGTGATAGGCATCCAGAAAATGTAGATCTCTCAATGAGAGTCGAGTTGAAACGTGTGTGTGTGTGTACACGTTTTGTAGTAGTGTAGCAGTTTAGTTTATTTATGAATAAAGATGGCGCCTTTAATTAAATAAAAACCTTGTTAAGCATCATTGTTCCTTGTTAATTCCGCTGTATGTTATCAATGATGTTTATCCTATAAGAGGCTTAAACGAACTTTTACAATTGGTATCAGAGAGGGTTGCTCTCGATATCTAGGATCTCAAGGTTTTTACTGTTGGGGATGGAGCAGATTCGAAGGAAGAAGAGTAGATCTGAAGAAGGTACGATGTTTGAAAAAGTTGAGGTAATCGTTATTTGTTATCGATCTTTATATTTTATTGTGACGACAAAGATCTGATTGGTTGTTCTACAATTAAAACCTCATACTGTCATTAATTGATCGATTAAATAATGAATTGGGTTTGGCGTTATTCACTTGTGCAATTGGAATGTGCGGATTTAATTCTGTTGTCATTCGCATGTGGTAAATTGGAGGCAACTGATTCGATTATTTTATTACTAATTGTATGTTCAAGTGAGGTTGGTTTGTCGTCTAGTACTGATTTGATATTCTAGATCGGAGTTGGTGATAATTATTGTGAGGACCATGACAATTTATTCTGGTTTGTACGAGAATTAATTTATTCATGGGTCTATGGTTTAGCTTTTGTGGGGCTGGTATTCTCAATTGATCCTCGTACTCATTAAATTCTGATCAGTCAATTCATATTAATCGGTTGGTTGTTGATTTATTCATTAAAGAGTGATTGTCATGTACTGCATTGGATGTTGCTGCCGCTGTTGACTCGTGCAGATCAGTGTGGGGTCATCATCTGTAATGAATAAATTAATGCTGGTTGACCAAAAGGTTAATACTGGTCAGTGATTAATTCTGATCTTGGAAGTTAAGTATATTCTACACCAGACTTCAATATGTCTGCTCTCACTGGAATTAATACTGCTGCTTTGGATGTTAATTCTGCTTACCTTAGCAGTTAATACTGCTTGGGTTTCGTGTTTGTACTGCTGGCTCAAGATGGATCACGAACAAAATGGTTTATTTTATGGCTTGTTTTGATGATTATTTGAAGAAGAAAATTGAATATTGCTTATTTGATGTTGTAGTTGAGTTTCACATGTGCGTGTTCTTATCATACCTTTTAGCAGGAGGTAACTTGTATGTGTTAATGCGGTGACAAAGACTTGATGAATCTAGCAAAAGTGTGTGATCTAAAAACTAGGGTGCTTAATGCTCCCATTTGCGATCACTTTAAGGAGTTACATTGTTGTGCTCAGTGTCTCATATAGTTGAGGATTTTTCAAGAGGTTGCGACCTACTTCTAGTATGAGTTTGGAGTCATGCGGTTAGTACAAGATATAAGACGCAAGTTTGGGAAATTCAACTTCATCATCAAATTCGTTATACTCGGTTTTCTTCATCAGTGATCATTTCATAAGGCCTATGGAGTTCGTGATTCAAGAGATGGTAAACATATTAGCTTCAGGGGAAGCTTATTGATTTATTGTTTTACCATCTACATGCACCACTTAAGGGGATGTGTTTCGATTCAAGTTGCTTGGAAGACCCGTATTCGATGATTACAAAAAGGGGAAGATGATTGGTTTGCAGCTTATTATATGTGGTGACATGTTCAAGAAGACCTCAAGGAAGCGTTGAAGTTTGTTTCATGAAGATAGTTTTGTAATATCAAATAGCGGAAGATTGTTGGGAATTATAATTTGATGATTACAAAACTACATATGTCTAAATGAATAAATATGAAACAGCAGGGACTTAATGTAATATAATAGTTAGCTTCTAGGGGAAGTTAGGTTTTCTTGTAAAACCCTATTTATAAAGGGTTTAGCCGGCTGTGATAGGCATCCAGAAAATGTAGATCTCTCAATGAGAGTCGAGTTGAAACGTGTGTGTGTGTGTACACGTTTTGTAGTAGTGTAGCAGTTTAGTTTATTTATGAATAAAGATGGCGCCTTTAATTAAATAAAAACCTTGTTAAGCATCATTGTTCCTTGTTAATTCCGCTGTATGTTTTCAATGATGTTTATCCTAGAAGAGGCTTAAACGAACTTTTACAATTGGTATCAGAGAGGGTTGCTCTCGATATCTAGGATCTCATGGTTGTTACTGTTGGGGATGGAGCAGATTCGAAGGAAGAAGAGCAGATCTGAAGATGGTACGTTGTTTGAAAAAGTTGAGGTAATCGTTATTTGTTATCGATCTTTATATTTTATTGTGACGACAAAGATCTGATTGGTTGTTCTACAATTAAAACCTCATACTGTCATAATTGATCGATTAAATAATGAATTGGGTTTGTCGTTATTCACTTGTGCAAGTGGAATGTGCGGATTTAATTCTGTTGTCATTCGCATGTGGTAAATTGGAGGCAACTGATTCGATTATTTTATTACTGATTATTTGTTCAAGTGAGGTTGGGATTCAAGATTTGATGAGACAAAATAAATAGAAGAATGAAATAAAAAGGGCTTAAAGTGACAAAAGATGAAAGTTCAAGATTACTACGAAGATCTTTTATTTTTAGAGTTTATCTTTTGTAAACCCTAATATCTCTCTATATAAAGAGACATAGGGTACAGGTTTTATTGTATGTCTTCCATAATGTAGTCAAAAGGTGTGTGTGTGTTTGTAACCTAGGCGTGTAGGTTTGTAAACGCCTAGGGTTTGTAAAGTTCATTCGTATCCTTCAAGGTCTGAGGTGTCTTAGATCCCTGTTACAGTTAGGTAACATGTTATATTCTGATCAAATATAATTGGAGGTGATTGTGAAGAAAAACTTTGTGTCAATAACAATTGATTTGTTCTTATTCCGCTGCATATATTATTCATTGTTATTGTTAAACCCTAAGGCTCAAAACGATCCAAGAAACTATCGTTACCACGTTCTTAGTTTCTATCAAGTGGTATCAGAGCTTGTGATCTAGAAACTGTAAGCAATGGACTCCGACTCTACACACATGGTTACAAACAAAAGTCATCTTCAAGGAAAGCATTGGTTAATGACATGAAGTACTATTTGAAGAATGCAAGAGGCTATCAGATGAAGGATTTCAAAGGAAAGTCAGATCACTTAATTGAGAAGGAATTTTATGAAACTTATGCTAAGTTAAATCCAAGAAAAGTTTCTGAGAAGAAGAAAAATCCAAAGGTTATGGGATCTGAAAATGTGAAAGCATCTGGAAGTGTTTCAAAGAAACAAGATGACAAGGAAACCATGGAGTTTGAGAGAGAAGAAGTTAAGAAGGTTATTGGTTATAAGAGGACAGGTAAGAGAATAAAGCAGATGGCTAGAAAGAAGAGGAAGACTGAGTCATTGGTAAAGAGTGATTCTGAAAAAGAAGAAAGTAATGAGCATCATTTTGAGGAAGTGACTGCTGAGGATATGAAAAGAACAATGGATATCACAGTTCATGTAACACAAGAGGAACCAGAGATAGTTAATGCAGTTCCTTTAGATACAAAATATTCAATCATCTCTTATGCACATACAGTCAGGGATGGAAGTGAAGCTTACTGGGAGTTTAAGAGGTCTAATAATATGTATTATGGATTTGTTAGATTTTCTCAGATGCTACATTTTATGGATAGAGATGATGTGATGCAGACGTGGAGGTTATATAAAGAAAAGTATGGTGATACTAGACCAGAGGTGATGTATGAAAGAATTCACTATTACTTTTTAAAGAACATGTTTGAGCCTGATGAAAGAGATATTGAATGGAGAGATTTGTTGAACTCCAGAGTTGATAGGTGGTATTTGTATCAATCTTGTGGAGTACATGAATTGGTTTGTAAGGGTGTTAAGGTCTACATGCTTGTGGAGAAGGATTACCCTTTGAATAACAATACAGCAGTGATTACTCAGATGTTAAAGCCTGGTATGTTGACATTGCAGAATAGTTTCTTTTCAGATACTCAGGCTTATAAATTGATAACAAAATATGAGAAGATTCTTGAATCAAAGGTTTCAAAACAGTAAAGTGTTTGGAAGCATCCTCCTGGTGGTTATCTGGGTTTAAGGAAACTTGATGATTTTTGAAGAAAAATATCAAGTTTAGGGGAGGATTGTTGGGTCTAAAATGCTGCTGATTTGAGAAACATAACTCTGCTGGATAGTTATGTGACTCTGCTGATTAGTGTATTAACTCTGTTGTTTTGATAACTCTGCTGTTTGGACAATAGGCATAGTGTAACTCTGCTGCTAGCTCACGAAGACTCTGCTGCTAGAAGATTTACTCTGCTGCTTATTAGATATGTATAGTATGTTAAGGATAAGTATAGAAAAGATACGTATGAATATTTTTCTTGTATAGGAAGTCTTGTAAACCGACTAGGACTCCTTACGCTATAAAAGGAGGTTCTAGGGTTAGAGTTAGATATCGATTATCTTAGCATACGTATTGTTTTACACTTCAAGGTTTCTTGTAACCCTATTGCTATTCAGAGCAATCGTATTAATATATTGAAGTGTTGTTTGAGAATTCGTTTGTGTTTATTCTTCTTAAAGTCAAGTATTAGTTTCCGCATAATATTTGATATACAACCTAAGATCAGTTTCTATACCGATTACCTTAGATTTATCTAAAGTAATTAATAAGATCGTGAAGCTCAACTGGGATCAACAAGTGGTATCAGAGCAAGGGGAGCTCGTTACCTAGGGATTCACAAGGTTTTTACTGTTGAAGATTCGAAGCAGGTTTTTATTATTGGCGACAATATTGAAACACGGTAAAAACATTAATGTTTCTTTATCGTATAGATTTGATGAACAGAATTGTTACCATATTCATAACTAAGATTATCTAGCTTAAGTGTTTCATTTTCCATTTTAAGGTTTCCATTGCTAGACTTAAGTATCTCAATTGTATCAGAACATGATTTAAAAGAACAGGATAATTCATTGGATACCTCAGAGTCTGATCCAGAAGAAGAATAAGCCATGAGAGCAAAATGCTGTACTTCAGGATCTTCTTCAGCTATCAATGCACAATTTGGACCATCCTCAGCAAGATCACTCCAATCAAAATCACCTAACCCATCACAAGATACCATAGCAGTAGTAGAATTTGGCTCCTCATCAGCAGACTTCTTGAAATTTTCATTGCTTCTTTTTGGTGCTTTGCATTCTCTTGCAAAGTGTCCCTTCTTTCTGCAGTTAAAACATTTAGCCTTTGACTTGTCAAATCCCACACTCTTATTCCTTCTGAACTTCATCTCTTTTCCAGTTCGCTTAAGAAACCTTCTTGCCCTCATAGTAAGCATTGCAAACTGCCATTGCATATCAATCTCCTCAACATCATCAGGATCAAGTTCATCCAGATCTTGAGGCATGACTGAAGTACTTGTAGTAAGTTCAGCCAAATAAGCACAAATTGCAGCATCACTGATGGTGTTGGTGTTAGCAGAGTCAGCAACAGAGACATGTGAACCAATAGCAGGAGCAAAAGCACCAGCAGCAGAGTGCTGTTCTTGATGTCTACCAGTAGTCTTGTTGCTTGAGGAAACAAAAGCAAGATTATTTGTGGTAGTGGATGAGCTTGACAATCCTTTAACTTCAGATTCATACACCTTCAAGTTGTTATACAGATCATCCAATGTCATAGTATCAAAATCTTCCTTATGTCTCCAAACCACTGTATGAGTGTTCCATTCAGAAGATAGACTTCTCAGAAACTTTAGATTGACATCTTCTTGTGATGGCTCAATCTTCAAAAGAGCCATTTGACTGGTTAGCTTATGAAGTCGATCATAAGTTCCCTCAATGTCCTCAGAACTTAAAGCAGTGAAAGTTTCAAACTGATGCTTCAGTAGATTCTTTCTTGATTTCTTTGTAGCTTCATTCCCACCAAATCGAAGTTCAATTGCTTCCCATAACTCCTTAGCAGACTCAATATGATTAAAGCTCAATTGATAATCATTAGGTATTCCCATCATGAGAATACTGTGAGCCTTAACCTCCAATCTTCTCTGTGCTTTCTCCTCACTTGTCTTGAGTGTCAAAACTGATCCAGTAGCAGTCTTGGTTTGCACACTGTCGCCATTAATAATAACTTCCCAAAGTGAGTAATCAACCATTCTTATGTATTGTTGAATCCTCATCTTCAAGATCTCATACTCTCCAGTCTTGAGCATGGGAACCCTTGATGCAGTAATTAACAATTAACAAATATGCAGCGGAATAAAACAAAACAATTGTTATTGACACAAAGTTTTTCTTCATTATCACAATCAGCCTCAATATAACACGGTTACTCAACAGTAACAGGGATCAAGAGATCCTTGAGGCTACGAACAAACTTGTTTAGGCGTTTATAAGATCACGCCTAAACACACACACACACCTTTAGCTAGACGTCTACATTGGAAGACCTATAATTAAACGTACCCTATGTCTCTTTATATACTAGAGACAATTAGGGTTTACAAAGAATATTGCTAAATAATTAAAAGATTCGTAGTAATCTTTTCTTCCATTGAAGTTTCATCCTTTGTCACTTTAAGTCCCTCTTGTTTCATTCTTCTATTTATTTTGTCTCATCAAATCAATAATCCCAACAATCTTCCCCTATTTGATGATGACAAAACAAACAAAGTCGTGTATGAACTTCCCTAGACGAAGTAGAGAAGTTGAGATGTTAATCATCTCCCTGAATGAAACAAACTTGTCTTCCCCTTAAGTCATGCCATGCCACTCCAACATCTCTTCCCCTTTTTGTTATCAACAAATAGGGAACGCATGAAAACATGATCTTGACCACCACTAACCAATATCACAAACTTCCAATCCAAGTCGTCCAATGTTTCAAATTTCCCTCCATGAAGCTCAAATACGAATAATGAATCCAAAACAATAGAAACTCCAACTAGCAGTAGTAATAATGATCAACAGTAGTAAAAATCAAACACTTCCCCTCGAGTGGTGCATGAACATCAAATGATTAAACACATCATAAGAATAAGCTTCCCCTGAAACCAATGTGTTAATCATCTCTTGAATCTTCAATTTTGTAGGCTTTATGTATTGTTGAAGAAAAATAATCTTTACCAATTTGATGTTGAAGTAGAAGAAACCAACCTTGTGTCTTATGCCTTGTACTAAATATGACTTCGAACGTATACTTAACGTATAGGGAGACCGCAATCTCTTGACAACAACCACTGAGCACAAATAACGTAACTCCTTCAAGTGTTTTGTCAATTCGAGTCACTTGAACGAACAAACAAGTTACCTTTAAAGTGTAACACCCACCTCAAGATATAATAAGACACAACCTTGATAAATTCAACCGCATCATCAAAGAAATAATAAATAATCCTCTCCTCCAATAAGAAAATTAATTCGAGCCTTTAAACATTAACGAACATAAAAACCAAAAAAAAATCCTTCCATTTGTGTGTGTTTCTTCCCTATGTGTGTGTAAACCAATAACCATACTTACTTCCCCTCACTGCTCGTAAATTATGCAAGTATCAATCGTGTAAACCCAGCAATAACGTAACAGCAGAGAGTAAGTCCAGCAGCAGAGTCAATATGCGTAACAGCAGAGTAAATTCACATCGAACAGCAGAGTCATATAACAATCAGCAGAGTTATATAACAAACAGCAGAGTGAAATAGCATATCAGCAGAGTAAAATAATGTAGCAGCAGAATAAAATATATACCATTCGCTCCATCACTTATCAGCGTTGCACCAACCCCACTGACCAACGATCAACATCAATGACCCCTGTTCACCTTGTCAGACCCATGTGCAATATTATATCTTTTGACCAGCAACATACGACAAACCATAATTCAATTCGAATAAAATATCACCAATTCGACATAATAATAGTAACCAACAGCAGATCTGACCAATTTAGTGACAAGCGACAAGAATAATCTTCAAACCATTGACCTCACCGACCCACTATGATAAACATTTATGGTAGTACGAGGTAACATTCATATTCACATATTCATACAAACCAGATTGAAGATCCACGTCACTCTTCCGCTTATGACGACAAGAACCATAATTAATTAAGAGTTGATCAAATCAGTCCGAGGAACATAATTAATGGATCTTGATAAAACCATGTGTAAGTAGAATGATAAGAGTAACAGTACACCTCGTCGCAACAGAAAAAAAAAATCGATACCTTTAAAACCTTTTTATTTCATTCTTCTATTTATTTTGTCTCATCAAATCTATAAACCCAACAATTTGTTCAAGTGAGGTTGGTTTGTCATCTAGTATTGATTTGATATTCTAGATCGGAGTTGGTGATAGTTATTGTGGGGACCATGACAATTTATTCTTGTTTGTACGAGAATTAATTTATTCATGGGTCTATGGTTTAGCTTTTGTGGGGCTGGTATTCTCAATTGATCCTCGTACTCATTAAATTCTGATCAGTCAATTCATATTAATTGGTTGGTTGTTGGTTTATTCATTAAAGAGTGATTTTCGTGTACTGCATTGGATGTTGCTGCCGCTGTTGACTCGTGCAGATCAGTGTGGGGTCATCATCTGTAATGAATAAATTAATGCTAGTTGACCAAAAGGTTAATACTGGTCAGTGATTAATTCTGGTCTTGGAAGTTAAGTATATTCTACACCAGACTTAAATATGTCTGCTCTGACTGGATTAATACTGCTGCTTTGGATGTTAATTCTGCTTACCTTAGCAGTTAATACTGCTTGGCTTTCGTGTTTGTACTGCTGGCTCAAGATGGATCGCGAACAAAATGGTTTATTTTATGGCTTGTTTTGATGATTATTTGAAGAAGAAAATTGAATATTGCTTATTTGATGTTGTAGTTGAGTTTCACATGTGCGTTTTCTTATCATACCTTTTAGCAGGAGGTAACTTGTTTGTGTTAATGCGGTGACAAAGACTTGATGAATCTAGCAAAAGTGTGTGATCTAAAAATTAGGGTGCTTAATGCTCACATTTGCTATCACTTTAAGGAGTTACATTGTAGTGCTCAGTGTCTCATATAGTTGAAGATTTATCAAGAGGTTGCGACCTACTTCTAGTATGAGTTTGGAGTCACGTGGTTAGTACAAGATATAAGACGCAAGTTTGGGAAATTCAACTTCATCATCAAATTCGTTATACTCGGTTTTCTTCATCAGTGATCATTTCATAAGGCCTACGGAGTTTGTGATTCAAGAGATGGTAAACATATTAGCTTCAGGGGAAGCTTATTGATTTAATGTTTTACCATCTACATGCACCACTTAAGGGAAGTGTTTCGATTCAAGTTGCATGGAAGACCCGTATTCGATGATTACAAAAAGGGGAAGATGATTGGTTTGCAGCTTATTATATGTGGTGACATGTTCAAGAAGACCTCAAGGAAGCGTTGAAGTTTGTTTCATGAAGATAGTTTTGTAATATCAAATAGCGGAAGATTGTTGGGAATTATAATTTGATGATTACAAAACTACATATGTCTAAATGAATAAATATGAAACAACAGGGACTTAATGTAATATATAGTTAGCTTCTAGGGGAAGTTAGGTTTTCTTGTAAAACCCTATTTAGAAAGGGTTTAGCCGGCTGTGATAGGCATCCAGAAAATGTAGATCTCTCAACGAGAGTCGAGTTGAAACGTGTGTGCGTGTGTACACGTTTTGTAGTAGTGTAGCAGTTTAGTTTATTTATGAATAAAGATGGCGCCTTTAATTAAATAAAAACCTTGTTAAGCATCATTGTTCCTTGTTAATTCCGCTGTATGTTATCAATGATGTTTATCCTAGAAGAGGCATAAACGAACTTTTACAATTGGTATCAGAGAGGGTTGCTCTCGATATCTAGGATCTCAAGGTTGTTACTGTTGGGGATGGAGCAGATTCGAAGGAAGAAGAGCAGATCTGAAGAAGGTACGATGTTTGAAAAAGTTGAGGTAATCGTTATTTGTTATCGATCTTTATATTTTATTGTGACGACAAAGATCTGATTGGTTGTTCTACAATTAAAACCTCATACTGTCATTAATTGATCGATTAAATAATGAATTGGGTTTGTCGTTATTCACTTGTGCAAGTGGAATGTGCGGATTTAATTCTGTTGTCATTCGCATTTGGTAAATTGGAGGCAACTGATTCGATTATTTTATTACTGATTGTTTGTTCAAGTGAGGTTGGTTTGTCGTCTAGTACTGATTTGATATTCTAGATCGGAGTTGGTGATAATTATTGTGGGGACCATGACAATTTATTCTGGTTTGTACGAGAATTAATTTATTCATGGGTCTATGGTTTAGCTTTTGTGGAGCTGGTATTCTCAATTGATTCTCGTACTCATCAAATTCTGATCAGTCAATTCATATTAATTGGTTGGTTGTTGGTTTATTCATTAAAGAGTGATTGTCGTGTAATGCATTGGATGTTGCTGCCGCTGTTGACTCGTGCAGATCAGTGTGGGGTCATCATCTGTAATGAATAAATTAATGCTGGTTGACGAAAAGGTTAATACTGGTCAGTGATTATTTCTGCCCTTGGAAGTTAAGTATATTCTACACCAGACTTAAATATGTCTGCTCTCACTTGAATAATACTGCTGCTTTGGATGTTAATTCTGCTTACCTTTGCAGTTAATACTGCTTGGCTTTCGTGTTTGTACTGCTGGCTCAAGATGGACCGCGAACAAAATTGTTTATTTTATGGCTTGTTTTGATGATTATTCGAAGAAGAAAATTGAATATTGCTTATTTGATGTTGTAGTTGAGTTTAACATGTGCGTGTTCTTATCATACCTTTTAGCAGGAGGTAACTTGTTTGTGTTAATGCGGTGACAAAGACTTGATGAATCTAGCAAAAGTGTGTGATCTAAAAATTAGGGTGCTTAATGCTCACATTTGCTATCACTTTAAGGAGTTACATTGTAGTGCTCAGTGTCTCAAATAGTTGAGGATTTATCAAGAGGTTGCGACCTACTTCTAATATGAGTTTGGAGTCACGTGGTTAGTACAAGATATAAGACGCAAGTTTGGGAAATTCAACTTCATCATCAAATTCGTTATACTCGGTTTGCTTCATCAGTGATCATTTCATAAGGCCTACGGAGTTTGTGATTCAAGAGATGGTAAACATATTAGCTTCAGGGGAAGCTTATTGATTTAATGTTTAACCATCTACATGCTCCACTTAAGGGGAAGTGTTTCGATTCAAGTTGCATGGAAGACCCCTATTCGATGATTACAAAAAGGGGAAGATGATTGGTTTGCAGCTTATTATATGTGGTGACATGTTCAAGAAGACCTCAAGGAAGCGTTGAAGTTTGTTTCATGAAGATAGTTTTGTAATATCAAATAGCGGAAGATTGTTGGGAATTATAATTTGATGATTACAAAACTACATATGTCTAAATGAATAAATATGAAACAACAGGGACTTAATGTAATATATAGTTAGCTTCTAGGGGAAGTTAGGTTTTCTTGTAAAACCCTATTTATAAAGGGTTTAGCCGGCTGTGATAGGCATCCAGAAAATGTAGATCTCTCAATGAGAGTCGAGTTGAAACGTGTGTGCGTGTGTACACGTTTTGTAGTAGTGTAGCAGTTTAGTTTATTTATGAATAAAGATGGCGCCTTTAATTAAATAAAAACCTTGTTAAGCATAATTGTTCCTTGTTAATTTCGCTGTATGTTATCAATGATGTTTATCCTAGAAGAGGCTTAAACGAACTTTTACAATTGGTATCAGAGAGGGTTGCTCTCGATATCTAGGATCTCAAGGTTGTTACTGTTGGGGATGGAGCAGATTCGAAGGAAGAAGAGCAGATCTGAAGAAGGTACGATGTTTGAAAAAGTTGAGGTAATCGTTATTTGTTATCGATCTTTATATTTTAGTGTGACGACAAAGATCTAATTGGTTGTTCTACAATTAAAACCTCATACTGTCATTAATTGATCGATTAAATAATGAATTAGGTTTGTCGTTATTCACTTGTGCAAGTGGAATGTGCTGATTTAATTCTGTTGTCATTCGCATGTGGTAAATTGGAGGCAACTGATTTGATTATTTTATTACATATTGTTTGTTCAAGTGAGGTTGGTTTGTCGTCTAGTACTGATTTGATATTCTAGATTGGAGTTGGTGATAATTATTGTGGGGACCATGACAATTTAATCTGGTTTGTACGAGAATTAATTTATTCATGGGTCTATGGTTTAGCTTTTGTGGGGCTGGTATTCTCAATTGATCCTCGTACTCATTAAATTCTGATCAGTCAATTCATATTAATTGGTTGGTTGTTGGTTTATTCATTAAAGAGTGATTGTCGTTTACTGCATTGGATGTTGCTGCCGCTGTTGACTCGTGCAGATCAGTGTGGGGTCATCATCTGTAATGAATAAATTAATGCTGGTTGACCAAAATGTTAATACTGGTCAGTGATTAATTCTGCTCTTGGAAGTTAAGTATATTCTACACCAGACTTAAATATGTCTGCTCTCACTGGATTAATACTGCTGCTTTGGATGTTAATTCTGCTTACCTTAGCAGTTAATACTGCTTGGCTTTCGTGTTTGTACTGCTGGCTCAAGATGGATCGCGAACAAAATGGTTTATTTTATGGCTTGTTTTGATGATTATTTGAAGAGGAAAATTGAATATTGCTTATTTGATGTTGTAGTTGAGTTTCAAATGTGCGTGTTCTTATCATACCTTTTAGCAGGAGGAAACTAGTTTGTGTTAATGCGGTGACAAAGACATGATGAATCTAGCAAAATTGTGTGATCTAAAAACTAGGGTGCTTAACACTCACATTTGCTATCACTTTAAGGAGTTACATTGTAGTGCTCAGTGTCTCGTATAGTTGAGGATTTATCAAGAGGTTGCGACCTACTTCTAGTATGAGTTTGGAGTCACGTGGTTAGTACAAGATATAAGACGCAAGTTTGGGAAATTCAACTTCATCATCAAATTTGTTATACTCGGTTTTCTTCATCAGTGATCATTTCATAAGGCCTACGGAGTTCGTGATTCAAGAGATGGTAAACATATTAGCTTTAGGGGAAGCTTATTGATTTAATATTTTACCATCTACATGCACCACTTAAGGGGAAGTGTTTCGATTCAAGTTGCATGGAAGACCCCTATTCGATGATTACAAAAAGGGGAAGATGATTGGTTTGCAGCTTATTATATGTGGTGACATGTTCAAGAAGACCTCAAGGAAGCGTTGAAGTTTGTTTCATGAAGATAGTTTTGTAATATCAAATAGCGGAAGATTGTTGGGAATTATAATTTGATGATTACAAAACTACATATGTCTAAATGAATAAATATGAAACAACAGGGACTTAATGTAATATATAGTTAGCTTCTAGGGGAAGTTAGGTTTTCTTGTAAAACCCTATTTATAAAGGGTTTTGCCGGCTGTGATAGGCATCCAGAAAATGTAGATCTCTCAATGAGAGTCGAGTAGAAACGTGTGTGTGTGTACACGTTTTGTATTAGTGTAGCAGTTTAGTTTATTTATGAATAAAGATGACGTCTTTAATTAAATAAAAACCTTGTTAAGCATCATTGTTCTTTGTTAATTCCGCTGTATGTTATCAATGATGTTTATCCTAAAAGAGGCTTAAACGATCTTTTACAATTGGTATCAGATAGGGTTGCTCTCGATATCTAGGATCTCAAGGTTGTTACTGTTGGGGATGGAGCAGATTCGAAGGAAGAAGAGCAGATCTGAAGAAGGTACGATGTTTGAAAAAGTTGAGGTAATCGTTATTTGTTATCGATCTTTATATTTTATTGTGACGACAAAGATCTGATTGGTTGTTCTACAATTAAAACCTCATACTGTCATTAGTTGATCGATTAAATAATGAATTAGGTTTGTCGTTATTCACTTGTGCAAGTGGAAGTGTGCGGATTTAATTAAGTTGTCATTCGCATGTGGTAAATTGGAGGCAACTGATTCGATTATTTTATTACTGATTGTTTGTTCAAGTGAGGTTGTTATGTCGTCTAGTACTGATTTGATATTCTAGATCGGAGTTGGTGAATATTATTGTGGGGACCATGACAATTTATTCTTGTTTGTACGAGAATTAATTTATTCATGGGTCTATGGTTTAGCTTTTGTGGGGCTGGTATTCTCAATTGATCCTCGTACTCATTAAATTCTGATCAGTCCATTCAAATTAATTGGTTGGTTGTTGGTTTATTCATTAAAGAGTGATTGTCGTGTACTGCATTGGATGCTGCTGCCGCTGTTGACTCGTGCAGATCAGTGTGGGGTCATCATCTGTAACGAATAAATTAATGCTGGTTGACCAAAAGTTTAATACTGGTCAGTGATTAATTCTGGTTATTAATTCTGCTCTTGGAAGTTAAGTCTATTCTATACCAGACTTAAATATGTCTACTCTCACTCGATTAATATTGCTGCTTTGGATGTTAATTCTGCTCGCCTTACCATTTAATACTGCTTGGCTTTCGTGTTTGTACTGCTGGCTCAAGATGGATCGCGAACAAAATTGTTTATTTTATGGCTTGTTTTGATTATTATTTAAAGAAGAAAATTGAATATTGCTTATTTGATGTTGTGGTTGAGTTTCACAGGTGCGTGTTCTTATCATACCTTTTAGCAGGAGGTAACTTGTTTGTGTTAATGCGGTGACAAAGACTTGATGAATCTAGTAAAAGTGTGTGATCTACAAACTAGGGTGCTTAATGCTCACATTTGCTATCACTTTAAGGAGTTACATTGTAGTGCTCAGTGTCTCATATAGTTAAGGATTTATCAAGAGGTTGCGACCTACCTCTAGTATGAGTTTGGAGTCACGTGGTTAGTACAAGATATAAGACGCAAGTTTGGGAAACTCAATTTCTTCATCAAATTCGTTATACTCGATTTTCTTCATCAGTGATCATTTCATAAGGCCTACGGAGTTCGTGATTCAAGAGATGGTAAACATATTGGATTCAGGGGAAGCTTATTGATTTAATGTTTGACCATCTACATGCACCACTTAAGGGGAGTGTTTCGATTCAAGTTGCATGGAAGACCCCTCTTCGATGGTTACAAAAAGGGGAAGATGATTGGTTTGCAGCTTATTATATGTGGTGACATGTTCAAGAAGACCTCATGGAAGCGTTGAAGTTTGTTTCATGAAGATAGTTTTGTAATATCAAATAGGGGAAGATTGTTGGGAATTATAATTTCATGATTACAAAACTACATATGTCTAAATGAATAAATATGAAACAACAGGGACTTAATGGAATATATAGTTAGCTTCTAGGGGAAGTTAGGCTTTCTTGTAAAACCCTATTTATAAAGGGTTTAGCCGGCTGTGATAGGCATCCAGAAAATGTAGATCTCTCAATGAGAGTCGAGTAGAAACGTGTGTGTGTGTACACGTTTTGTAGTAGTGTAGCAGTTTAGTTTATTTATGAATAAAGATGGCGCCTTTAATTAAATAAAAACCTTGTTAAGCATCATTGTTCTTTGTTAATTCCGCTGTATGTTATCAATGATGTTTATCCTAGAAGAGGCTTAAACGATATTTTACAGAACCCAGGAATGCTTATAAAGCATTATAAGATGAAAGCTGGGTAGAAGCTATGCAAGAAGAGTTGTTGCAGTTTAAGCTTCAAGTAGTTTGGACCTTGGTTGATTTGCCTAATGGGAAAAAGGCAATTGGTACAAAGTGGGTTTTTAGAAGCAAAAGGGATGAAAGAGTCATTGTGATTAGGAACAAAGCAAGATTAGTGGCTCTAGGATACACTCAAGAAGAAGGTATGATTATGATGAAGTGTTTGCACCTGTTGCAAGGATAGAAGCTATCAGATTATTCTTGGCTTATGCTTCATATAAGAACTTCACAGTGTATCAAATGGATGTAAAGAGTGCTTTCTTATATGGGAAAATTGATGAAGAAGTTTATGTGATGTTACTATTAATAATCACACAAGCTACACTAATTAACCACTAATTAACCCTAGATCTAGAGAGAGAAAGTTAGAGAGAGAAAGAGAGTGGAAGATTGATTAACACAATAATATGGAAATGTTTAGCATACAATCAACCAACCCTCTCCCTAAGGTGGGAGGTGGTATTTATAGTTTTTTCATGGACTTGGGCTTAAACCCCTAATTAACATACTTAAACATAAATAAATAAATAAACGACACAACCCATGGGCCTTCTACACAGGCTGGGCCTAATAACAAACCTAAAGGCCAAAGCAACCTATTACAATATGATCAATACTTGAATTAATACAAAACGTGTTCCCAACAATCTCCCCCTAAGTATTGGTCATCAAGGTTGCTTGACGTCGTCTTTGCTTCTTGTGGCTTTGACGTCTTCTGAATCTTTGTTCTTTGTTCTTGATTGTGATGTGATATGATATGGTACGGATCTGCCGTTCTCCAATGGTCTCTGCTTCTGGTGTCTTCATGCCTTCTCCACTATGCTCATATGTCTTTTGACTTTGGTTCTTCAACTTGTTCTCACTTCTTCAATCTTTAACTTGTGAAAGGTTGTAGTGTTTGAACTTTGACTTTTCTTTAACATTTATGAACATTTGGTATTTCTGAGTCTTTATGAGAACTTATCTTCAGGATATGAGCATGATTGAGTCTTGATGGTGGTTGAACTCCAGGTCTTCAATCTCCTCCTCCGCAGCAGCAGCAACTCGAACCAACCGGCACTTACAGGCTTAGACTTTGAGATCGTCAAAAGCATAGTGTGAAGACTTTCTCTAATCGTTGCCCAGGCCGTTCTGAACAGGATACCCCCGAAAGGGATAACTCGGACACACCGAAGTGCACCAACGATTCAGTGAGTCGCTAGAGATCACCCCACGACTGTAGACCATTTTTGGAACAAACACTAAGCGTAACCCACAAGGAGTTACCGAAGTGACCTGCTGTCAGGGTTGTTTGATGTTATCCTGGCAGGATTTCCATTCTATCACTGAGAATCACAATTGTGAATTCTCTCAAGAATGTTCTCGGCAGATTGCTAAGATCTGCGAAGGAATCTTCTTAATTTTACAACTGCTGCCCATGATGTAGAACAACAGTGTATTACTAAGTGTTCCTAAGAGATCTTTGATGAATCTCATGGCTCTAGACTCGATTAGTGTACATTTGTTTGGTCATCGGAGGCGTGGAGCAGAGTGCCTCCTTTTCAATATCAACACATCTCGTAGTGAGAGGTCGATAGATGATAAAGGGTTCTCCGTGTGAAATGAAACAAGTGTCTTTTGAGAGACACCTGAGTGGCTTAGAAGGTTTTGTGCAGTGCGTCACTGGGTCCATGACGTCTTTTGTCTTCAATACCGGTGATGCTCAGTCAACCAGTAGATTATGTATTGAACCCGGTGTCTGCCCTAAGGTTGAACAAATGGAGGGCTATTTCTTTTCACCCTTTTCTTTGCTTTTCTTTTTAATTCTTCAACCCCTTCTTTCTCCTTTCATTTCATTTCTCCTTTTTTGTATCATACGTAGGACTTTCTAGTTCTAAACTATGGGAATTGTCCTTGGGTAGATCCCTCCGGCTCTGGCGGATCATAGGACGGTTTTTTTTCCTAAACCTTAGTCACCTTATAACTTCATGACTATCCTAATGATGCCATAAACCAAACCATTGAAAATCTCTCAAAGTGTCGATGATTGTAAAAACATTTTATTGACACCATGAGAGTTTTGCGTTTTTCTGAAAGACTCCCCCTTAACATGTGCTCATATATAGTTAAAGTAAATTTGCACATGCCGGGTAGAGTTGACACTTTTTGAATTGATTGATTTTCAATGAACATGATCATCGCGAGACACGCTTACATCACCAGATGAACTGGCTTGAAATTATTACCCATCCAGATCACATTCAAGGAAAATCGCTCGAAATCGGTACATTCTACTCAGACACGTCCATTGCGAGACACGTCCTTTCGACTACTGACTTTTTCCTACCGTCAATTCGAGGGTCAATTCTGAGTCGAGCACTTATGAGATTCCATCTTTCCTTTACCATATTTTAATCATCAGTTATTCTCCCCCTCAAAAATAGCATACTCATGATGTTTTTGAAAAAACTTTATGATTAAAATATGCTGTTTTTGAGTTTTAGGGAAGAATTTCAAGAACTTTTGTTTTTCAGAACAAAGATTATTTTTTCAAATACTCCCCCTTGACGAGGGAATACTTGTCATTATGAGCAGAATGTTTTGAAAAACTTAGAAAACATTCAGGTTTCATTCTACTCATAAGAAAGAAGCTTTCGCTCCTTTGATCAGGATTGAGGCACTGATACGTACCTCAGGGTCCTTTCTTTACAGGTACGGGTTGTGCATTGTTATGTGTGCACAAGCCATAGTCAGTGATGAGAAATGATGAAATGATGAAAAATGATGTTAAGCAATGTGTACCAACACTCATTACTCAGGCCGATGGAATGTGAGGATGTTGGAGACTCTTAGACGTCCTCCAGCGTAGCTTTCCATTCTTCTCATCGTCTGCCTGAACTTTATCTTCTGATCGATCCTCGCAACAAACTTCACAGCCTGTTTCGCATCGTTTCTACTCCAACTAGTTTTCAACCCCTTGCGTCTATTGATCAATATCTTCTCCAGCTCATCCTTAACCCGAATTAACGTTGCATCACTAAATTTAGCAATATCTTCATACCCCATAACCTTTCGACCACCTTTATTCTGCTTATATACTAATCCAAATGGTGGTCAAGGAAGGTATATAGCTGCTTTTCTTGGATTCCTTCTCGACTGATGTCAGGTTGGATGAGGTTCAATCTTGTTTGGTAGCTTTCTACCCCGAGATGAACATCTTCTACTCGTGCTCTTATAACAACACTGCGAATGAATATGAGAACAGAGTTGATGATATCATACTGAAGGCTTCCAGTAAGATGTTCAAGTTTTCCCTGGACCTTCAGCAGATACATGTCTTCGATGTCATGGATGTGTAGATGGGGGTAGTCAACTTCACTAAAACTGTATTCCTTGTCGTCTAACCTCCTCACTGTAACCTTTGTCAAGAAATTGTATCCAAACATTGATTCGGTCTCTGCACTGGTGATTGATAAGATCCTGTTCGTGTTGAAGACTGGTGTTTTAGTTTTTCTGGAAAACATGTAGTTGTAGAACAGTCTTCTCATGTGTGGCCAGTGAGAAACCCCGAGTGCAGCGTCTTCTTTGTATTCCCTAACCTTGTGGACAAATAGATCTCCGATTTGTTCCTCAAATCCCTCTAGAGTATATGATGCAGCTTGGAATTTGGTGAGTGAGGTAGCGTATCTCCTTTCTGGATCAGTGTCTCCAAATTCTAGGTATGCCAGGTCTTTGTTGAAGAAGTAAGCCTTAGGAATTTTAAGGTTGAAGGGTGGACCGGTGAGTGGTAAAGGTTGTGAGAAATCACGCAGTTGGAAGTTGTCTTTTGGATTTGAGGTTTGAGCATGTTCCCAATCAATGTTCTCCGATAATGCTCGTGCCACCTGTTCAATATTATATTCAAACTCGAGTTCAGAAGTTGTGACTATTTTGTATTCTGAGAACCCCTTTGATCGGATTCTTCTGATGTCGGATAAGCCCAATTTCTGCACCTTCATGACTTTCTTCAGTCTTTTGGTGAAGTCAATGGTGGAACCTTCGACAGGTGTATCGTTTGTATTTTCAGGAAAAGCATCGACCATTGATTCAAACCAATCATATCTTGGTGCTGATGGATTTACCCATTATGGTAATGGTGTATTTTTTGCATTGGAAGGTGGTGCAGAGGCATTGTGAATCTTTGGTGGAGCTATGGGAAACTCGTAGTCAAAGCCCTCAGCTTCAAGTGGCTCATTTTCTTCAAATGCTCCACCTTTTTGTGGAGTGAACATCTGTTGGCCTGACTGTTTGGTTGTGCCAGTCGAGTGTGTTGTAGTTGCACGACCGGTTGAGGAAGAAGGTCTTCTCTTTTTCTTTCCTTGGTCATCTTGTTCATCTCGATGGCGTTTATTAGGTTTGACAGTCTTGCACCCTTCATCTTCCTTTTCATCCTCTTTAATTAACTTGAGTAATATCTTTTGTAGTTCTGCTTCCTTGGGGTCATCCATGATTTCTGCCAACAGTTGTCCTTTAAGATCTAATCGTGAAGGTTTTGGTGGCATGGTTCGGATGGTGAGTGGTGTAGTTTGCATTATGCTAGCCACAGTCTTCTCCAGTTTCTTTTCCACAAAGGTGTTTAGAATTCCGTGAAGATTAGCTTGTAGAAACTGAGTGACCTCTTGAGGTACTTGAGCACTGACCTCCTGGGGGATTTGAGTTGCAATAATCTCTTTCACATTCTTTTCCAGATCCACATTATCACGCTTGCAAAATAAATGTCTACAGATTCCTGGAAATTTAAATTTCTTAAAATTTTTCAAAAATTTAAGTTCCAGCAGAAAAACAAAAATCTGGAAAACTGTACTGCTACAGTGCCTGATGCCGTCGAGTGTTAAGCCTGACGCCTTCAGGTATGACCGGACAGTATTTTTACATTTTGTTTCTGGAAAATTTCTGGAAAAACCTGAATATTAAAACCTGGAAAAACTGCAGAACATTTATTGTGACTCGATACAAGCATTTGACTCAAACAAACACACATATATATGTATGCTAATCTTTACTTGTTATTTTTCATGTTCGAATTCGTTCTTATAAAAATATGATCTTCCCTACACTTATCATTTTGTAAAATACCTGTATATGTAGTTAAGACGAGGTTAAAAACAAAATAAAGCATTTTCACAAATTATATTCGATACATGAAATATACACAATTAAAGATGGAGCATATATATGAAATCAAACAAAATAAAAACAAACAAACAAACAAACAATTAAAAAGCTTAGGTTGCCTCCCAAGAAGCGTTTTTCTTTATTAACGAGTCTTGTAGCTAGACTCAAAGTCATGCCCTATTACGTGACTCCATCTTCCATCACGTTCTCAACGTTCCTATTCTTATACAAGGAGTAACGATGCCCAGCTGTGCATTGCTCCTTAGAATCCCCACCTTTCCATTTCTCATTCTCCATCTCAAGTTCCTTGTAAGTCTTAATCCTTGCTTCCCATGAAAGGATTTTTTGCTTGACGTGATTACGGGGTGTTGCGAAATCGACATCAAGTTTCCCTTTTTTTTCTTATACTTGCTCATATATCGTGGAACCATGTGGAATGTAATCTTACTTTTACCCTCCTTAAGTATAATTACTCCATCTTCACATTTGATAGTAGCTCTTGCCGTTGCGGGATTAGCAAGACCTCGCAAAAGGTTTTACAATCCTCCAGGCAGTGTACCTGATCGTTGTAGTGTAGTATAGGTATGTCCGAGGGATTGATCGTTCTCTATGAGAATAGTGTCGTTAGGTCAAGAGGTGAGGGATGATTCTTTTTGTCTTTTTATTATTTTTTATGAAAGCAAGTAAAATCTCGGTTTGGAAGGAGTGGGCGGAATTAGTTGCTAGTCAACTAACCCAAAAACTATTATTATAAAATTAAATAAAACTAATTAAAACGGAAAAGTAAAAGTGGTGACTACTTATGAGAGGAAAGCGTGTTTACTTAGGTATAATTACTCCCTAGTTATCTCCTACTGATTTTTTGAATTATCACGTTCTTTTTTTAGTTGAAGCGCTGTATTCCTTAATATTGGTTATGGGGAGGTGCCGAAGTCCCCAACTCTATGAGTTTTAGTCTCCCCTAAATCCGTTAAAGTCTATTAAGTTATCCAGGATCTACAGGCCGCAACTCACACAATAAATACAACAAGAAAAACTAATAGTGCACTCTACGGTTGCGTTTCTAAGACGTTCAAGCAAGTTACATATAAGAGGTTAGCCAGTTTTCTTAGCCTAATGCGAGGCAATCAACTAAACAAGAGACAACAAATCAATATTCAATAACTAGGTTTCACTAGATCTAAGCAAACACAAATAAACTTAAGCTACCATGTTAAAGCAAAGAAAAGATAAACAAATAATCAAATCATACATAAACATAATGAATGATTAAAGGGATAACTTATCTTTATTGAAACATGAAGTTCAAAGGCTGTAAAAGCCTTACAATGGCAGTAAAAATCGTCTAGGGTTTCCTTCTCCAAAGTGTTACATGAATTAATGAAAAATTGCGAAAGTATATATAAGTTTACAATGTTGACAGTGTCACACCCCGTCAAAGATGGAAACACGGGATGTAACTGAGAAAGGCACATTGCATAACATCATAGATCCATACCTTACATTTATTACAACATTAGTTTACAAAACATTCCTCTTAAAATATGTCTCTTTTGAAATCTTATCGTCTTGAAAACATGGTATCATATTATCAAATGGCCTGACTCCAATAAATGTGCCTTCAAATACTTTTACAATGATCACCTGAAAATGGTACTAGAAAACGTCAACATAATGTTGGTGAGCTCGTAGGTTTATATGTTAAACCACGAAGCTGCGAAATATAGTGTAGGACAATAGTGAGCAAGATATACAAATGTGAGAACATAACAAAGATCACAAACTAGCAACAACTAAACCTCATACTACAAACACGCATAATTGATCCACACATATACTGGGTGCCACTTCCCCATAATGATATACTGGGTGCACTTCCCAAAATGATATACTGGGTGCACTTCCCAAATGATACACCAAGGTTGCTAAATACGGTTGCACAAGGTTGCTAAACACAGGTTGCACAAATCAAAACACTTTACAGCATGTAATCGCATCAACACACATAATGCCCACGCAATATAGAAACCGCACAAATTTAGTTCTATCATCCAAAACATTAAGCTATGTAACAACTTGGATCTAACTTGATTTCACAACTCATCAGACAAGAACTGTCATGAAATTAAGTCAGAAGTTGTTACACAAACTTAATGTCTTAAGTGATAAACAAAAAAAATCATCCACACCATGCTAATCACCTAGATATTGTCCACACAAATTTGATTCACACAAAAAGGGCACATATTCCAATCAAACGCACATATTGTCCAAAAACATGAAAACAGTAGATCACAGCATGAAAACATTTAAAATATCATTTGAGTATCATTTTCCCCCAAGGAAAAACCTAATGAAAAAGGGGCTACGAGAACTCACCTTAGCAAAAGCAATTTCCGATTTGTAAATGGACAAACGGAAAATTAAGTCTGATAACTCTAATCGCGACCTAAATGTTACATGTGTCTTAGGTTTCGAAAACAAGGTCAAGCATGCAAGTTCATACTCTACTTTATCACTCGTACATGTTGTTGTAATATTTGTGGTCAAAATATAATTACGGCAATTTGATCCTTTATTAGAAATCACCCTTTTGGAAAACATAACTTGTTTATCTCATAACCAAGTTTTAATCGTCGCGTTAATATGTATCTCAAAGTTCTCTAATGCGTCTAATAAGTATATATATCGTTCTACCATTTCCGTTTACCTCATTTTAACCAAAATGTACACTAAAAGGTCCAAAATCTATTCCTAAAATTTCAATCAGCTTTCTATTAAAGAAATATTAGGCTGTCAAAATTTATATGTTGCCGCAACGTTCTTTTGGCCATAACTTTTGCGTCGTAGCTCGGTTTCTTAAGTTTGACCAATCCACGCGAAGGTATTTAAGTATACTCTAGGATTTTCAAGGTCTCGGCTAGTCTAAACATCATTTACCCTCCGTTTTTCACTTCCCAAAATCTGGACAGAATGTATTTTTTAGAAAATAGTCGTTTTCGTCGTCTAAATTGAAAATAGCGTATCTTTTTCGTTATAAGCCCGTTTTAACTCATTCAAGCAACCACGTTTTCGTTACTGAGTCTATTTTTTATATTTCTAGCCTAATAATACCTATGAGCTACTGATTTTTCCAGTTTGTACGAAATGAGACAGATTGTATATATATAGGGTTTATTTTGTAATAAGAACTTGTTTAAAACTTAGACTTTGTTATAGGATCATTGTAAATTTCATCAACATGTACTAAGTGATAAATAGGTATATGCAACTTGAAACTAGATCTCATGATATAAAGAGTGTGAAAAATAGATCTTGGGCTTACTTGAAGAGGATGAGAATGAGATGTGAGCAAGAATAATAGAACCCCAACGGTTACTCCAAATTGATTTGTAGTTAGTGCAAGGCTCGTGAGTGATCGTTAAACACTTGAAATAATCGAAAACCGGATCTCCCTCTTCTTTAACAATTTGGCCGAACCAACAAGGAGAGCAAAAGGAGTTTTCTAAGTGAAAATTGCTACGAGGAATGAGCTTAGATCTCATCTCTATTTATAGTGCAAGGAGGGGCGATTTGGTAATTTACTTAAAAGGGCATTTTGGTAATTCAACATTTGGTCAAAGTCTTAGTAAATGGACCTTGGGGTAGGCCGGCTAGGAGGGGGCTAGGGGGACAATAGGGCGGCTAGGGGGGACAATAGGGCGGCTAGGGGGGACAAAAGGGTGGCTAGGGGGGACAAAAGCTTAGTAAAGCCTCCTTTGTGTTTTCTTGTCTCCATGTTTTAAGCTTTTATGTCCAACATTAATTATAATGTAAAAGTGTTAAAAGTTGTCTAATATCTAGAAGACATGAGAGGGGGAAGGGCGGCATAATACATAAAATAGGATTAGATGAGTAGTTTTGATACAAAAGTGTATGTTTTGTATGTATTGGGTGTTAAAAATATGCATTGGTTGTTGTTTTGGTAATTAACGAAAGTTATACGTATTTAAACGTAAGTTGTAAAGAAATTACTTTAGGTGTCAGAAAATATTTTTGGAACTTTGGTAATAATTTTGGGAGTATACAAAATACTTTGAAAGTAATCGTTGAGAGAATCGGGTATGTCGGGTGTTAAATATTGAATAACAGATAACGTTTGTTGAATTCCTAAACCGTAAGTAGTTACAGAATAGAAATTGTCTTATAGTTTAAAATTGTGAAATGGAGCAGGAGCAAGATACTAGAGCGTTGTGGACTAAATTTAACCTAAGTCCTAGTGCACTTGGAATTTATTTCACGTCGGTTCAGGTAAAAAGTATATGTAAAAATGGTTCTCAAATAAATGTCAAGAAAATAAATTCGTGTTTGATGAATAGAATTGACCTTCAAATTAGCGGGTTGTTATAGTCTACCCCCGTTATTTTAAATTTTGTCCTCAAAATTCAGTTGACTAAGGGTCTGAACTTGCTCGGACAGTATTCACCCTTCGGTTTGGTTGCACACAGTAGGTAAGGGTGTGGGTGTCAATCCGAATAGTACCGGGTGCTACTCCCCAATTGGCACTATCAATACTTCCTAACCTCTAGAAATCACACAAACGAAACAACATAACAATCACACAGTAAGGAAAGCTTTCCCGTCCTTGAGTAAAGCCGTCAAAAACCTTAGGTATCTTTTCGGTAGTTTAAGTTGAGCCTCAACCGAAATCTAGCTTAACCCCACAACTCATCAAACAAGAACTGTCATGAGATTAAGCTAAACCATAAGTTTAAGCCCAGTAACAACTTGTTTTCAGCTTAATCTGACAACTCATCAAACAAGAACTGTCATGAGATTAAGCTAAGCAACAAGTTGGACCTATCCTTAAACTACGTAACAACTTGAATCTAACTTAACTTCACAACTCATCAAACAAGAACTGTCATGAAATTAAGTTAAATATCAAGTTGTAAGAAAAGAACTCAACATTTTTGAAGGATTGGCTCAATTTTTGGATCGCTTTCAGATAAACAACTAGTATATATCCAAGGAGAAGATTCAACTAAGAGGGATGTGCATTCCTGTTTCCTCCAAAATCTATAGTGTGTGCCTTAAGTATATCTCCTAATGTCGGATAATAAGCTCATCCTGACCATCGGTCTAGGAATTTTAGGTCGTGCTCCAATCTAACTGTGTTCCTAATGCGTCCTGTAGTGTCTACCAAAATCGCGATGTGGATTTTCTGTCACGATTTGATATAATAGGTAAGGCGCTCCTCATGTATGTCGCTCTAATTGGATTTCTTATCGTTGAATTCTACAGATACATCGATCAAACCAAAGGACTTATCCTGAAAACTCAAATTGCCTGCATATCGTTCTTAACGCGGTTTTAGGGTTGTCAGTCTTGTGCACTCTCAACTAATGATATTCGGGTTCGGAATCTTTCTCCGAGAAGTATCGCGCATCATGAAATTTGTGTCGCTCCGGGAGTTAAGTTGATAAGTATCTCAATTCTTCGAGGAGGGGTAAATCTTGTTAAGCCTTTACGAAGTACTCCAGGGAAGTCTTAAGCACGAGAGGTATCTTTGGGTTTCTGCTCGTCCTACTAGGCGCACTAAAATAGACGGTTTTATAGTAACTATCGAGTGATTAGGCTTCGCGAAATGCCTCGTCCATTTTTGAGCAAAATCATTTAAAAATTTTAAGCTAAGTAGCAACTTTAAACTTAATTTCACATCTCATCAAACAAGAACTGACATGAAATTAAGTTTAAAGTTGTTAAAAAGCTTAATTATTCTTTTTTTTTTTTTTTTTTTTTTTTGAAGAAATAGAAAATTTTCAGTTAAAGTTTGGGGTTGCTCAAAAGTAAACTGGTGGCATTTCTGCACTCCAAGATCTTACTACCAGGTGGTGAAGGTTGCACTTCAAAGGAATAGGGTCAAGGCATGACGCATCGCTACTGACCGTTTCGGACAGAGGTGTTTGGTTCATTTCTAAGGTCGCATATTGTGTAAGTACTATGATTGTTCCCGAGGTTTGTTCATGAATGATATGTGTTCCATCTTAGAGGCATGGTCTTTGAAGTTGTTAACAACATTTATTTGAGTAAGGCATTATGAAGTTTTGACTATGAATGTAATTTGGAGCAACGTTGTTCAAAAATTTTCGATGGTTATAGTCATGTGAAAAGATACGTCCGCAAAAATTTGAAATTTGTAATAGTGATTCTTCATATATGGTTTGGATTTTTGATTTTCAAGAAAATTGATGTTTGGACAAACACTTGAGACGATTTTTACACTAAAACAATCCAATCGTTTGGAATCGCAGATTTATTTTAAAACAATTTTGAATATCAACCAACTTTAGTTTTGAAGAAACATTAAGACATGGTACAATCTATGAAAATCAACAGTTTGTCATACTTTATAAAGTTCACAAGAAAATCTTTCATTTGCACAAAATTTTGACTATCAAAATTTGAATTATTTAGACTGGGTACCACCTCTGGAACACGATCACTAAGGCGAACATCGCTATGATGGTCAACACAACCAACTCAATTAACAAAGTCACTGCTCCTCCTGAGTCCTATTATCTCACTTGTAGTCTCCAAGGTTCTAATCATACGACTAAACCATTAATGTGTCCATTTTGATTGGTGGTTTGCTTCCTAAGTCAACTAATGGTGTTAGCCAACTCGTCGGCTTATAATGTGATGTGTTCAGGCTTGCTAATAAGAGGAGTAGTGTGGGAAGACAAGGCATGTGACATATAGGCTTAGGGCAATACCAGAAAATCTTGTATCAAAAATCGCATTCAATTAGTACCATTCTATCAACCATCTATAACATATCGGATCACGTCACGCAATATCAAATCAAATCCAAGCACTTAGGTGCACAATTGCAAGCTCATATATTGTCCTAGAAGCTAAAAGCTTCAGCACACAAAAGGCAAGGCAGTTTAACCACAGATACACAAAACACGTAATGCAGATGCACACACATAGGCCAATGCGTTTTCAGGTGATCTAGACTCTGACTCCAACCAAACACGATACAAGGCAACTACCCCCATTATCCCATGATCGCTCCTGAATTAAGCATAGTTGATCAGGCTATGCGTAATTTAGGAAAAATGATGGAACGCTCGGGCTAATCGACTCGTACCATATTTGGGGTTTTATAAAAACTTTAATCTGGTTATAGTTGAGGTTTTTATTTTTGAAAAACCGGCATTCTCTATAACCTTAAGCTCTGATACCATTCTGTCACACCCCGTCAAAGACGGAAACACGGGATGTAACTGAGAAAGGCACATTGCATAACATCATAGATCCATACCTTACATTTATTACAACATTAGTTTACAAAACATTCCTCTTAAAATATGTCTCTTTTGAAATCTTATCGTCTTGAAAACATGGTATCATATTATCAAATGGCCTGACTCCAATAAATGTGCCTTCAAATACTTTTACAATGATCACCTGAAAATGATACTAGAAAACGTCAACATAATGTTGGTGAGCTCGTAGGTTTATATGTTAAACCACGAAGCTGCGAAATATAGTGTAGGACAATAGTGAGCAAGATATACAAATGTGAGCACATAACAAAGATCACAAACTAGCAACAACTGAACCTCATACTACAAACACGCATAATTGATCCACACATATACTGGGTGCCACTTCCCCATAATGATATACTGGGTGCACTTCCCAAAATGATATACTGGGTGCACTTCCCAAAATGATACACCAAGGTTGCTAAATACGGTTGCACAAGGTTGCTAAACACAGGTTGCACAAATCAAAACACGTCACAGCATGTAATCGCATCAACACACATAATGCCCACGCAATATAGAAACCACACAAATTTAGTTCTATCATCCAAAACATTAAGCTATGAAACAACTTGGATCTAACTTGATTTCACAACTCATCAGACAAGAACTGTCATGAAATTAAGTCAGAAGTTGTTACACAAACTTAATGTCTTAAGTGATAAACAACAAAATAAATCCACACCATGCTAATCACCTAGATATTGTCCACACAAATTTGATTCACACAAAAAGGGCACATATTGCAATCAAACGCACATATTGTCCAAAAACATGAAAACAGTAGATCACAGCATGAAAACATTTAAAATATCATTTGAGTATCATTTTCCCCCAAGGAAAAACCTAATGAAAAAGGGGCTACGAGAACTCACCTTAGCAAAAGCAATTTCCGATTTGTAAATGGACAAACGGCAAATTAAGTCTGATAACTCTAATCGCGACCTAAATGTTACATGTGTCTTAGGTTTCGAAAACAAGGTCAAGCATGCAAGTTCATACTCTACTTTATCACTCGTACATGTTGTTGTAATATTTGTGGTCAAAATATAATTACGGCAATTTGATCCTTTATTAGAAATCACCCCTTTTGGAAAACATAACTTGTTTATCTCATAACCAAGTTTTAATCGTCGCGTTAATATGTATCTCAAAGTTCTCTAATGCGTCTAATAAGTATATATATCGTTCTACCATTTCCGTTTACCTCATTTTAACCAAAATGTACACTAAAAGGTCCAAAATCTATTCCTAAAATTTCAATCAGCTTTCTATTAAAGAAATATTAGGCTGTCAAAATTTAAATGTTGCCGCAACGTTCTTTTGGCCATAACTTTTGCGTCGTAGCTCGGTTTCTTAAGTTTGACCAATCCACGCGAAGGTATTTAAGTATACTCTAGGATTTTCAAGGTCTCGGCTAGTCTAAACATCATTTACCCTCCGTTTTTCACTTCCCAAAATCTGGACAGAATGTATTTTTTAGAAAATAGTCGTTTTCGTCGTCTAAATTGAAAATAGCGTATCTTTTTCGTTATAAGCCCGTTTTAACTCATTCAAGCAACCACGTTTTCGTTACTGAGTCTATTTTTTATATTTCTAGCCTAATAATACCTATGAGCTACTGATTTTTCCAGTTTGTACGAAATGAGACAGATTGTATATATATAGGGTTTATTTTGTAATAAGAACTTGTTTAAAACTTAGACTTTGTTATAGGATCATTGTAAATTTCATCAACATGTACTAAGTGATAAATAGGTATATGCAACTTGAAACTAGATCTCATGATATAAAGAGTGTGAAAAATAGATCTTGGGCTTACTTGAAGAGGATGAGAATGAGATGTGAGCAAGAACAATAGAACCCCAACGGTTACTCCAAATTGATTTGTAGTTAGTGCAAGGCTCGTGAGTGATCGTTAAACACTTGAAATAATCGAAAACCGGATCTCCCTCTTCTTTAACAATTTGGCCGAACCAACAAGGAGAGCAAAAGGAGTTTTCTAAGTGAAAATTGCTACGAGGAATGAGCTTAGATCTCATCTCTATTTATAGTGCAAGGAGGGGCGATTTGGTAATTTACTTAAAAGGGCATTTTGGTAATTCAACATTTGGTCAAAGTCTTAGTAAATGGACCTTGGGGTAGGCCGGCTAGGAGGGGGCTAGGGGGACAATAGGGCGGCTAGGGGGGACAATAGGGCGGCTAGGGGGGACAAAAGGGTGGCTAGGGGGGACAAAAGCTTAGTAAAGCCTCCTTTGTGTTTTCTTGTCTCCATGTTTTAAGCTTTTATGTCCAACATTAATTATAATGTAAAAGTGTTAAAAGTTGTCTAATATCTAGAAGACATGAGAGGGGGAAGGGCGGCATAATACATAAAATAGGATTAGATGAGTAGTTTTGATACAAAAGTGTATGTTTTGTATGTATTGGGTGTTAAAAATATGCATTGGTTGTTGTTTTGGTAATTAACGAAAGTTATACGTATTTAAACGTAAGTTGTAAAGAAATTACTTTAGGTGTCAGAAAATATTTTTGGAACTTTGGTAATAATTTTGGGAGTATACAAAATACTTTGAAAGTAATCGTTGAGAGAATCGGGTATGTCGGGTGTTAAATATTGAATAACAGATAACGTTTGTTGAATTCCTAAACCGTAAGTATTTACAGAATAGAAAATTGTCTTATAGTTTAAAATTGTGAAATGGAGCAGGAGCAAGATACTAGAGCGTTGTGGACTAAATTTAACCTAAGTCCTAGTGCACTTGGAATTTATTTCACGTCGGTTCAGGTAAAAAGTATATGTAAAAATGGTTCTCAAATAAATGTCAAGAAAATAAATTCGTGTTTGATGAATAGAATTGACCTTCAAATTAGCGGGTTGTTATAGTCTACCCCGTTATTTTAAATTTTGTCCTCAAAATTCAGTTGACTAAGGGTCTGAACTTGCTCGGACAGTATTCACCCTTCGGTTTGGTTGCACACAGTAGGTAAGGGTGTGGGTGTCAATCCGAATAGTACCGGGTGCTACTCCCCAATTGGCACTATCAATACTTCCTAACCTCTAGAAATCACACAAACGAAACCACATAACAATCACATAGTAAGGAAAGCTTTCCCGTCCTTGAGTAAAGCCGTCAAAAACCTTAGGTATCTTTTCGGTAGTTTAAGTTGAGCCTCAACCGAAATCTAGCTTAACCCCACAACTCATCAAACAAGAACTGTCATGAGATTAAGCTAAACCATAAGTTTAAGCCCAGTAACAACTTGTTTTCAGCTTAATCTCACAACTCATCAAACAAGAACTGTCATGAGATTAAGCTAAGCAACAAGTTGGACCTATCCTTAAACTACGTAACAACTTGAATCTAACTTAACTTCACAACTCATCAAACAAGAACTGTCATGAAATTAAGTTAAATATCAAGTTGTAAGAAAAGAACTCAACATTTTTGAAGGATTGGCTCAATTTTTGGATCGCTTTCAGATAAACAACTAGTATATATCCAAGGAGAAGATTCAACTAAGAGGGATGTGCATTCCTGTTTCCTCCAAAATCTATAGTGTGTGCCTTAAGTATATCTCCTAATGTCGGATAATATGCTCATCCTGACCATCGGTCTAGGAATTTTAGGTCGTGCTCCAATCTAACTGTGTTCCTAATGCGTCCTGTAGTGTCTACCAAAATCGCGATGTGGATTGTCTGTCACGATTTGATATAATAGGTAAGGCGCTCCTCATGTATGTCGCTCTAATTGGATTTCTTATCGTTGAATTCTACAGATACATCGATCAAACCAAAGGACTTATCCTGAAAACTCAAATTGCCTGCATATCGTTCTTAACGCGGTTTTAGGGTTGTCAGTCTTGTGCACTCTCAACTAATGATATTCGGGTTCGGAATCTTTCTCCGAGAAGTATCGCGCATCATGAAATTTGTGTCGCTCCGGAGTTAAGTTGATAAGTATCTCAATTCTTCGAGGAGGGGTAAATCTTGTTAAGCCTTTACGAAGTACTCCAGGGAAGTCTTAAGCACGAGAGGTATCTTTGGGTTTCTGCTCGTCCTACTAGGCGCACTAAAATAGACGGTTTTATAGTAACTATCGAGTGATTAGGCTTCGCGAAATGCCTCGTCCATTTTTGAGCAAAATCATTTAAAAATTTTAAGCTAAGTAGCAACTTTAAACTTAATTTCACATCTCATCAAACAAGAACTGACATGAAATTAAGTTTAAAGTTGTTAAAAAGCTTAATTATTCTTTTTTTTTTTTTTTTTTTTTTTTGAAGAAATAGAAAATTTTCAGTTAAAGTTTGGGGTTGCTCAAAAGTAAACTGGTGGCATTTCTGCACTCCAAGATCTTACTACCAGGTGGTGAAGGTTGCACTTCAAAGGAATAGGGTCAAGGCATGACGCATCGCTACTGACCGTTTCGGACAGAGGTGTTTGGTTCATTTCTAAGGTCGCATATTGTGTAAGTACTATGATTGTTCCCGAGGTTTGTTCATGAATGATATGTGTTCCCTCTTAGAGGCATGGTCTTTGAAGTTGTTAACAGCATTTATTTGAGTAAGGCATTATGAAGTTTTGACTATGAATGTAATTTGGAGCAACGTTGTTCAAAAATTTTCGATGGTTATAGTCATGTGAAAAGATACGTCCGCAAAAATTTGAAATTTGTAATAGTGATTCTTCATATATGGTTTGGATTTTTGATTTTCAAGAAAATTGATGTTTGGACAAACACTTGAGACGATTTTTACACTAAAACAATCCAATCGTTTGGAATCGCAGATTTATTTTAAAACAATTTTGAATATCAACCAACTTTAGTTTTGAAGAAACATTAAGACATGGTACAATGTATGAAAATCAACAGTTTGTCATACTTTATAAAGTTCACAAGAAAATCTTTCATTTGCACAAAATTTTGACTATCAAAATTTGAATTATTTAGACTGGTACCACCTCTGGAACACGATCACTAAGGCGAACATCGCTATGATGGTCAACACAACCAACTCAATTAACAAAGTCACTGCTCCTCCTGAGTCCTATTATCTCACTTGTAGTCTCCAAGGTTCTAATCATACGACTAAACCATTAATGTGTCCATTTTGATTGGTGGTTTGCTTCCTAAGTCAACTAATGGTGTTAGCCAACTCGTCGGCTTATAATGTGATGTGTTCAGGCTTGCTAATAAGAGGAGTAGTGTGGGAAGACAAGGCATGTGACATATAGGCTTAGGGCAATACCAGAAAATCTTGTATCAAAAATCGCATTCAATTAGTACCATTCTATCAACCATCTATAACATATCGGATCACGTCACGCAATATCAAATCAAATCCAAGCACTTAGGTGCACAATTGCAAGCTCATATATTGTCCTAGAAGCTAAAAGCTTCAGCACACAAAAGGCAAGGCAGTTTAACCACAGATACACAAAACACGTAATGCAGATGCACACACATAGGCCAATGCGTTTTCAGGTGATCTAGACTCTGACTCCAACCAAACACGATACAAGGCAACTACCCCCATTATCCCATGATCGCTCCTGAATTAAGCATAGTTGATCAGGCTATGCGTAATTTAGGAAAAATGATGGAACGCTCGGGCTAATCGACTCGTACCATATTTGGGGTTTTATAAAAACTTTAATCTGGTTATAGTTGAGGTTTTTATTTTTGAAAAACCGGCATTCTCTATAACCTTAAGCTCTGATACCATTCTGTCACACCCCGTCAAAGACGGAAACACGGGATGTAACTGAGAAAGGCACATTGCATAACATCATAGATCCATACCTTACATTTATTACAACATTAGTTTACAAAACATTCCTCTTAAAATATGTCTCTTTTGAAATCTTATCGTCTTGAAAACATGGTATCATATTATCAAATGGCCTGACTCCAATAAATGTGCCTTCAAATACTTTTACAATGATCACCTGAAAATGGTACTAGAAAACGTCAACATAATGTTGGTGAGCTCGTAGGTTTATATGTTAAACCATGAAGCTGCGAAATATAGTGTAGGACAATAGTGAGCAAGATATACAAATGTGAGAACATAACAAAGATCACAAACTAGCAACAACTAAACCTCATACTATAAACACGCATAATTGATCCACACATATACTGGGTGCCACTTCCCCATAATGATATACTGGGTGCACTTCCCAAAATGATATACTGGGTGCACTTCCCAAAATGATACACCAAGGTTGCTAAATACGGTTGCACAAGGTTGCTAAACACAGGTTGCACAAATCAAAACACGTCACAGCATGTAATCGCATCAACACACATAATGCCCACGCAATATAGAAACCACACAAATTTAGTTCTATCATCCAAAACATTAAGCTATGAAACAACTTGGATCTAACTTGATTTCACAACTCATCAGACAAGAACTGTCATGAAATTAAGTCAGAAGTTGTTACACAAACTTAATGTCTTAAGTGATAAACAACAAAATAAATCCACACCATGCTAATCACCTAGATATTGTCCACACAAATTTGATTCACACAAAAAGGGCACATATTGCAATCAAACGCACATATTGTCCAAAAACATGAAAACAGTAGATCACAACATGAAAACATTTAAAATATCATTTGAGTATCATTTTCCCCCAAGGAAAAACATAATGAAAAAGGGGCTACGAGAACTCACCTTAGCAAAAGCAATTTCCGATTTGTAAATGGACAAACGGCAAATTAAGTCTGATAACTCTAATCGCGACCTAAATGTTACATGTGTCTTAGGTTTCGAAAACAAGGTCAAGCATGCAAGTTCATACTCTACTTTATCACTCGTACATGTTGTTGTAATATTTGTGGTCAAAATATAATTACGGCAATTTGATCCTTTATTAGAAATCACCCCTTTTGGAAAACATAACTTGTTTATCTCATAACCAAGTTTTAATCGTCGCGTTAATATGTATCTCAAAGTTCTCTAATGCGTCTAATAAGTATATATATATCGTTCTACCATTTCCGTTTACCTCATTTTAACCAAAATGTACACTAAAAGGTCCAAAATCTATTCCTAAAATTTCAATCAGCTTTCTATTAAAGAAATATTAGGCTGTCAAAATTTATATGTTGCCGCAACGTTCTTTTGGCCATAACTTTTGCTTCGTAGCTCGGTTTCTTAAGTTTGACCAATCCACGCGAAGGTATTTAAGTATACTCTAGGATTTTCAAGGTCTCGGCTAGTCTAAACATCATTTACCCTCCGTTTTTCACTTCCCAAAATCTGGACAGAATGTATTTTTTAGAAAATAGTCGTTTTCGTCGTCTAAATTGAAAATAGCGTATCTTTTTCGTTATAAGCCCGTTTTAACTCATTCAAGCGACCACGTTTTCGTTACTGAGTCTATTTTTTATATTTCTAGCCTAATAATACCTATGAGCTACTGATTTTTCCAGTTTGTACGAAATGAGACAGATTGTATATATATAGGGTTTATTTTGTAATAAGAACTTGTTTAAAACTTAGACTTTGTTATAGGATCATTGTAAATTTCATCAACATGTACTAAGTGATAAATAGGTATATGCAACTTGAAACTAGATCTCATGATATAAAGAGTGTGAAAATAGATCTTGGGCTTACTTGAAGAGGATGAGAATGAGATGTGAGCAAGAACAATAGAACCCCAACGGTTACTCCAAATTGATTTATAGTTAGTGCAAGGCTCGTGAGTGATCGTTAAACACTTGAAATAATAGAAAACCGGATCTCCCTCTTCTTTAACAATTTGGCCGAACCAACAAGGAGAGCAAAAGGAGTTTTCTAGGTGAAAATTGCTACGAGGAATGAGCTAAGATCTCATCTCTATTTATAGTGCAAGGAGGGGCGATTTGGTAATTTACTTAAAAGGGCATTTTGGTAATTCAACATTTGGTCAAAGTCTTAGTAAATGGACCTTGGGGTAGGCCGGCTAGGAGGGGGCTAGGGGGACAATAGGGCGGCTAGGGGGGACAATAGGGCGGCTAGGGGGGACAAAAGGTTGGCTAGGGGGGGGGGACAAAAGCTTAGTAAAGCCTCCTTTGTGTTTTCTTGTCTCCATGTTTTAAGCTTTTATGTCCAACATTAATTATAATGTAAAAGTGTTAAAAGTTGTCTAGTATCTAGAAGACATGAGAGGGGGAAGGGCGGCATAATACATAAAATAGGATTAGATTAGTAGTTTTGATACAAAAGTGTATGTGTTGTATGTATTGGGTGTTAAAAATATGCATTGGTTGTTGTTTTGGTAATTAACGAAAGTTATACGTATTTAAACGTAAGTTGTAAAGAAATTACTTTAGGTGTCAGAAAATATTTTTGGAACTTTGGTAATAATTTTGGGAGTATACAAAATACTTTGAAAGTAATCGTTGAGAGAATCGGGTATGTCGGGTGTTAAATATTGAATAACAGATAACGTTTGTTGAATTCCAAAACCGTAAGTAGTTACAAAATAGAAAATTGTCTTATAGTTTAAAATTGTGAAATGGAGCAGGAGCAAGATACTAGAGCGTTGTGGACTAAATTTAACCTAAGTCCTAGTGCACTTGGAATTTATTTCACGTCGGTTCAGGTAAAAAGTATATGTAAAAATGGTTCTCAAATAAATGTCAAGAAAATAAATTCGAGTTTGATGAATAGAATTGACCTTCAAATTAGCGGGTTGTTATAGACGGCGTCACCTTATAGGTCGTGACGCTGTCAGTTCACCGCATCTAGGGTTTCGTCTTGTGCAAGTCGCCGTTATGACGGTGTCAGGATTGACATGAGGCCGTCACTTGTTATTTCCTCTGGGCCATCTCTTTATACTTAAAACGTGACTCCCATCTTCATTTCGTACCTGACAGCGTCAGGTTGTAAAACCTTCAACATTCTCTGAGGCGTCACTTGATAATCTTGAACCAAGAATCCAGCTCCATAAGGAAGGGACGGCATCACGTTGTAGCGTGTGATGCCGTCAGATGTCCAAGCCTGACAGGTTTTCGCGACTTCTTCGTTTTCTTTAATTTTTCGTCCAAATACTTCCAAAAAGTGTCGATTTCCAGATTTCTCATCCCAAGTACCTAAAATACAAAAAGAAACGATTTGAGGCAATATTTGATCATATTTATTCGATTTTGGGATTAAATGACCCCTTAAAAAGGTACCAAATAAATCCTCATCAGTAAGCATGTTAAGAGAAGAAAAGAATACGCCAAGAGAATATGCTTAGCTTAGAGACGAGGGTGAGATGAAGGGTTGAGATGAATTGGAGTGAGTTGGCTTGATGTGATGGAAGGGAGCTTTGGTTTGAAATTCAAATTTGAATTTCAAGTGTGAGAGGAGAGTGAGGAAGGTTGTATGTAAGGAGGGTGAGTTGTATATGTGTAAGAGTGATGTGATAAGGATGTGATGGAGAGCCTATCCTTTGGATTCAAATTTTGAATTACCCATGTGCTTGAAATGAGAATGAGTGAGTTGGAAGGATAAGGTGGTGAGTTGTTTGGATGTAAGGGTGATGTGAAGGTGACAAGATGGGGAGCCTTTGGGTGAATTCAAATTTTGAAATTTAAATTTTGAAGAATTTATAATAAGTGAGGTGGTTTGTGAGGAAGGTTTATTTATTTTTGAAATGAATGGTAGGATGAAGAAGATGATGAGATGGTGAAATTCTAGTGGTTGGATTGGAATGTAGAGAAGAGAATGTTTGGAAGATTTTGTGTGGGAATGTAGGGGACAAGAAGTACATGCAAGTACAAGGTATATTTAGAGAATGTTGGTGATAAGATTTGGGAGGATTTTGAAATGGTTGGATGATTTGTTTGGTGTAGAGATTAATCAAAGGATTGATTAAGGCTTAATCATAATGTCATTAAAAGAGAAAAGAATTGACAATGATGACTATGGGTTGTGTGTTGGATGAGAAAATCAAATGTTACTCATAATCTCAAATAACTCAACATCGAGTATTCATAATCACATAATTCATGAATTTCCACAACTCGGCGTAATCAATAATCATCCTAATGCAAACAAGCTAAGTGCTTTGCATCATTGTAAATCATATCCCATAACGGGAAAGGATGCGTTTACGCAAAGGGACCTTTGACTTTGTTTAAACAATAAGAGAGTAAACCCGTTACGTGATTAGAGAAGACGTAAACACGGATTATGGTCATATGAATACTTTCACTTGATTTCACGTGAAATATATGAGTTTCCTAGGTTTAGAAAAACCTTGGCTAGAGGCGTTTATCAAAATACTTGAGTTGGCGTTTTGCAATAAATGGGAGGTTGTGAATTTGGATCCCACTAATTCTAAAACTCGTTTTGAGTTTTACTAATGAAGCACATACCATATTCATACATGTATTGAAAGGCCCAGTTGTTGGGTCGTTTGGTTTTTGGCTATCGCTTGTGATTTTATGTGTTTCAAAGGTTTATTTGTCATCATTAAAACATAAGGAGACCTAATTAATGTTGTCCCAACATTCTCGACCGATTGAGACACTCGGTCATGTGGTTGTTTGTGTGTGTATTTAATTAATTAAAATATATTTTTGTGGGGTATTGATGACATCAAATAAGTGGTAATTATTAGCGTCATTTCTCCTATATATATTGCTTGTTTTATACCATTATGTATAAGAATTGGTAGTTAATCGCTTAAATGTTCATATTTCAGTTATTTACAAGCAATTGGTGAAAGTTAGCTATTTTGGACGTAAATTGGAGCAAAATGGATCAAGTTAGAAAGGTCCACTGAACTGACAAAGAATACGCCGTATAACAAGACTTGGACGGATATGAAGACCACTGCCTGACTTTGAAGAATACGTTGTATGGATTTCTCCCATACGCCGTATATGAAACTTTGGTCAACGAGAAGATCTGACTTGTTTTATTCCAGATACGCCGTATGACATCAACAACATACCCCGTATCTATTCTCAAGACTTCACCAGAATTCCAAGATATTGAAAACAAGATGCGCCGTATGGAGATCAGTGATGCGCCGTATCACTATGGCGGTGTACAAATATTCCAGAATATAATAATCTTGGACCCCACGTGAAGTTACCTCGATACGCCGTATCAGATAAACTGATACGCCGTTTCGACTCTGTTTCTAGAATATATAAATAGAAGACTCGCAGTCAATTTTCGGGAGACACAATATAGGTAAACGAGCATATAACCACAAAGTACGAGATCAGAGAAATAAAGAAGACCACGAAGGTCCTGCTAGTTGCATAATTACATAGGAAGATTCACTTGATTCGTTTAATAGTCTTTAATCGTTCGGTAAGCGTATTTTTCTCTTTCGATCCATACTTGAATATTTCTGAACATGTTATCTTGTGCTATTATAGAGATTATGGGCTAATACCTGTAGGTATTAGCCACGTTTAATGATTATATGATGTTTTGATATTTACTAATTTGACAGGTAGCTCAGGCTTGTGTTTTACTTCATTAATACTGTTTTGCATGTTAATGTAAGCTCTAGGTGGTTAATTAATAAACTGATAATCATTAAGGTGAACTTATGTGGATCTGGACTAATCATGACCGGATTAGATCGGTGTACAAACTAAAAGTAGATCTAGGAGTCTAGGGGGTTCCTATTCCCAGGAATGAGATACGCACAGTTGTGAGTACCGTCGCTACAGGTCTTAGACTTATCAAACATCATGTATGACTAAATAATGGCTAATACGTTTTCCTTACTATCGGCTTGACCCCTTTTTTATTATCAGTATTTCTGCTTGTGTGTGTTATTTGTCTCCTAGCTATTATTTACTGTTTCCATTAAATCTGAATCTTGTGCCAGTCTCTCAGGCTGAACCCCTCTACTGCGTTAGATTAGGTTTAATTAGACTAACTTATATAATTAAAATACTGATAGATTTCCACTCTTAGTGATCGACACCCTACTTACCAACTAGCTCACCATCGACCGGGTAACTGCCCATTAGTGTTTGTTAAAGGTGAAGTCTGCAAAATATAAATGTAAAACTTGATAAATAAATTACATATACTAAATGAAACATCAGGTATGTTTTTTGTAGTGTATGACGTTTTATGGTGTCTAAAAGGTTAGTTGCAGGTAGCAGGAGATAGAAAGCTGATATGGCAGGAAAAATGAGAGTTGCTCAAGGTTGTTATTGGGGGTATCCTAAAGTTAATTCTTCAACTCGTAGAAATAAAGGGAAAAAAAAGAAGACAATAGGCCCAGATAAGTCGGGAGAGAATATTTTGCTTCCTTTACCTTTTTTTTTTTTTTTTTTTTTTTGATCGAGCTTTACCAAATAATTACATATAATACATTTTGTTATATACACTCGCAATACTTAGAGCGTAAGGTACCTCCGGTATCGTCCTGTTTGTGCTGTGAGAAAAATGCTGGTACATCAGCATATTTTCTTATAACACCAAAATTCATCGTAACACAAAAAACACCCCTCTCTCCTATCTAGAATCTAGTGATGAACTCCTCGACCCTAACAGTTTTTTATTTATTCAAATAAAACAACACATTTAACTAAAATTAAAATTTCATTACTGTAGGACCGTAAATATCAATTAATATCACGTATATAATGAAGCTCGTATGGTGACTTGAGAAAAGTATGATGTTTTAGAGAGAGAAACTAGAGAGATGGAGGAGAGAATTATATTTCATAAAACACACACATTACATACTCAAGCATACCACACAAATGATGTGTGTGGTGTCTTATATACATAGTTCATAAGGCTTTTCATGGGCCTTATCTTGGGCTTTAGTTGGTGGACTTGGGTTTACAATAATCTTAAGCTTACACGATAAACTAGTAACATATTAGATTACTCAAGTCCACGAGCCCATTAACAAAACTATAACATAAACTAAGACACGTTTACAAAGTTCCTAAGACGAGAATGACCATCACTTTTCTTTAATGCTAACAATCTCCCCCTAAGGGGTGGTCATTCAAACGATGCTCCTCGAGATTAGGTCTTCTGTCTTCATGATCTTGAACTTTGTGTGTCATCATAGAATAGTCTTGATTCTTTGTTCCTTCATGCTTTGTGATCTTTGATTAATGAATTTTAATCATTCTTGCCTTTGATCAACATCTTCTTATGATTTGTTGTGTCGTCTTCTCCATCATACCGATACTTCTTAGTAAGACTTTGAACTTCATACTTATGTCTTCCTCACTTGATTCATGAACTTTTTCTTGACTTTTTGATTAGCTCTTTGACTTTGATGTAACTAATTGTCTTTAACTTGATCTCTTTGTCTTTGAACGTTCTACATTTGAGTGTGTTAAGGATGGACTTCACAAGTATGAGTATGTGGAGGTGGTGATGTTGATGTATATGATGGTATACGGACTTTCCTCTAAGGGACTATCATCAGTAGCAGCATTGTAAACGTTAGTAATAATCTCCAATCGATCATGGTGGACTTTACTTAGAGATCAGACCAATACGATTGTTTTACTGATGAATGTCTTGATTCCATTCACCTTGGTCGGGCACATCAGCCGTCTTAATCCTGTTGAGGGACAATTATCAATACTATGGATAAATCCAAGTAGAGACCCGCGTCTTAAGGACTCGATTCGTGAAAGGAATCTCCTTGGCGGGATTTCCAGCACTTACAGGCTCAATCTTCGAGAGAATTAACAGCATAGTGGGAAAACCCTCTCTAATCCTTACAAATGTTGTTCCTGAATTGGATACCCTCAAGAAGGCTTACAACAGATATACCAAAGTATACCCACAATTCAGATGAGCCGCTGAAGTATACCGAAGTATCACTTCATGACTGTAGACCATTTGAAACATAGTAACCACCATAATTTGTAAGGCAAAATCCAATGATCTCATAGAGACTCTTATACAACTTGTGTCCTTTTTGGCGATCACAAATGTATGCATAGGAAAGTGTGTCCTAAGAGATCTTTTAATGAATCTCATGGCTCTAGACTCGATTACATGCATTTTGGTTTTAGTCGTCGGAGGCATGGAGCAGAGTGCCACCTTTTCAATACCAACACATCTCAGAGTGAGAGGTTGATAGATTATGCAAGGTTCTCTGTGAGAAATGAAATAAATATCTTTTAAGAGATCTCTAAGTGGCTAGGAGGGGTTGTGCAACGCGTCACTGGGTCCATGACGTCTTGTCTTCAATACCTGTATCATTTTTGTGATAACCGATAGCAGATGTATTGACCCAGTTTCTGCCCTAAGTTTTCATTGAGGGCTATTTCTTTTCACCCTTTCATAAACTTTTCTTTTTAATTCTTCAACCCCTTCTTTCTCCTTTCATCACTTTACTCCTTTTTTTAATCATTCCTAGGGACTCCTAATTCTAATCTATTGGAATTGTCCTTGGGTAGATCCCTCCGGCTCTGGCGGATCATTAGACATAAACCTAACCATAATCACCTTATTACTCTATGATTATCCTAGGTTCATGGATCACATACCATAAAACTTTTTGTGAAAATCTCTCAAAGTGTTTATGATTATAAAACACATTTTGGTTAACACTTTGAGGGTTTGTCCTTTTATAAATACTCCCCCTTCACATGTGCTTATATGTTTTAAGATAGATTTATACATGTTGGATAGAGTCTGCACTTTTCGAATTGACCGATTTTCAATGAACATGACCGATTCGAGACACGCTTACATCGCTAGTTAGACTAGCTTGAAATTATTACTCGTCCTGGTCAAGTTCAAAGAAAGTCTCTCGAGACGGTACATTCTACTTAGACAAGTCCTATTCGAGACACACTTACATCACTAGTTAGACTAGCTTGATATTATTACCCGTCCAGGACAAGGTTTTTAGATTACTGACATTTAAGCTTCGTCAATTCTTTGGTACTTTATGAGTCGACCTCTTTTGAGATTCAACCACGATCTTTAAACATTTTGATCACATTTTAATCACGTCTTCTCCCCCTCAAAAATAGTATATCGTGATATTCTTTATATCAACTGATTTAATAGAAAAACTTTTGGAGAGATAGACGGATTTGTTTTTGCATGAAATCGGAACAGTTTTGTTTTATACTCCCCCTTAATGAAAAGCATATTTCATACAGAAATGTTAAAATCAATTAAGGGTTTGGAGAGAGTTATCTTGAGCACTAATTTGAAAGATTTTGAAAATCCTTCTTTTGAAAAATCTTGAAGAGGTGCTCAAGACTTGCAGTTTGAAAAACGAGTTTTTGTTTGAAATCTTTTCGTTTGTTTATACTCAAACTTTTGAAAATGATTTCGTCTTTGAAAATACGAGTACTGATCTGAAATAATCAGAAGTCATCATTTATGTCCGGGTTTCGTACTAAAGTTTATGAAAGCCAATATGAAGAAATTTTGAGAAACGACATGTTTTTAGAAAACATTTTAGTGAATTCTCGCTCAAGCATCTGTACATGTCCGTATCATTGTTGAATGACATTTCTAAATACGTACAAAATATCGATTATACGAGAGACATGTCGTGAGAAGAATATTTTTGTATTTTCTGATTTTATATTGTTTTTGTATTTTTGAAAATTTTCTAATTCCTTTGGGTTTTCTAAAAGTTTATATTTTTGTATTTTTTTTTGTTGATTTTTCAAATTTTGAATTTTGTTTTACAAAAATATTTACAGCGAAGCTTTGTGAAAGATATTTTTCAAGAAGATTCGAGAAGACGTTCTAGCTCCTCAGGAGTTAGGCTTCGCATTCCAATTCGTCGAACTAAATCGTCAAACCTATCTTTTGGAAGAGCTTTAGTAAATAGATCAGCGAGTTGGTAATCCGTCTTCACAAAAAATAATTTAACAGTACCCTCTTCTACGTGTTCTTTGATGAAGTGATAGCTGACTCTAATATGCTTGTTCTTCGAGTGTTGTAATAGATTGCACGAGATGGCTACGACACTTTTCGAGTCACAATACAAAGGTATTATGTCGAAAGTAAAGCCATAATCTGTGAGTTGTGTCCTCATCCATAGAACTTGGGCACAACACACAGATAGAGACACATACTCGGTTTCTGCAGTTGATAATGCAGTACAGTCTTGTTTCCATGATGACCAGCCTACTAGCTTTTCACCCAAAAATTGTGTTTCACCTGATGTACTTTTTGCTGTAACTTGACACCTTGCGTGATCGGCATCTGAAAATGATATTAGTTTAATCTTGAAATCCGTCAGATACCGAAGTCCCATGTTAATGGTTCTTCGTAGGTACCGAAAGATCCGTTTAACCTCTTGGAGGTGAAGTTCGGTAGGCCTTGCCTGAAACCGTGCTAATAAGCAAACAACAAAATGAATATCGGGTCGACTAGCAGTAAGGTACATGAGTGAACCAATCATGCTCTGATATTTCTTCGGATCGATGGGTTTCCCAAATAAATCAGCACCGATTTTTGGTGAAGTGACCATTGATGTACCAATAGAGTCACAATTTTCCATACTATGTTTTTTCAAAATCTCAATTGTATATTTAGATTGATTAATGAAGGTACCACGAGGGGATTGATGTATTTGTAAACCAAGAAAAAATTTAAGCTCCCCTATCATAGAAATTTCAAATTTGCTTTTCATGAGATTTTCAAAATGTTTTGAATGATTCGGATTAGTGGACCCAAAGATAATGTCATCCACGTAAATCTGAACAATCAAAATGTCTTCGTTGTATTTTCTTGTAAACAAAGTAGAATCAACTGTTCCTTTGGTGAAATTGTTTTTGAACAGGAAAGATGATAGTTCGTCATACTACACTCTTGGAGCTTGTTTTAAGCCATAAATGACTTTCTTTAGCTTGTAGACGTAGTCTGGATGTTCCTTGTCAATGAATCCTTCTGGCTGACTCACATACACTTCTTCTTTTAGAGTTCCATTCAAGAATGCCGTCTTGATGTCCATCTGATATACTGTGATGTTTTTGTGAGCTGCATAGGCTAAGAAAATCCTGACTACTTCAAGTCTGGCTACTAGCGCGAATTGTAACATATTCAATAACACATAACTCATATATGGTGAGATCTTGGCCGGTTTGTTTTAGAGAGAGAAAGAGAGAATGGGAACTTAGAGAGAGAAAGTGAATGTTGTATTGAATTGTAAGAGAAGTTCCAACCCTCTCCCTAGGTGGAGAGGGGGATTTATAATTACTAACATAAGTGCCCCGAGTGGGCTGTAGAGTGGGCTGACAGTGGGTAAAGACCCGACCAACTCCACAAATACTAATTGTAACTAAACTAATAATCATAATACTAATAATCCTATGAGCTAGTTAATGCTAACAGATACTCGGGGTGACCGAGTCTTCACATGGACATTTATATTCCTAATAATCTCCCCCTAAGGGAGGTCACCCCGAAAATAATAAATTGAATTCTAGCATTCTATTAGGTGTTTGACCTCTTAGCTCGTAGTTCTTGATTCTTCAAAGTCTTGAAACTTCGTACTTTCAGCAGTGAACCTTTGATGACTGATCTTTTGTCTTGGATGATCTTTAAATATTCTTCGATGATATCATCCAACATATGTCTTCTAGTCATCTTGTTTCAGCATCGTCTCTGTGTGAAGTTGTGATCTTTGAGCATTCATTGAGATCATCAGCCACAGAAAATCTCCAAGCTCGTCCGTTGTAGTAGCATTGCCTTTATGTGATTTGTTGCGGCACTTGGACTGCATGCTCACACTTTTCTGGATCATGATTTTTTCAGCATCAGAGTTGCGGAAGCTGTGTTGTAGGTCTTTCAACTATCATGATGTCTTTGATGATGAATTGGAAGTGTGAGCATGGAGTGTGGATTGACACGTATCTATTGAAATCAGGTACCACCATCACCATCTTTATACGAATCTGAAATAAAACAGTTAGCAATAAAGTTGGGGAACGAATATGGCTTTGTCATTCGCCCGGTGTGGTTGGATTAACCTTCGGTTACGTGAGTACCGACCTGTGATCAGGTAGAATCCTCTTTAAAGAAGATTCTCCTTGACAGGACTTTCCAGCTTGTAGTAATGAGTCTTCCAACAAATTAATGTCAGAATCATCATACTAAGCATCTTCTCATACCGGAAGGTCTCAAAGCAGACAGCACTGTAGAGTGAATCAGTGAATTAAATACCCACTTATTGATGAGAAATTGATTAGAAAAATCACTTGCGTGTCACTGGATAAACATTTTATGCATCACGACGAGGGTTTTATAAATTGAATCACATTTCTATCATAAACACTTTTGTTTGAAAATTTTCACAATCAATGTGCTCGAAACTCAGTTGGTGAGCACATTGAAAGGTTTTCCAAAAGCATCCGTCAATCCATTTCCTGGAACAAGTTTGATTCAAATGTGAATCGCCTCATCGTTTCTTTCCAGTTGTTACTAGTTTGATCCATGAAGGATCTCACATGTCACCCACCAAGAGCTTGTTTGATGTTGGCTCTAGAAGGATTTCCATTTTCATTGTGAATACTTACGTATCACTTGGATGTTCTGGCAATACCACGAGGATAATGCGTAGGACTCTTCATATATATTTTCTTGCTTTTCACAGTGTATGAAACAGCAAGCATATTGGAAATGTGTCCTAATGAGATTTATGGATGATCTCTTAGCTTTTGACTCAATAGTGCTTTTGATTTAGTGATCGGAGGCTGGAGAGGACTGCCACCTTTTCAATATCGTCTAACTCGGAGTGAGAGAGACGATAGAAATGTATTGATCTCCGTGACAAAGGCAACAAGAGTCCTTTGAGGGACCTTGAATGGCTAGGGAGGGTTGTGCAGCGTATCACTGGGTCTATGATACTTTGTCTTCAATGTCAGCAATCAACTAAGTGATTCTGACAGCATATGTATTGACCCAGTTTCTGCCTAAAGTGTAAGGAGTGCTTCTTTCTTTTCACCCTTTATCTTTACATTTCTTTTTCATTCTTCAACCCCTTCAGTGCTTACCGAGACTTCACCACTAGAACCTTGTTGGGTTTGTTCCAGTGCTAGCTCCATCTCAGTCGGCACTCTTCCCTTATTCACTTTTCTACTTTTTAATCATTCCTAAGGACTTCTATTCTAACTAGAGGATTGTCCTTGGGAAGATCCCTCTGGTTCTGGCTGGATCATGGGAGCTAATACCTAACCTTACCATCCTTATAACTCCAGTACATTAAACTAAGATTGGTTGGTCTTTGGTATTCTTCCACAATTGCCATCATAAGTCATTTGCTCCCCTTCAATATGTGCATCGATATACGAAAGAGTTTAGCACATATAGGAGAGCCCACACTTGAGTCTAAAAGATCACAGTTTTATCAGATTTTCATATTTAAATCACATTCTCTCCCCCGATCAAAAATTTTAAACCATTTGAGATTTGTGAACCCAATTGATTTAAATATGATTAGAAAATTTGGGAGAAAATGTGGTCAGGTTTAACATATATTCTGATAATGGAATATGACGATGCTCCCCCTCAATCAATGAGGGAGAATGTTAGTGTCAGGTATGACAAGTTTGGAAGATTTTGAATTTAACAAAAATCATACACTGACACATAGCAACAAGTTTCATAAAATTCACTGCTTATTTGGTACAAAGTAACATGTTTTGATGATATAGAATTTTGAAAATCATCACTCTCCCCCTCAATCGATGACCCGTCTTCTAATGGAATAGCTGTAGTCATTGATTGAGTGATAGATTTTTTATGAAAAATTCAATTTTGATTGATATTCAAAAATCATGGTACCACCAAGTTTTCATACAAATAATTTCCTGAAGAATCATAGATTGGAAAGTACTTGCGATGTAAAGAAGACTTCTCTTCTTATACGAGGAATGATGCACTTAAACGTACATCAAATCGAAGAAACATAGATATAAAGTAATCCATGCCCAGGTGAACATCACCCAGTTGGTGGAACAGCCGTCTTTATGGCGACATGCTTTCCCCATAATAATGCACGGGTTGCAGTCTGAAGTAACTGCAAGCCGACTAGACATGTTTTAACCAGTTAATATAACTTTTGCTCAAGCTTCATTTAAAGACCCGTGTCTTTATTGAATGACATTTCTAGGATCGTAAATGTTATCGATAAACAGAAGACATGCCTAGAAGAACTATTTTTGGTATTTTTTGTTTTTCTGATTTTTAGGATTTTTATAGGTTTTATATTTTTCTAGTTTCTTTTTGGTTTAAGATATATACAAATATATACAAGGATATGTGAAGCAAATCTTTTTCTCCTCGTTTTCTTCTTGAAGACCCTTGAGTGTTTCTGGAGTCAAACTCTTCATGCCAAGTCGCGGGAGAATAAATTGAAACCGTTCTCTCGTAAGCGCCTTAGTGAAGATATCAGCCAATTGAAACTCTGTCCTCACAAAGTAAAGTTCAACAACCCCTTTTTCCACCTGTTCCCTGATGAAGTGATGCCGGATATCAATGTGCTTTGATCGAGAGTGTTGGATATTGTTGCAGCAAAGAGCAATAGCACTTTTGTTATCACAATACAGAGGAATCTTGTTGTATGCATAGCCATAGTCCGATAGTTGTGATCTCATCCAAAGAATTTGAGCACAGCATGCAGACATGGCAATGTATTCAGCCTCTGTAAAAGATATAGATGTACTCATTTGCCTTTTAGATGACCAGCTAACCAACTTTTCTCCCAAAAACTGAGCACCTCCCGACGTACTCCGATGATTGTCTTGACACCCTGCATGGTCTGCATCTGCATATGCCGTAAGTTCCATGGCGGTGTTCTTAGGATACCAGAGACCCATGTGAATAGTCCCTTGAAGGTATCGAAAGACCCGCTTTACTGCTTCCAGATGCTTCTTGGTAGGCTTGGATTGGTATCGAGCACACATGCAAACAGCAAACAATAGATCTGGCCTACTAGCAGTTAGATACATTAGAGATCCGATCATGCTTCGGAACTTTGTTTGATCAACCGGGATCCCAGAGAGATCTTCATCCAACTTCGATCTCTCAATCATAGGGGTGTCAACTGCATCACTTGAATCAAATCCAAGTTTCTTCAAGATTTCATTTGCATATTTGGATTGATTAATAAAGATGCCTCCTGGACTTTGTGAGATTTGTCATTTGTTAGATAGCACAGAGCACCGAACACTCGAAGAAAGGAAAGATCTGGTTTCTTGCCATGTATCAGCTCGTAAGGAGTTTTGTTGTGAAGAGTATGTATCAAGGAGCGGTTTTGAGTGTAACATGCAGTGGCATTTGCTTCTGCCTAAAGAAACATCGGAGCCTTAGAATATATTAGCATAGTTCTTGCAGCTTCCACTAGGGTACGATTTCGTCTTTCAACAACACCGTTCTGCTGAGGAGTGCGTGCAATGCTTTTCTGATGAGTTATGCCAATACCTTCATAAAATTGATTGAGTTGTTGGTTAACAAACTCAGTTTCATTGTCTGTCCGGATGATTCTGGCAGTATTGTTCAGCCTTACTTGTAACTGCTTAATTAGTTTGATGATAAACTCTGGAGTTTCATCCTTGGTTCTCAAAAACTTTACCCATGTAAACCGAGAGTAGTCGTCGACGACCACAAGAACATATTTCTTTCCATTGATACTCTGCACTCTCATTGGTCTCCATAGATCCATGTGAAGGGTGTAAAGAACTTCCATGATGGTGTTGACAGTTTTGGGTTTGTGAGTATGCTTCTTGCTTTTGCCTAGTTGACATGCAGAGCAAAGATGATCTTTTTCAAACTTTAATCTGGGCATGCCTCGTACAAGATCCTTGCGAGAAAGATCATTTATGGTGCCGATGTTTAAGTGATTTAAACGACGGTGCCAAAGCCAAGATTTGGTCTTTGAGGCCTTTGAAAGCAAGCAGATAGGAGAGGACTTCATCATTTCTTCAATAGAGATGGTGTATAGATTGGTGCCGCGACTGCCTTTAAGAAGATCAATACCATCCAACTCTTTGACGAAACGTGTGTGTTTTCTGAATGCAACTTCAAAATCGGAATCACAAAATTGACCAACAGAAAACAGATTATTTCCTAGTCCTTCCACATAGTATACCTGGGAAATTACACTGTCGCCAAACACATAATCTTCGTAACCCATAATTTCCCCAAAATGGTCGTTCCCGAATCTAACTGTCCTGATAAACTTTTTCACGAAATTCTTGAGCCGTGAGCGATCCCTAGTCATATGTTTTGAGCAGCCTGAGTCCAAATACCAAAGGACGATTTGTATGACCTGCATTTGAAAACAGACAACGATGGATAACTGAAAAATATGGATCCCCACGTGCAGCTGGGGTCCATTCGGTTAGCACACACAAATTCTGGAACTACAGGATTCACAGATGCTACTGTATTTACATTGGAAACTACACTAGAAGTAGCAATTGACCTAGTAGCAGGGCATTGTATCACTAAAGGCAAAATTCGACCAGTTGGTTTCCATTCCTTAACCTTCACAACTTTATGGTTATTCAATCTAGTTAAGAGGCACTGATCTCCTAAAGTGAGTTTTCTTCCAGTGGGTCTCCATTGATACCCGACATTAGCAAACGTTTTTCCTGTTGCTTTTCAAATTTTCTTTCTTATTTCTGTTTTCCTAACATTCTTAACTTGGGGTAGTACAGGAGACATCAAAAAAGACACAACATAACCATCATGATTAGCAGAAATTAAACATTCGTTACATGTTTTGCAGACAGCATTAGAATTTGAATTAATTACAGTACTTTCAATACTAGAATCAACACGATTCATTCCATTCATTGCAAACTTATTGTTCCTAGGTTGGTCTTCTACTTTCTTCTCGTGACCACTCTTAGCCAGCGCAATCCTATCTTTCCTTGCATTGCCTCTAGGTTTTGACCCGCTAGCTTTGGTGTCACAGTTTACTCCTGTAGAAGTAATGATGGGAACATTAGTTTGTTTTACTGTCATTTGCTTTCCTGATTTTGATGTGCTGGGTTCTGATGTTCTCCATGGTAGATCAAAGGTTACGTGCTTGTTCTTGGTCGTAGATGATGATGCAACAAATCTATCTCCTTTGTTATCATTCTTAGGATCCGTGCCAATGACATACTCTAAAAGTTTCTGAGACCGTTTAGTGAGGAAGCAAGAATCTACAACTGCACTATCAAGTGGTTTATTTATCCTATCCTCTTCAACTATGTCACGAAGTGTATCAAGACTATCCTTAAGGTGATTGAGATACACTTGATGGGCAGACCTATTGTTCCTAAGGGGAAATGGAATAGGCACAACATCAATAGCATACTTACTACAAGCAGAAACCTTTGGAACAACATTTTCACAAGTGATAATTTGCATTTTCCCTTTCACCTGAGTCTTAAGATTCTCGATTTCATTTAGCAAAGAAGTTACTTTTTCATTGTAACTGTTTCGTGTGACTTTAATTGAGTCATATAACTCTTTGTAATGATGTTTGATTTTTGAATTTTCAGCATGAAAACATTCATTTTCATTGTGTAACTTATTTATGGTGTCTTGATATTGAAAATTCTGAGAATCTAAGGACGATGGTTTATGGATGCCAAGTGCATCACTCTTGTTAGACTTTAGTTGGGCAATTTGGGCCCTCAATAGTCGACTCGTGTTAGTGTGAGCTTGAATTTTTTCATCGCGTTTGCTTAATTCAAAATATGTATCAAATTCAGGAGCATCCAAAGATGTCTTGGCATTTGATAGTTTACATCTTTCTTCTAAGTGTTGATATTTTAATTGCAAATTAAGATGATCAACCTCTAGTTTTGAAAAACGTTTAACCATGTTATCATGGTCATCATTTTGAATTTTCTCATTTAATTTCCAATTCTCCTCCTCAAGCTCAACAACACGATTCTGGGAAGCATTCAATGCAATAGACAGTTCATGAAATTGACAAGCAGTTAGTATAGCATCAGTAACAGTATAAAACACATCCTGGGCAACACATTTAGCAATCAAATTCTCATTGGTGATGAGATTATTTTTTCTCTTAATCTCACGACTCTTAAGTTCTATCGCACATTGGGACACTTCATTTTCCATATCTTTAAATACTGCTTTCATCTCATTTACGTCATTTCTAAGGGTTGTTTGCATACCCTCAAAATATTCCTTAAGAAGCTTAAAGAATGGAATAACCTCAGTTAAGTAGCATTCTTTGGTTAGTTCAAAACCTCTTTCCCCTTCAGTAATTCCCGTTGGTGTAATTCTCTTTTTACAAGTTTTATCAAAATCAGCAAATAGTTGAGAAAAAACATATATGCTAATTAGAGTTTTACATTCTGTGGGAAGAGTTAACGGAACTAAGTGCCTAGGTGTATTGGGAGGATACACCGTTCCAGCCGCTATTTTCCTAAGGGGTGGGGTATTGTCCTTAAGTGCATCAGCCTTTCTCTTTTCTATGTCCAAAGACCAAAATATTTGTTCAGGCGTTAACTTAGTTTGAGGTGCAAAGATAGTCAACCGATTTTGCTCATAGTAATTATGGGGTTTAACTATGACTCTTTTGGCTATACATTTTGGGTCCTTCATTTTTCCAGCTAATCTCTCTCTGTTTCTGTCTTCTATCTCATTACTCACTTCAAGTGATGACACATCAGGGGGTGCATGAATAGTCTTAAGCATTTCATTTCCATCATATAAAGCAGGTTGGGCTACCTTAGCATTCCTAAGAAGAGCTAATTTAGGTTCACCTACATTATATTCACTATGTTTATCACATAGTTTTTTATGCTTTTGCATCATTTGAGCAGTTTGTCTGGTCTGGTCTTGTGTGTACAACTTGTTCTCAATCTTGTTTTTCAACGTTTTAAGTCTGAAAAAATCATTTAGGAGTTTTGATTCTTTTTCTTTGAAGTCCTGTTTTAGTGTAATTACACTTTCTTGAATCTCCTGTTTTTGCTTAACAGTTTGATTAAGCTGTGTTCTTAATGAATCTAACTCCCTTTTTAATGTTTATTCCCTTAAATTACGTTCTGTGACAAATGTACGCATTTGAAAATCCATTTTCTGTTCACGTTCAGTTAGCTCAAATTTTGCACGTTGTTCATATATGGCAACTTGATCTTTATATATGTTAAGCCTAGTGATCAAGGTGTCATCGGGGATAAACACGGTGTTCTCATGCAACTCACAAGTATTATCTACCACACAAGCATTTTCTACAACACAACCATTTTCTACAACAGAAGATGCACTACTTGGTACATTAGACACGTCGTGGTGACTCACATATTGTTCATATGAAATAACATTTTTGTTTTCCATATTAATAGTATCTAATTCAACATCGTCTATCTGTTGTACTTCGGTGGGAATCTTCTGTTCATCTACCATGTTATATCTTTCATAAAGTTTTAGTACCTCAGATATGACAGATGCATTGGAAGGACCAGCTTGTTGAGGTGATGAGACAACAGAAGATATATTGGCCATGAAGATAGTCTGAGCAGTGGGTTCATCATCAACATCCGAATCAAATGCATCACAATCTTCAGCTTGGAAGATGTTTGGGTCGTTGAGGGCCATATCTGGAACCGGTTGGTCATCCACATCAGCATCAAATGTGTTTCCCCCATCACCAGCAAGGAACAAAAGCTCTTCCACATCCAGAACTGCTTCCTTTTCCTGAGCTTGCATCCGCAACATCTTGTCTGTTGTCTCAACCACAGTTGTAACACTTTGCTTGCCTTCCTTGTCCTTGGTTGACATTTCCACCTCTGTTTTGAATATTCCCCCTACCAACATTCCTTGGATTCACATTTTGTCTTCCTTGAACATTCTGAACAATAATTCTTCCATCTTCCACAGTTGCTTGGTTGCGTGGGTTTGAGGAAGTTCGAAGTTGATTGTTGGTTTGAGGGAGTGTTGCTCGGAACTGTTGAACAAGCAAGGAGACTTGATTGGAAAGATCATCAATCCTCTGATCAGTGAGAGAATACCCTGAATCCAGCTGAGGGTTCATAGTAGGATGTGGGTGCATCAATGATTGAGCAAATAATGTCTGATTCTGAGATGAGACGGGATGACGATATGCTTGATCAAGTTGTGGTTGATTGTACGGCTGAATAGTTGAAATCAATGCGAGTGGATCATTGGTTGTTGTTGGATTGAGTTTCTCCCTGAGTAGACGATCATAAACAGCATGCTTTTCTTGTTGTTGAAGATAAGCATATAGCTATTCATAATTGGTCTACCTCAAACCTTTGTTGAGCTTGACTGCAGTGACAAATCTGTCCCATTCAGGCGACATGTTGTTCACGAACTTGGAATTGAGTTGGATGTTTGGCATAGTCATTCTGATGATTCTCATGTCGTTTACCAGCTTATGAAACCTCATATAGTAATCAGTGATGTTTTCTCTAGGGTTCATCTTGAAATGCTCAAACTCATCATACAGTTGTGACTTACGATCTTCTTTTGTTAATTCTGATCCAGCCAGAAGCATTTTGACATTGTCCCAAACAGCTTTGGCTTCAGTGTTGAAGTTGATGAGTTTGTAAACATCTTTGGGCAGGCCTTGAATTACAATATTGGAAGCTCGGATGTCAGCATCATACCGCTTCTTTTCTTCCTCATTAAGATCATTGTAAGTACGTGGCCTGTCAATTCCAAGCGTGAAAGCTCCATTCCCATCGGTAGTAAGAGTATCTCTCGTGGTGCCCATCTGAAAAGGTCCTTCATCAATGGATTTGAGAATGTTAACTCCATTCTCTTTTCCAAAGCAGTAGAGTCGAATTCGTTGTGCCCACGACTCATAATCCGTCCTATCAAGCATAGGAGGGTGGTTATCGGACCCGACAGCTTGAATGTCATCTGAAGCAGTGCTTGCTATGCTAGCCATAATGTATACGGGATTTTACAATTCTTTGATTTAAACCGAGAAATCGATTCTTTCGCGGGATTTTACTAAAATCAAGAATAAACCGTGATTTGAGTCAAACTGCAGCTAAAAGTATTACTATATTATCAAACCGCAAATCCCAAACCGCAGTCACACTAGACAAACCACAATGGTAAAACCGTAGTACCAGAATATCAAACCGCAATACTCAAACCGCAGACAACCTCAAACCGCAGAACACAGAATATTTAAACCGCAAGAGTCAAACCGCAACCTTGGTCAAACCGCAAGACTGGTCAAACCGCAAGACTGGTCAAACCGCAAGATTGGTCAAACCGCAGGACTGGTTAAACCAAAAGACTGGTCAAACCGCAAAACTGGTCAAACCACAAAACTGGTCAAACCGCAAGACTGGTCAAACCGCAAAACTGGTCAAACCGCAGAAGCAAAACGACAAACCGCAAACGACAAGGAACAACAAACCGCAGCTGCTAAAGGACAAGACGTCGCTTTCAGTCCTTTTTGTCGTGTTTCCCATTTTGGTTATACTCCAAACCGCAGTCAGAATTTCTGGCCAAACCGCAAACAATAATTTCCTAAACAACCACAAACCGCAGCGAAGAATCTTTAACGAGGGACAAACCGCAGTGATGAATGTACGACCGAGACACAAACCGCAGTAAAGAAACTCTTCAAATCTTCCACTAACTAACACGAACAAGGTTGTATATTATCAAGGAAGATGTAAAACAGTTTTGTGAACATGAAAGTACAAGTTTTAAACGAATTAAACCACAAACACAGCGCAAACCCACGATTTTGCAACCTTTTTATACAAACCAAACAACAAAACAAAGAATGCCAAAACACACCACAAATCCGAGAATATGCACTCACACGAACCTAACCTGGCTCTGATACCAATTGTAATAAATTCAATAACACATAACACATATATGGTAAGATCTTGGCCGATTTATTTTAGAGAGAGAAAGAGAGAATGGGAACTTACAGAGAGAAAGTGAATGTTGTATTAAATTGTAAGAGAAGTTCCAACCCTCTCCCTAGGTGGAGAGGGGTATTTATAGTTACTAACATAAGTGCCTCGAGTGGGCTGTAGAGTGGGCTGACAGTGGGTAAAGACCCGACCCACTCCACAAATACTAATTGTAACTAAACTAATAATAATAATACTAATAATCCTACGAGCTAGTTAATGCTAACAGATACTCGGGGTGACCGAGTCTTCACATGAACATTTATATTCCTAACACGAATGATTCTTCGAAATCTATCACTTCTTCCTGTCAAAATCCTTTAGCCACGAGACGAGCTTTGTTGCGAATTATAGTAATTTCTTCATCCTTTTTGTTCTTCCATAACCATTTGAGATCAATAACAAGTTTTTCAATTAGTCTTGGAACTAATTCCCAACTATCATGTAAACGGTATTGAAGAATTTCTTCATGGATATCATGGATCGCTTCTATCCATGCATTTTCTGCCATTGCTTCCTGAATGTTATTTGGTTCTTTGAGGCTTATTGAGCAAATGTAGATGCACATTTGAAGTTGTAGAAAGGTTCTTTGAGGCTTCACCAATAACTTGTTCTATTGGATGGTCTTTTGTCCATTGAAGTGTAGAAAGGTACCTTGGGTTTAGCGTATGCATATTAGATGGTTCTTGTAACCTTGAAGATGATTCAGCAGAGTCCGTAGCAAACGGGTTTTCGAATACTTCTTCTTCTAACGCAGCATTGTTTTGGTTATGTGTTGTTTCTTCTTGAAGTGGTGTACTTTGATTTTGCTCATCAACTCTTGGTAGAACAATTTCAAATACTGGAGTTTCTAGAGTAGATGTAGATGATGTTGAGGGAGTTGGTGCGTCAGCTTTGATTGTAGTAGATGCATCTTGTGGTGGTGGTGGTGGTTGATGGTTTTGAGCGGGTGCTGCGGAATGATGTTGTTATGCATTTGTCGAAGTTTCACCATAGTATTCATCAAACATTAACTCGAATAAGTTTTCTAGTTCTTGTTTTGATTGAGCTCCTTGAGGTACGAGTCCTGAACTAATGTGTCCAGAAGTCTGCGGGTTTGGTGCGGGTCCTAATCTGTTTTGATTAGAAGCCATTGGGTTAAGCGCGGGTTCTAGAGCGAGTCTCTCAGAAGCCATTTGTGAAATCTCATCAAACTTCATATTCATCGTCTCCATTATCCTTTTTGTTCTTCTATTATACACCCGGAATGCCCTCGAGTTTTCTGAGTATCCAATGAAGATTCCAATATCACCGTTAGCTTTCAGCTTCCCTAGATCTTCTCTGTCGTTCGTTGGATAGCACAAAGTGCCAAACATGTGAAGGTAAGAGATATTAGGATTCCCAGTTAAGAGATCAGCGCCAACCAAATTTTTAACAAAGCACATTTTTCTCCTAAATGCAACCTCTAAATCTGTATCACAAAACTGCCCAATTGAAAACAAGTTATGTCCCAACCCTTCGACGTCGTAAACTCGAGTGATCAAATAATTCCCAAAATGAAGATCTCCATAACCCAGAATAGCTGCTACATGATCATTTCCAAAGCGTACAGTTCCCATGAATTTCCAGACAAAATTGATCAGCAGCTTTAGATTTCCGGTCATGTGCTTGGAGCAACTCGAGTCGATGATCCAAAGACATATTTTGATAACCTGCGAAGAACAGAAGAGTTTGTATTTGGAAACCGTTTTGAATTTGGTTCCATGGGGTTAGGGGTAAAATTTGGATCACACTCATAGAAAGTTTCTACTGGTTTAAATTGAACAGCTTTCAATTTTCCATTCTAGAGTATGAACTCTCCACCCGTTGGTTTCCATACACAATACTTAAGATAGTTCCTAGGCATTTGACTATTAGTGGTTGACCTAAATCGTGCAATTAGTCTTCCTATTGATCTAGATCTAGCACTAGTTCCTTTTGGAACTTTCTTCTGTTTAGGCATAACAGGCACAGTTTTAGAAACATAATCATCACAAATATAATTAGATAAACATTTCTTGCACATTAAACAAATAGAGTCCTTACATGCATTAGAAACAGTACTTTTGACATTACATTCAGATGAAATATGGCTCTTATTACAAAGCGGTGAATTCCTAGGGTGTTCTTCTACTTCTTCAACTTTATTCTTGCACCTACTCTTAGAGACAGACGAGACTCTATTGTTCCTTGTATTGCTCCTAGGCTGTAGTCTGCTGCTCCTAGAGGTGCTTTCTAATCCTGTAGAAAGTAAGGCACACGCATTAGGATTTATATTGTTGTCCTTAGAAGTTGTTGTAGCATTCCTAGACTCTTTGGGATTATCTTTTACGCTCTTGTCGTTTGTCCCATATGTTTTAGATGTGGAGGCAGACGCAATAGTGGGACTAATCCTATAATGGCCAGGTGCTATCACTTTTGGTTTTTCAACAACCGCTTTTCCTTTATCAACATTCGTTTCTTTTTGTTTCGGTAAGGGTTGTGGAGTGACTGGTTTTATCAAATCATTGTTCACATCGACTTTTGGAACAGATTGAGAAATCAAAATTTTTGGTTTAACAACCGGTTTTGAAGTATTTGGTTTGTCCGAAGTCGATGGTTTTGAAAACTTAGTATCCCCACCCTTCCCTTTTTGACTTTCTAGCTGAGCTCTCAAAAGATCATTTTGTGCTTTCATGTCCTTGTAGGCATGCTCATACGACAGTTTTTCATACTTGCATTCCTCAATTTTTCGATCAAGTTGTTTAAAATATGACACATTTTCATTTTCAAGTTTTACAAGAGCATTTTCATATTTTGAAACAATTTTAGAGGTCTTAGCTTGCAGTCTTTCATCGTCTTCAATAGAATATGTTTGTAGAATGATGGACATAATGTCAGTGGACATAACTGCTTCGAAGAGAGAATCATTTAAATTTTCCAAAACATTGATTTGCTCAATAGATTCATTAGCCTTCTTTATTAGGAATTTGTGGTCCTTGACAAAGTCAACTGTTTCAGTTAAAAATGCTTTTTCAAAATGAATTACTCGAGCATTAATGTTATTAATTTGAGGAGCAAATTCACTTTCAATAATCTTTTTCAGCTGTAAATGAACCGTTGAATTCCAATTGTTCTCAGTTAGTCTCAATTTAGATTCTAAAGTCGTTTGAAGTTGCCCAATTCTCGTTGTAATATCATCAAAAAGTCCTCTGGCAGTACTTGTGTTAAAAGTGTTGTTTGAGGACATCTGTTCCATTTTTTAAAGAGATTTGGAAACAACTAATGGTTTAGAAACTAGTTTTGAGATGCCACGGTTTTTGGAAAACTCAGATGTTTGTTTTTGTGGAACAAAAGTAATTCCAGAAAGTTTGTTTAATTTGTTGTAATCAATTGATTTCTGGTCTGGATTCTTTTGTTTCATTTTGGTTTGACTCTCTTTAGCAAGTTTTATTGTTTCCACATAATCACGAACAATAGAAGGATCACGTTTTGTATATATAACATTTCCATTGTACAAAACATTCTGTTCTTGCTGACCTTTCTTGAGACTGCAAGGAGTTTTGTTACCTAGAGCCATTTTTTGTTTTGTATGGTAAATCGGATCAGTTTGACAAGTAATCATATGAATTGTTTGACTTGAATGACCCGTTTTAACCAGTAAGTTTTCTAGTTTTTTGATCATATGTTCAGACTCTATGATTTCGTCCAAAAGTTTATCTTCTTTCTTTGCAAAGTCCTTTTTCAACTCGTCCCGTTCTTTTTCAAGATTGGTATAAGCTGTTTTTTGTTTTGAAAGTTGGTTTGTTCAATCAGAAATTTCTTGTTTTAAAGAGTTGATGGTAATTGTTGAACTAATTTGAAGATCATCAAATTTGGTTTGCAATTGTCTATCTTTAACAAGTAACTTCTTATAACCAATTTCAAATTCTGACTCGCGTTTTTTTATCAATTTGAAAACTTTTTTCATTTTCCTTGTATCTCTCAAGCTCAGCGGTCAATTTTTCATTCGTGGCCTTAAGATCGCGATTGACCTTTTTTACTTTCTCAATTTCAATGCTACAATTATTCAATAATGATTCAAATAGAGCGCGTGTTTCCTCATCATTCTCAGCATGCTATAAAACTGAGCCTCCACTATGATTCATATCTGGAGTTGCTGAAGGAATATTGCTACTACTCAGCGTATCCAGGTATGTATCATAAGTGGTTGATGGAGTCTCAGAATGCTGTTGCTCATGAGGAGACATATCAAATATATCATTATCGTGGCATGTATTGAAGGTTGGTACCTCAGAGAGTGCACTAGTGTCATAAACAGGAGGTGTGTCAGAATCAGTGTCGTACTTAGCCTCTTAAAGATTTGCCATAAAGATGCAGTTTGCATTGATATCCTCTCGATCTTCCATTTCATCCATGAGAGCCATGAAATCATTTTCCTCCACGTTCAATTGAAACCCTGCATCTTCCTTCTGTTCCAACAGCAACGCTTTCTGCAAATACGCTGTACCCTTCTTTCTCAGCTTAGTAGGACAGTTCCTTGCAATATTACCTACACCTTGACAGTTGAAGCACTTCATCGGATTACCCTGATTCACATTTCCATAATTCCCAACAACTGGAGCTACCACATTCCCAGTCTGATTACCCACTGTCTGATGCCCAACATTCTGACCCCTCTGATTTCCAACAAACTGATCCATCTGATTTCCTGCATACTGACCCAATTGATTTCCTGCATACTGACGCACATTCTGCATATTCTGATTACCCATGTGAAATCCAGTAGCATATCCCTGCTTATTCCCAATAACTCCAACCATTTGTCCTCCTTGACCCATATTGAAACTCGGTTGAGCAATCTGCTTATTACGAGTGTTCGATGAACTCCTTTGGTTGTTGTGTGTTGGTGTAGAATAGCATCCTTGGAATGCCTTTGTCAAATAAGCAAATTCTTGTAGCAAAGCAGCAGTAGATTCATCATTGTCAGTGAACTCTGGTTCTTGGAATTGTGGATATTGTTGTTGTGGAATAACATGTTGTCGTTGTGGGTAGAATTGTTGTTGTGGAATGACAGTAGTTTGTTGTGGAATGTATTGTTGTTGCATGTAGTTGTGAGTGGATGATGATGGTTGATGTGGCGTGTTCACTGGTAAAGGTGTTGGTGTGTTAGCAATGAGTGCGAGAGGGTCATGCCTTTTAGCAAGTAATTCTGCACTAACTTCATTTGCCTCAGCTTGGTTCTGCTTTAAGAAGTCGTACAGCTGATCATAGTTAACTTCATGCAAGTTCTTTGTCTGATAAAAATGGTGACGTATCTTCCCCATTCTGGTTGTAACTCATTTACCAACTTCGTGTTGTTAGCTATGTTCTTTTGTGTGAGATTGTGGATGGATAAGTCATTCATGATCTTACAGAACCTGTGATAGTACGATTCTATTGATTCACCAGCAATGGAAGTGAACTTGTGTAGTTCCTTGAGCAATTGTGTTTCCATTTCCTGCTTCCCGATGTCTGTCCCATACATTAACCTCTTGACTCCTTCCTAGACTGCATGAGCACTTCCTTCACTATCCACAGTTGCATAAGTCGTTTCAGGAAGCCCAAGAACAACGAGATGAAATGCATGATCATTAGCTGCAATTTGTAGTTTGTCTTCCTCAGTGTACTCAGCCTCAGTCTGATCTCTATAGAATGGTTGTATTGGGGGGGTTCCATTAGGATCTCCAGGGTCTAGGACTTGTCGGGGTTTAAAGGGTCCTTCCAAAACTGAATTGACAAGAAGTTTTCCATTTGGTTTGCTCTTAAGATAGCACATCATACGACTAGCCCACTATGAGTATCCACCCTTTGACAGCATGGGAGGTCGGTTTTCAGCACCGGCTGTATGGATGTCTTGCTGAGTTTCCATTGATGAAGGTATGTCTGATAAAGTTGATCTTGGATCGGTTCAACAATGTAGGAGTTGTGTTTGGTGAAAGTTAAGTTCAGTTGTTGTAGTGAAATTTTGGTCTTGAAACTTAAAATCGTCGATAACTTCTTTCCAGAGCGGATTTGGGCCTCAAAGGTTGGGATGAATGATCTTCTCGTTCTCACGGTCGTTTTGAAAGGTTATGGGCTGAAAACGGAGTTACAATTCAAAAGTTATGACCGTTTGAAGTTTCGTCGCAAAAAGTCAAATTTCAGCCAAGTTCGATAACACTATTCCAAGTTTGATGAGTTTGACTTTGTAAGTTCGATGAAATCTGCAAGTTCGATGAAATCTGCTAGTTCGATGAAAACTCCGAGTTCGATGAAAGCTGCAAGTTCGATGAAAACTTCAAGTTCGACGAAAACTGCAAGTTCGATGAAAATGCAAGTTCGATGAAAATTGCAAGTTCGATGAAAATGCAAGTTCGATGAAAATGCAAGTTCGATAAGATCTATCTAATTTATACAAGCTAAAAGATTTTCCCTTAGTCGAAGTATTTCACAAGCTTATACAAGCAAGGAAAGTACTGAGTAAACCTTGAACCGTGAAGAAAGTATCCCGTTGATGAAGTTCGATGAACCCTTTGGATACAAGTTCGATGAACCCTTAAACAAAAGTTCGATAAACCCTTAAACTTCAAGTTCGATGGATTACCAAAAAATTTTGAAAACCCGTTTTTTCACCAGATTTACGTTTCCAAAGCAATTTTTTTGTTCAAAACACTTCAAAATCATTTAACTTTCAAGAAAGTTTAGACCTTTAACGTTTATAACTAATTTTGAAGAATTTCGATAAGTAGCTAAATCTTTGTAAAACGAGAAGAAACAACTTTGACACGTTTTTTATTCATTTTTTTTTTCAAAACACACTAATAAGCACTAGATCTAAATGAAAGACAACAACTTTAAACTAGAAAACATAAAATATTGAAATTTTATTAGAAAAAGCTCTCGTTTTTATAAGAAAAACGCAACCTTTTCGAAGCTTCAACACAAAAAACGAAACACAAACACTCCTATATCATTGTTAGGCGAATGATACCACTTGTAGGACCTTAGATATCAACTAATATCACGTATATAATGAAGCTCGTATGGTGACTTGAGAAAAGTATGATGTTTTATAGAGAGAAACTAGAGAAATGGAGGAGAGAATTATATTTTATAAAACACACACATTACATACTCAAGCACACCACACAAATGAGGTGTGTGGTGTCTTATATACAGAGTTCATAAGGCTTTTCATGGGCCTTATCGTGGGCTTTAGTTGGTGGACTTGGGTTTACAATAATCTTAAGCTTACATGATAAACTAGTAACATATTAGATTACTTAAGTCCACGAGCCCATTAACAAAACTATAACATAAAATAAGACATGTTTACAAAGGTCCTAAGATGAGAATGACCATCACTTTTCTTTAATGCTAACAATTACAAAAAAAAAAAAAAAAAAAAAAAAAAAAAAAAAAAAAAAAAAAAAAAAAAAGCTTATAAAAAATCACAAAATAATAAAATTAAACGATACATTAAAATAGCGATACATTAAAAAAATAAAATTTAGTGATTAAGGCTTGATGTGTATTTATAGGTCTATTATTTTATTACCAAATTTACAATTTATATTTGCCGAACTAACCTATAGACTTACACTAATGGGAAATGGACCCGATCAATGTAGCTAGTGGGGTAAGTACGAGTCGTTCGTCAGGAGTGAATCATTAATATACTAATCCTAAAGGTATTCTAACTATCTAATTAACTTAAAATAATGCAAAGGGGAGTTTTAGCCTGAGAGATTAGCATGAGTTTTGTTTTCTAATTAAACTAATAAAGCAATTATACTCGTTAGGCTCGTTAGGTACTGACTGTCCTTCAAGACAAACGATAGAAGTAAAAAGACACTAAATCAATATGCCAAGAACGTGCTAGCCATGTCTATTCCAATAAAATGTTATTAACATGTTTTACTAGTGCAATGATACTCGTTAAGTACTGTCCTTCATTGGTGATTTGCTAATGTAAACAAGTCTATAAATGAGTGGGCTTATTTGTATCTGATATAACATAAGTACGAACTCAAGTCCTAAGACCGCCAATATTCTTTAACAAAGTTTAGAATCATACGATGGTGTCTTACCACCCAACAGAAACTGTTGATGCAAATAATGTTTTAAAAACGTTATTTATATTTTTCGATAACTCCACGTTTTGATGATAACAAAATGTGAAAACACTTTACGTCAAAATTAACGTAAACAAGTTTTTAATCGAAATATCCCGTTTCTATGTAAATCACTCTATGTATGAACAAAGAAATTTACAACTTGACAAATGATCAAAGAAGTGAATTTGTGTTTCAAACTTCACATTTTTAATGTGACAAAACATTTTTTTCAAAAATATACTTTACAAATTATTTTTGAATTATAAAGAAATGTTTTATTAGAAAAATAAGTTTAAAAATCATAACAGCTATTTTCCCCCCCAAAATCAGCTCCAAACTTCCCCAAATAAACTTTCACCACTAAAAACAAAAATTGGAGCGTCCTTGTCTGGCACGGTACCACTAAATTTAGTGGTACCGTGTGGTATTTAGTGGTACCGTGACCCTATAACGGGAAAATTTCTGCCTATAAATACCAGCCCTCTTCACAGTTTTTGGGCATCCTTTTTTCACACACAACTTTATGAGGTTAACACTCTTATCACATCTTCTCTCCTTTTATCATTTAGTTTAGTTTTCTTTTGTTTAAAGAGTGATCCAATCATCCAACCAAGTGATCATTTTCATTCCTCTACTAGTGCAAGAGAAGAACAAAAAGTATCAAGAAGATACAAAGTGTTGTAGTTATAGTTAGTGCACTTGTAACATATTGTTACATACTTATTATATCCTTGCATACACCAAGTTGATATTTATTTTCTGTAGTTTGTGAGAGTAGATCATTGTGATCTTGTTGAGATCTTGGAGATCTCTTGTAGCTTGTGTGCTTGAGTGTTGGCCAAGTGGATCAAGGGTAGATCAGGTAGATCGTGTCAAGTGTGTTGATTGTGTGATTTAGTAAGGATCGTGTGGATCGTGGTAGATTGGTACTAGCCAAGATTAGTACTCGAAATTTAGCTTAGTGTCAGAAATAAAGATAAGCGACGTTGTACGTTTTTCTCCGCCTGAAGGGAGCTTTGTTAACATAGTGCTTAGAACTCTCGAGTTTGGTACTCGGGGAGTGGAGTAGGGCGAAGAAAAGCTTCGTGACCGAACAACTATAAATCTCGTTGTCTCGGTTTGATCTTTCCATCTCATTTCTTTATACTTATTGTTAGCTTAGTGTACATATTGGTGTTGATTGATTTCACAAAAGAATCGAATCAAAGTTTTTCACAAGTAAAGTTTTATAAAGTTTTAAAAACCGGTAAAACTATTCAACCCCCCCCCCTTTTAGTTTTCCATAATTGGTACCAGAGCCACGTCAGGCAAGATTTTAAAATAAATTGTATTTTAAAACTTGAATCGATCAATGGATTTTGACAAATGTCAAGAAGGGCAATCTATGCAAAGACCACCACTCTTTGAAACCGATTGTTTTATATATTGGAAAACAAGATTCGAAACGTATGTGAAATAAAAAGACATTGATCTTTGGCATATTATTACCGAGGGTGACCTTCAACCGATTGAAAAGAATCCGGAAACAAAAAAGGATGAAATAGTTCCTTATAATAAACAAAGTGATAACCTTAAAAGAAAACTAGCCAAAAATGATGAGGCTAAAATGATTATTTATAATGCTTTGCCGAAAAAAGAATTTGAAAGAATTTTTATGTGTAACACGGTAAAAGAAATTTGAAATACTTTGTTAGTCACTCATCAAGGTAATAATCAAGTCAAAGAGAACAAGATAGATCTTCTTGTGCAACAATATGAACAATTTTCCATTTCGGAAGATGATTCTATTGATAATGCCTTTGCTAGATTTAATACTATTATTACCAGCCTTAAAGCTCTTGATGAAGGTTATTCTAGTAAGAACTATGTTAGGAAGTTTCTTAGGGCTCTACATCCCAAATGGAGAGCAAATGTCACCGCCATTGAAGAGTCAAAGAACTTGGCGACATTATCACTTGATGAATTAATAGGAAACTTGAAAGTTCATGAAATGATAATCAAGAAAGACTCCGACATAGTCAAAGGCAAAAGTGAGAGAGTTAGATCTCTAGCATTGAAAGCCAAAAAGGAGTCAAGTGATGAGGAAAGTTCGGATTCCGATAGTGAAGACGAAGAGTATGCATTAGCCGTTAGAGATTTTAAGAAGTTCTTTAGGAGAAGAGGTAGATTTGTTAGACAACCTCGTGATGAAAAGAAGTCGTCCCAAAAGAACCGAGATGAGAAGAAAGGAAAGAGTGATAGAAAATGTTTTAGATGCGGAGATCCTAATCATCTCATCGGAGAATGTCCTAAACCACCGAGAACCAACAACCAAAGAGCTTTCGTAGGAGGCTCTTTGAGTGATAGCGGTGAAGAAGAAGAGAAGAAGCCCAACGAAGAAACTTGTCTTATGGCTCAAGCTTCAAATGAGGTACATTCCGACTCTTCTTAGTATAGTGATGATAATTCGTCAATAGATGATAATAGAATATATGATGAATATAATAAACTATGTGAAGTAAGTTCTAAAATCATAACTAGAAACAAAACACTAAAAGCAACATTGCATGAACTCGAAGTGCAAATTTTAGAACTAAAAGACCAAGTAAAAAGACTTGAGAAAAATAAAGAAATAGATATTAGATGTAGGTCATGCATATGTCTTCAATTAGAGAATGAAAAACTCAAAGAAAATGCGTTAAGAATCATTAAGTTTGAAAAAGGAACAAAAACACTAAATGTCGGTGCGGGTCTAGGTTTTAATCAAACTGAAGCTTCGACAAGTAAAACGAAACAAGTAAAATTTGTCAAACCCACAAGTTCTGTCGAAACAGTGGACGGTACCATTAAAGGTACAGACGACACCACTAAAATTAGTGGTACCGTCTGGTACTGAAGACAGAACTGAGTCGAGTCTGAAAAATAACTTAAGTCCTAAACCAAGTCACATATTAGTTAACAATGTTAAAATATCTATTGCTAGTAAAAAGGAGGTCAAAAGTTTTTATAAACCTTTGTCAACTCCCAGGCTTGGCTTTGTAAATCTCGATACTAGATCAAAGACTCCTCCACCTAGAAAAACAAATATTCCTAAACCTCGGTCAAGAACTCCTCAACCGAGAAGTAACTTTAGAAGACCAAGTTATCCAAGTAACTATCCCGTAAGAAGTTATTTGCCATGGGAAATTTGTCCTCCGTTCCAACACCCTAACCAAATGCAACTAATGCATGGGATGTTTAATACTAACAACTTTAGACCCATGATATATTGGGGACCAAATGTTTGAATCTTTGTCTTATTCAATAGATATGCTTGGGAATCGATTTGGAGCCTGATGAATAGGTCAAGGATAGTGGATGCACTAATCATATGACGGGTAACCGAAGTCTATTCTCATCATACAAGGCTTACAACGGAGGTAATGTCACTTTCGGTAGCAAACTTAAGGGTAACATCATTGGCAAAGGTACGATTACTCAAGACTCCCTCACTATTAGAAATGTTGAGCATGTAGATTGTATGATCTAAACATCTTGATTGTGTGTGTGATTCGGGTGGTCTTGGGTTATGGAAGATGAGATCCATGGTGGAGTTTTAGAGAGAAGTTAGAGAGAGAGGGAACCTTGAAAGAAAAATCTGGAAGATTAGATTAGTGTGTGTGAAAGTTACAAGAGTTCCACCCTTCCCATGTGTGGGAAGGGACTTTATATAGTAACTAATATTGGTGCCCCTAGTGGGCTGTAACACCTAAAAATCCAAAACATGTAAAATGACCATTTTGCCCCTACAAATTATAAAATTAATAAAAAGCTTATAAAGTACCGAATCGATCCCAAATTTCTGGAAAAGAACAAGACATGATATAAAATAATTTTAACAACTTTGATTAATATTTATAAAAGTTAAGAAATTACCAAAATGCCCTTGAAATGGCCGAATGGATAAACTATCAATTAATTTGATTTTTAAAAGCAAATAAATCACATTTAATGGGAAATTAAATCACAATGATGGCCAAAAATAAAATCCGTGATTTGGGGCTGATCTCCCTCCCCCTTGACGCTCCCATATCTCCTCCATAAAATAAATTCCCTTAAACCCTATTTTCCCTATTTCCGATTGAAGAAAAACACACAATAATTCCACCATTTCATCATACGAATTTCTGGAAATCCGAGGCTATTTTTCTGGTGTTGTTTGTGAATTAAGGAAGCTAAGAAAATTGGGTTTAGGTCGTGGGAGGCTCTCATTCGATCGCTAGGAATTATTTTCCATTCGATAGGTAAGATCACAAATTAATTCATACGGTCATCTAAAATTCCATTATCAATTTTCTCATGTTCCTTACGTCATGTATACCCTATATAAAATTTCTCTAAGGTCGTGGAGGTCGTGTTTGATCGCTAGGAATATTGGTGCTCAATTCTACTCGACAAGGTGTATTTTCTGTTTGGGCTCGTTCGCACGTCTAATCTCTGAATCGGTATTTTTCCTATGATCTATCATCATCATAAAGCTCAGATAAAATATATAATTCGACTCATGCAACCTTAATCAAATCGTTTGAATTAAAATGAATAAAACACGAAATAAACATGTAATACTATATGCGAATTTTTCTGGATGTTGTAATCATTTTTCATGGACTCTATTCGACCTAAGTAACCTGGGAAAAATGAGAATTTGAATATTTGAATCGGATATTGATTGTGGTTTAATTTTTGTTCTATCGCTAAATGGGAAAAAGGGTTGGATCGATTTTGTGAAAACCCTAGCTTCGATTAGGGTTATGTGCTGGTGTTTCTGGATAAATTAATGCAGTAAAGGACGGATCAATGATTGTCAAATGATTAGGTCGTGTGATACTAATTGAATTAGGGTTTGTCGATTTGAATATTATGCGCTTGGATTATTTAAAAACTCTAGGGTGTAATTCGTAATTTCTGGAACTTATGGGTCAGTTTTGTAAGGTTCATTTAACTGTGTCGAACGTGAATAAAATCAGAGATGAAGGGTCTTTTGTGTAAGTATACGATTTTGAAGATTAAAATGGTAAAATCATGAAAGTTATAAACCGAATGAAATTTATTTAAATAAGAGGACTTGTTTTGTAATTTTGGGAAACTTGTGTCATTCGTATGAAAATATTTAGGAGAGGCTTGATGTGTAACTTTGAGTATTAAATGGACTTATATTGTAAATATATAATATTTGTGAACCGAATTGTAATTTATTTCTATTGAAGGACTAAATGTGTAAATAATGTAAAGTCGTGGACTATTTCGTACACCATATAAAACATGGGTTATTTCGGTAATTTTGAAAGATAAAGGGTTTGTTATGTAAATAAGGTCATGTAAAGGTTATTCGTATTAATTCATGAAAGTTAAGGTTATGTTTTGTAAATTCTTAAACTTGAGGGTTTAAATCGTAAATCTTTAAACTACGAGGGTTATATGAGTAACATATGTAATTAAAGGGTTGACTTTGCTAAAAGATAAATTGTGATATTTTATTTCTAAAACCTTATACTTTAATTATATTTTCAAATTGACCCTTAACGTATAATTAATTCTTAAACTAAAACCCTAAAAATACGTAAAGCTATTATTGAGAATATGTGAATCTATAACTAAGTAAAATCTGATATAATGGGTAATTCTGCCAACCAAATAAGGAACTTACTAAATCCGGAAACTGCTAAAAAGGGGAAGTTACTTAAAATGGAAAGTCAGTTAAAACCTATTGTAATACTCTTCTACTCTCTTAGGTGTGAAGAAGGAGAGATCCTGAGCTTGTCAGTGTTTGCTATTTCTGGTTTTATTTTGCTTGCAATAAGGTACAGATACTCTGCCCTTTTTCAGTAAGGGTGTCCTATCTCATGGTTATGATTCCAATTCTGATTTGTTTAAGTGTTTCCAAAACCATTGCTATGAACCCTTTTATTATGAACCTTTCTGGTTACACTCTGATTTGGACCTTTGTTATTACATCTGACATATCTGTTATGAACCATCTATTATGGACCATCTGATTTGACCTTTGATATATGACTTTCTGATTATGATATGATGTCTGACTCTTAGTTTGATACCCGAGCCATTTCACTAGGCATGGGGGTTCCATGTCCGTGTCATTGATGCACCAATGGCATGACTCTAGGGCGGTAGAGTGATGTTCCGCCACGTCCCCATTCTGTTTATGATATGTGCACACTTCTATGATTATGGCCAATATGATATGTTCTGGGGGGCGTATGGATGCATCCTAGATCTGTTCTGTTAGTGGATTTAATTATATATATATATGATATCTGTTCTGGTGACTGGTGCTTGTGTGCAATACACGCCTTTCACATTTATCTGGGAGCTGATCACTCCGTTTGATACATGAGGACACCCCTCATATTATCTGGTTACTTAAGAGGCATCCCCTCTGGATTGTGATGATTATTATCTGTTCTGTTCTGGGCTCGTGGTGGATGACTATCCTATTCTTCATTTTATTTTCTGTCTCTTGTTATACCTCATGATATTTCCCCATGCACCATATTTCAGTTCTATTTCATTATTATTGCTTTGTATATGTATCTGTTCACTGGGCTTTTTAAGCTCAGCCGTACGTTTCTTTTCATGTACGGCAGGTATTTAAGCTTGGATTCGGGGTTTTAGCTTTGGGGATGAGAGCAACTGTGTGAAGCTTTGACTTTAGCATTCTAGATATACCATTTCGGATTCTGTTTCTGTTATGCCATTGTTTAGGCATTTTGGATTATATACTTCGGTTTATTTCTGTTTTGGACATAAGTTATGTTGACTTATTTCCTTTGACCATTTATGTTATGGACTTATCATGTTTGGATTTAATGCTTGTAATCTGATATGAAGCCATTGTTGTGATATCTTTACCCTTGCCGGGTTGGGGTGTTACAATTTATGGTATCAGAGAACAGGTTATCCGAAACCTTAGAGCTTAGGCTCGTGACCTGTGAGGATTGGGTAGAACTTAGGTTTCCTTTCGCGCACTCTTTTCCTATTTTGATCTGTCATATATTCTTGATCTGCTCTGTCATATTCTATCTAAGTTGCTAATCCTTTTTTGTAATCGTTCAGATGGTGAACACGCGCTTTAACGAGTATGATGCTCCAAATTTCGAAGCCATGATTGCTGAGGCTTTGAAAAACGTTCTCCCTGACCTTTCTGCTCAGGTGGTGACCGAGGTCACCGACAGACTCCGTAGTGGGGCAGGTCCTTCTGGAGGTGGTGGTGGCGGTGACCCACCCGCTCCCCCACCGGTCGGTATTCATGTGTGGATTGAGCGGTTCATCAAGCTCAAGCCTCTTTCGTTTAAGTCCGCTACCACTCCTCATGAGGCAGAGGACTGGATCACCCACGTCGAGAAATTGTTCAGGGTTCTCGGATGTGCTGACGAGTTTAAAACTCGTTTGGCTACATTCAAGCTGGAAGGTGACGCTCAGAATTGGTGGACTGCCCTTGTGCAGGCAAAGGGGATAAATTTTGCTGAGACTTGTTCGTGGGCAGGGTTCATTGAAGTGTTTTATAAGCAGTACATTCCTATGGCAGAAAAGCTGAGATATGAGAGGGAATACGGGTCGATTCGTCAGGGTGATCATGAGTCTTCAGGAGACTTTATGCAGCGATTCTTACGTCTGGCCAGTTTCGTTGGGCCAGAGGTTACTGGGGATGCGGTTCGACAGGCTCGTCACTTCAAGTGGGCTCTTAAGGGATGGGTGTTAGACCGGATTGTTAACACTCCATATGAGGATGTGGCTAGTGTTCAGGATGCTGCGCGCAACATTGAGTTGCTGCATGAGGACAGGAGATCTAATAAACGTGATAGGGATGGCAACAGGGTTGATACTCGGGGTCAGGGTCGTCAGGACCAGAGACAGGATTTTCGAGGTCGTCAGGACCATGGGCAGGATCAGCGGGGTCGCCAGGACCGAGGTGGTGATTATAGGCGTCAGGATTCTAGGAACCAGGGCCGGCAGGATTATGGTCGGTATGGTGGTGACCGTCAGGGTCAAGGTCAGGGTGATAATAGCAGGCGTAGGGATTCTCAGCAGTATCAGCAGTCAGGATCGTCAGGCCAGAAGAAGGCTGTTGAGACTCTACCTCCTCCTCCTTTATGTACTACATGTGGGAAACCACATCCGGGTCCTTGCTATAAAGCTTCTGGGGGTTGTTTTTCGTGTGGCTCTTCTCAGCACCGGATCAAAGATTGCCCCAAGAAGAACCCCATCGTGCCAGCAAACCCGACTAGGCCAGCTCCGACCATGGGCCGAGTGTATGCTACTACTCGGGACCAAGCGGCCAACACATCAGGTACCATTACTGGCATACTTTATATTGGAGATCGTACGGCTTTTGTATTGTTTGACACCGGAGCTACTCATTCCATTATATCTGTAAATTTTGCTAAGAAACTTAATCTGGAACCAAAACCATTAATAAATCGTATATCAATCGCAACCCCAATGAAAACCCAAGTGATTATTGATCATGAATATGTTAACTGCCCTCTACGTTTCGATGATCGTGTTCGTCCTGCAAATCTGCTTCCCATTAATATGACCGATTTTGATGCAATCCTGGGCATGGATTGGTTGGCTGATCACAAGGCTACCATCGATTGTTATGCCCGTAAGGTGATCTTCGGCGATATTCATCATCCTGATTTCATTTATCATGGTTCCCAGCCTCTGAAATCCGTTAAGATTATTTCTGCCATGAAAGCACGAACTCTGATATCTCATGGTTGCCAAGGCTATTTGGCTTCTGTTAAAGATTCATCTATAGAAAGTCCCGATGTTGCTAGCGTTCCCATTGTTCGGGAGTATGCTGATGTATTTCCTGATGAGCTTCCTGGCCTTCCTCCGGCTAGAGAAGTTGAATTTTCTATTGATCTGATTCCCGGTGCCGAACCTATTTCTAAGGCTCCGTACCGGATGGCGCCTGTTGAGTTAAAGGAATTAAAGGAGCAATTGGAAGAACTTTTAGAGAACGGTTTTATTCGACCTAGTGTTTCGCCCTGGGTGCTCCGGTTCTTTTTGTGAAGAAGAAGGATGGGTCTATGCGGCTGTGCATTGATTATCGCGAGTTAAATCGCATTACCATTCGAAACCGTTATCCGCTTCCTCGCATTGATGACTTGTTTGATCAATTGCAAGGAGCCAAGGTGTTCTCTAAAATCGACTTGCGATCTGGTTATCACCAATTGCGAGTTAAAGAGCAGGATGTTTCTAAGACTGCTTTCCGTACTCGCTATGGACACTATGAGTTTCTGGTTATGCCGTTTGGCCTAACAAATGCTCCTGCTGTATTTATGGATTTGATGAACCGGATCTTTCATGAATTCCTCGATAAGTTCGTCATTGTTTTTATTGATGATATTCTGGTATATTCTAAATCGTCTGAGGAGCACGAGCAGCATTTGCGTATTGTTCTGGGTATTCTGAGACAGCAGAAATTGTTCGCAAAATTTTCTAAGTGTGAGTTCTGGCTTAACCAAGTCGCTTTCCTTGGTCATATCGTGTCTGCAGAGGGCATCACTATGGATCCCGCTAAGGTTGAGGCTATCACCAAGTGGCCGAGACCTACCACGGTGACTGAAATTCGGAGTTTTCTGGGATTAGCTGGTTATTACCGGCGTTTTGTTGAAGGGTTTTCTAAGTTAGCTTTGCCTCTGACTCAGTTGATGCGGAAGGGTGAAAAGTTTGTATGGACTGATGAGCGTGAGCAGAGTTTTGAGGAGTTGAAAAGGCGATTAGTGTCCGCACCTATTCTGACTTTACCTTCTGGTTCTGGAGGTTTCCAGATTTATAGCGATGCGTCTAAGAAGGGTTTAGGCTGTGTGCTTATGCAACACGGCAAGGTGATTGCATATGCTTCTCGGCAATTAAAACCCTATGAAGAAAATTACCCAACTCATGATCTGGAATTGGCCGCGGTTGTTTTTGCATTAAAAATCTGGAGACATTACTTGTATGGTGAATCGTGTGATATCTTCACCGATCACAAGAGTCTCAAATACATTTTTACTCAGAAGGAGCTCAATATGAGGCAGAGGAGATGGTTAGAGCTTCTAAAAGATTACGACACGAACATCCAGTACCACCCAGGCAAGGCTAATGTAGTTGCTGATGCACTTAGTCGTAAGTCTGGATGATTGCTAGCTTGGAGATTGATTCTCATGTTCTTAAGGATTTGGAGCGTTTGGATGTCGAGTTGTGTGTTCGACGTGACGTTGGTTACTGGGCTAGTTTGAAAATTGAGTCGAATCTGATGTTGCGTATTAAAGAGGCTCAGAAAGATGATGGTGAACTCTGGGCTATTGTTCAAAATATTGAAGAGGGTAAGCAAACTGAGTTTAGAGTTGATGATAACGGAGTTGTTTGGTATGAGGACCGTTTATGTGTGCCTAATGATTCTGATTTGCGTGAGGCTGTTTTGACTGAGGCTCACAGTTCTCCTTTCTCTATACATCCTGGTTCTACCAAGATGTATCGGGATCTAAAGCAACACTTCTGGTGGAATGGTATGAAGCAAGATGTGGCGTCATTTGTTGCTAGATGTATGACCTGCCAGCAAGTTAAGATTGAGCATCAGCGAGCTAGTGGTCTGTTGCAACCTCTGGAGATTCCTACATGGAAGTGGGATGAGATTTCCATGGATTTCGTTTCTGGTCTGCCCTTGACTCGTAAAAGACATGATGCGATTTGGGTGGTCGTCGATCGGCTAACTAAATCTGCTCATTTCTTACCCATCCGTATGACCTATAGTATCAGTAAGTTGGCGGAAATCTTTCAGCAGGAGATTGTCAGATTGCATGGTATGCCTTCATCCATTGTTTCTGATCGTGATCCTCGTTTCACTTCACGTTTCTGGAAGGGACTTCATAAGGCTTGGGGCGCTCGCCTTAAGTTTAGTACCGCTTTTCATCCCCAAACTGATGGTCAGTCGGAGAGGACCATCCAGACTTTGGAAGATATGTTGCGATCTTGTGCTTTGGAATGGACCGGTAGTTGGGATGAGTATTTATGTTTGGTGGAGTTTTCGTATAATAACAGTTGGCACGCCAGCATTCGGATGGCTCCCTTCGAGATGTTATATGGCGCAAGTGTAGAGCGCCGGTCTGTTGGAATGAAGTAGGGGAGCGTATTATTGAGGGTCCGGAGTTGGTTCGGGACACCAACGAAAAGGTAGCCGTTGCTAGGGAAAAGTTAAAAGAGGCCCGTGCTCGTCAGAAGAGCTATGCTGACAAGCACCGTCGTGACCTAGAGTTTAATGTTGGTGACCGGGTATTTCTGAAAGTATCTCCTTTCCGCGGGGTCAAGCGTTTTGGAATTAAGGGCAAGTTGAGTCCTCGGTTTATTGGTCCCTTTGAAATTCTGGATCGTGTTGGGGAGGTCTCTTATCGTCTGGCTCTACCTCCTCAGCTATCTCATGTGCATAATGTTTTCCATGTATCTCTTCTGAGGGGATACAACTATCACCCATTGCATGTGGTGTCTTATCCACTTGATCAGATTCAGCCGGATATGTCTTTATCCGAAGAGCCGGAGGCTATTCTGGACCGGCAAGAGCGGGTCATGAGGAATAAAGTCATTCCATTCATTAAGGTTCTTTGGAAGAATCACCCAGAGCGCGAGGCTACCTGGGAGACTGAAGAATCGATTCGTGCTAGTTATCCTCACTTTGTATTCTGATCTGGTATGTCTTTGCCTTGTTTTCTGTTTCATTTCATCTGTACCTTTTTGCAAATTTCGAGGACGAAATTTTTCTGTTAGAGGGGAAGAAGTTGTAACACCTAAAAATCCAAAACATGTAAAATGACCATTTTGCCCCTACAAATTATAAAATTAATAAAAAGCTTATAAAGTACCGAATCGATCCCAAATTTCTGGAAAAGAACAAGACATGATATAAAATAATTTTAACAACTTTGATTAATATTTATAAAAGTTAAGAAATTACCAAAATGCCCTTGAAATGGCCGAATGGATAAACTATCAATTAATTTGATTTTTAAAAGCAAATAAATCACATTTAATGGGAAATTAAATCACAATGATGGCCAAAAATAAAATCCGTGATTTGGGGCTGATCTCCCTCCCCCTTGACGCTCCCATATCTCCTCCATAAAATAAATTCCCTTAAACCCTATTTTCCCTATTTCCGATTGAAGAAAAACACACAATAATTCCACCATTTCATCATACGAATTTCTGGAAATCCGAGGCTATTTTTCTGGTGTTGTTTGTGAATTAAGGAAGCTAAGAAAATTGGGTTTAGGTCGTGGGAGGCTCTCATTCGATCGCTAGGAATTATTTTCCATTCGATAGGTAAGATCACAAATTAATTCATACGGTCATCTAAAATTCCATTATCAATTTTCTCATGTTCCTTACGTCATGTATACCCTATATAAAATTTCTCTAAGGTCGTGGAGGTCGTGTTTGATCGCTAGGAATATTGGTGCTCAATTCTACTCGACAAGGTGTATTTTCTGTTTGGGCTCGTTCGCACGTCTAATCTCTGAATCGGTATTTTTCCTATGATCTATCATCATCATAAAGCTCAGATAAAATATATAATTCGACTCATGCAACCTTAATCAAATCGTTTGAATTAAAATGAATAAAACACGAAATAAACATGTAATACTATATGCGAATTTTTCTGGATGTTGTAATCATTTTTCATGGACTCTATTCGACCTAAGTAACCTGGGAAAAATGAGAATTTGAATATTTGAATCGGATATTGATTGTGGTTTAATTTTTGTTCTATCGCTAAATGGGAAAAAGGGTTGGATCGATTTTGTGAAAACCCTAGCTTCGATTAGGGTTATGTGCTGGTGTTTCTGGATAAATTAATGCAGTAAAGGACGGATCAATGATTGTCAAATGATTAGGTCGTGTGATACTAATTGAATTAGGGTTTGTCGATTTGAATATTATGCGCTTGGATTATTTAAAAACTCTAGGGTGTAATTCGTAATTTCTGGAACTTATGGGTCAGTTTTGTAAGGTTCATTTAACTGTGTCGAACGTGAATAAAATCAGAGATGAAGGGTCTTTTGTGTAAGTATACGATTTTGAAGATTAAAATGGTAAAATCATGAAAGTTATAAACCGAATGAAATTTATTTAAATAAGAGGACTTGTTTTGTAATTTTGGGAAACTTGTGTCATTCGTATGAAAATATTTAGGAGAGGCTTGATGTGTAACTTTGAGTATTAAATGGACTTATATTGTAAATATATAATATTTGTGAACCGAATTGTAATTTATTTCTATTGAAGGACTAAATGTGTAAATAATGTAAAGTCGTGGACTATTTCGTACACCATATAAAACATGGGTTATTTCGGTAATTTTGAAAGATAAAGGGTTTGTTATGTAAATAAGGTCATGTAAAGGTTATTCGTATTAATTCATGAAAGTTAAGGTTATGTTTTGTAAATTCTTAAACTTGAGGGTTTAAATCGTAAATCTTTAAACTACGAGGGTTATATGAGTAACATATGTAATTAAAGGGTTGACTTTGCTAAAAGATAAATTGTGATATTTTATTTCTAAAACCTTATACTTTAATTATATTTTCAAATTGACCCTTAACGTATAATTAATTCTTAAACTAAAACCCTAAAAATACGTAAAGCTATTATTGAGAATATGTGAATCTATAACTAAGTAAAATCTGATATAATGGGTAATTCTGCCAACCAAATAAGGAACTTACTAAATCCGGAAACTGCTAAAAAGGGGAAGTTACTTAAAATGGAAAGTCAGTTAAAACCTATTGTAATACTCTTCTACTCTCTTAGGTGTGAAGAAGGAGAGATCCTGAGCTTGTCAGTGTTTGCTATTTCTGGTTTTATTTTGCTTGCAATAAGGTACAGATACTCTGCCCTTTTTCAGTAAGGGTGTCCTATCTCATGGTTATGATTCCAATTCTGATTTGTTTAAGTGTTTCCAAAACCATTGCTATGAACCCTTTTATTATGAACCTTTCTGGTTACACTCTGATTTGGACCTTTGTTATTACATCTGACATATCTGTTATGAACCATCTATTATGGACCATCTGATTTGACCTTTGATATATGACTTTCTGATTATGATATGATGTCTGACTCTTAGTTTGATACCCGAGCCATTTCACTAGGCATGGGGGTTCCATGTCCGTGTCATTGATGCACCAATGGCATGACTCTAGGGCGGTAGAGTGATGTTCCGCCACGTCCCCATTCTGTTTATGATATGTGCACACTTCTATGATTATGGCCAATATGATATGTTCTGGGGGCGTATGGATGCATCCTAGATCTGTTCTGTTAGTGGATTTAATTATATATATATATGATATCTGTTCTGGTGACTGGTGCTTGTGTGCAATACACGCCTTTCACATTTATCTGGGAGCTGATCACTCCGTTTGATACATGAGGACACCCCTCATATTATCTGGTTACTTAAGAGGCATCCCCTCTGGATTGTGATGATTATTATCTGTTCTGTTCTGGGCTCGTGGTGGATGACTATCCTATTCTTCATTTTATTTTCTGTCTCTTGTTATACCTCATGATATTTCCCCATGCACCATATTTCAGTTCTATTTCATTATTATTGCTTTGTATATGTATCTGTTCACTGGGCTTTTTAAGCTCAGCCGTACGTTTCTTTTCATGTACGGCAGGTATTTAAGCTTGGATTCGGGGTTTTAGCTTTGGGGATGAGAGCAACTGTGTGAAGCTTTGACCTTAGCATTCTAGATATACCATTTCGGATTCTGTTTCTGTTATGCCATTGTTTAGGCATTTTGGATTATATACTTCGGTTTATTTCTGTTTTGGACATAAGTTATGTTGACTTATTTCCTTTGACCATTTATGTTATGGACTTATCATGTTTGGATTTAATGCTTGTAATCTGATATGAAGCCATTGTTGTGATATCTTTACCCTTGCCGGGTTGGGGTGTTACAATTTATGGTATCAGAGAACAGGTTATCCGAAACCTTAGAGCTTAGGCTCGTGACCTGTGAGGATTGGGTAGAACTTAGGTTTCCTTTCGCGCACTCTTTTCCTATTTTGATCTGTCATATATTCTTGATCTGCTCTGTCATATTCTATCTAAGTTGCTAATCCTTTTTTGTAATCGTTCAGATGGTGAACACGCGCTTTAACGAGTATGATGCTCCAAATTTCGAAGCCATGATTGCTGAGGCTTTGAAAAACGTTCTCCCTGACCTTTCTGCTCAGGTGGTGACCGAGGTCACCGACAGACTCCGTAGTGGGGCAGGTCCTTCTGGAGGTGGTGGTGGCGGTGACCCACCCGCTCCCCCACCGGTCGGTATTCATGTGTGGATTGAGCGGTTCATCAAGCTCAAGCCTCTTTCGTTTAAGTCCGCTACCACTCCTCATGAGGCAGAGGACTGGATCACCCACGTCGAGAAATTGTTCAGGGTTCTCGGATGTGCTGACGAGTTTAAAACTCGTTTGGCTACATTCAAGCTGGAAGGTGACGCTCAGAATTGGTGGACTGCCCTTGTGCAGGCAAAGGGGGATGATTTTGCTGAGACTTGTTCGTGGGCAGGGTTCATTGAAGTGTTTTATAAGCAGTACATTCCTATGGCAGAAAAGCTGAGATATGAGAGGGAATACGGGTCGATTCGTCAGGGTGATCATGAGTCTTCAGGAGACTTTATGCAGCGATTCTTACGTCTGGCCAGTTTCGTTGGGCCAGAGGTTACTGGGGATGCGGTTCGACAGGCTCGTCACTTCAAGTGGGCTCTTAAGGGATGGGTGTTAGACCGGATTGTTAACACTCCATATGAGGATGTGGCTAGTGTTCAGGATGCTGCGCGCAACATTGAGTTGCTGCATGAGGACAGGAGATCTAATAAACGTGATAGGGATGGCAACAGGGTTGATACTCGGGGTCAGGGTCGTCAGGACCAGAGACAGGATTTTCGAGGTCGTCAGGACCATGGGCAGGATCAGCGGGGTCGCCAGGACCGAGGTGGTGATTATAGGCGTCAGGATTCTAGGAACCAGGGCCGGCAGGATTATGGTCGGTATGGTGGTGACCGTCAGGGTCAAGGTCAGGGTGATAATAGCAGGCGTAGGGATTCTCAGCAGTATCAGCAGTCAGGATCGTCAGGCCAGAAGAAGGCTGTTGAGACTCTACCTCCTCCTCCTTTATGTACTACATGTGGGAAACCACATCCGGGTCCTTGCTATAAAGCTTCTGGGGGTTGTTTTTCGTGTGGCTCTTCTCAGCACCGGATCAAAGATTGCCCCAAGAAGAACCCCATCGTGCCAGCAAACCCGACTAGGCCAGCTCCGACCATGGGCCGAGTGTATGCTACTACTCGGGACCAAGCGGCCAACACATCAGGTACCATTACTGGCATACTTTATATTGGAGATCGTACGGCTTTTGTATTGTTTGACACCGGAGCTACTCATTCCATTATATCTGTAAATTTTGCTAAGAAACTTAATCTGGAACCAAAACCATTAATAAATCGTATATCAATCGCAACCCCAATGAAAACCCAAGTGATTATTGATCATGAATATGTTAACTGCCCTCTACGTTTCGATGATCGTGTTCGTCCTGCAAATCTGCTTCCCATTAATATGACCGATTTTGATGCAATCCTGGGCATGGATTGGTTGGCTGATCACAAGGCTACCATCGATTGTTATGCCCGTAAGGTGATCTTCGGCGATATTCATCATCCTGATTTCATTTATCATGGTTCCCAGCCTCTGAAATCCGTTAAGATTATTTCTGCCATGAAAGCACGAACTCTGATATCTCATGGTTGCCAAGGCTATTTGGCTTCTGTTAAAGATTCATCTATAGAAAGTCCCGATGTTGCTAGCGTTCCCATTGTTCGGGAGTATGCTGATGTATTTCCTGATGAGCTTCCTGGCCTTCCTCCGGCTAGAGAAGTTGAATTTTCTATTGATCTGATTCCCGGTGCCGAACCTATTTCTAAGGCTCCGTACCGGATGGCGCCTGTTGAGTTAAAGGAATTAAAGGAGCAATTGGAAGAACTTTTAGAGAACGGTTTTATTCGACCTAGTGTTTCGCCCTGGGTGCTCCGGTTCTTTTTGTGAAGAAGAAGGATGGGTCTATGCGGCTGTGCATTGATTATCGCGAGTTAAATCGCATTACCATTCGAAACCGTTATCCGCTTCCTCGCATTGATGACTTGTTTGATCAATTGCAAGGAGCCAAGGTGTTCTCTAAAATCGACTTGCGATCTGGTTATCACCAATTGCGAGTTAAAGAGCAGGATGTTTCTAAGACTGCTTTCCGTACTCGCTATGGACACTATGAGTTTCTGGTTATGCCGTTTGGCCTAACAAATGCTCCTGCTGTATTTATGGATTTGATGAACCGGATCTTTCATGAATTCCTCGATAAGTTCGTCATTGTTTTTATTGATGATATTCTGGTATATTCTAAATCGTCTGAGGAGCACGAGCAGCATTTGCGTATTGTTCTGGGTATTCTGAGACAGCAGAAATTGTTCGCAAAATTTTCTAAGTGTGAGTTCTGGCTTAACCAAGTCGCTTTCCTTGGTCATATCGTGTCTGCAGAGGGCATCACTATGGATCCCGCTAAGGTTGAGGCTATCACCAAGTGGCCGAGACCTACCACGGTGACTGAAATTCGGAGTTTTCTGGGATTAGCTGGTTATTACCGGCGTTTTGTTGAAGGGTTTTCTAAGTTAGCTTTGCCTCTGACTCAGTTGATGCGGAAGGGTGAAAAGTTTGTATGGACTGATGAGCGTGAGCAGAGTTTTGAGGAGTTGAAAAGGCGATTAGTGTCCGCACCTATTCTGACTTTACCTTCTGGTTCTGGAGGTTTCCAGATTTATAGCGATGCGTCTAAGAAGGGTTTAGGCTGTGTGCTTATGCAACACGGCAAGGTGATTGCATATGCTTCTCGGCAATTAAAACCCTATGAAGAAAATTACCCAACTCATGATCTGGAATTGGCCGCGGTTGTTTTTGCATTAAAAATCTGGAGACATTACTTGTATGGTGAATCGTGTGATATCTTCACCGATCACAAGAGTCTCAAATACATTTTTACTCAGAAGGAGCTCAATATGAGGCAGAGGAGATGGTTAGAGCTTCTAAAAGATTACGACACGAACATCCAGTACCACCCAGGCAAGGCTAATGTAGTTGCTGATGCACTTAGTCGTAAGTCTGGATGATTGCTAGCTTGGAGATTGATTCTCATGTTCTTAAGGATTTGGAGCGTTTGGATGTCGAGTTGTGTGTTCGACGTGACGTTGGTTACTGGGCTAGTTTGAAAATTGAGTCGAATCTGATGTTGCGTATTAAAGAGGCTCAGAAAGATGATGGTGAACTCTGGGCTATTGTTCAAAATATTGAAGAGGGTAAGCAAACTGAGTTTAGAGTTGATGATAACGGAGTTGTTTGGTATGAGGACCGTTTATGTGTGCCTAATGATTCTGATTTGCGTGAGGCTGTTTTGACTGAGGCTCACAGTTCTCCTTTCTCTATACATCCTGGTTCTACCAAGATGTATCGGGATCTAAAGCAACACTTCTGGTGGAATGGTATGAAGCAAGATGTGGCGTCATTTGTTGCTAGATGTATGACCTGCCAGCAAGTTAAGATTGAGCATCAGCGAGCTAGTGGTCTGTTGCAACCTCTGGAGATTCCTACATGGAAGTGGGATGAGATTTCCATGGATTTCGTTTCTGGTCTGCCCTTGACTCGTAAAAGACATGATGCGATTTGGGTGGTCGTCGATCGGCTAACTAAATCTGCTCATTTCTTACCTATCCGTATGACCTATAGTATCAGTAAGTTGGCGGAAATCTTTCAGCAGGAGATTGTCAGATTGCATGGTATGCCTTCATCTATTGTTTCTGATCGTGATCCTCGTTTCACTTCGCGTTTCTGGAAGGGACTTCATAAGTCTTGGGGCGCTCGCCTTAAGTTTAGTACTGCATTTCATCCCCAAACTGATGGTCAGTCGGAGAGGACCATTCAGACTTTGGAAGATATGTTGCGATCTTGTGCTTTGGAATGGACCGGTAAGTTGGGATGAGTATTTATGTTTGGTGGAGTTTTCGTATAATAACAGTTGGCACCCAGTATTCGATGGCTCCCTTCGAGATGTTATATGGCGCAAGTGTAGAGCGCCGGTTTGTTGGAACGAAGTAGGGGAGCGTATTATTGAGGGTCCGGAGTTGGTTCAGGACACCAACGAAAAGGTAGCTGTTGCTAGGGAAAAGTTAAAGAGGCCCGTGCTCGTCAGAAGAGCTATGCTGACAAGCACCGTCGTGACCTAGAGTTTAATGTTGGTGATCGAGTATTTCTGAAAGTATCTCCTTTCCGCGGGGTCAAGCGTTTTGGAATTAAGGGCAAGTTGAGTCCTCGGTTTATTGGTCCCTTTGAAATTCTGGATCGTGTTGGGGAGGTCTCTTATCGTCTGGCTCTACCTCCTCAGCTATCTCATGTGCATAATGTTTTCCATGTATCTCTTCTGAGGGGATACAACTATCACCCATTGCATGTGGTGTCTTATCCACTTGATCAGATTCAGCCGGATATGTCTTTATCCGAAGAGCCGGAGGCTATTCTGGACCGGCAAGAGCGGGTCATGAGGAATAAAGTCATTCCATTCATTAAGGTTCTTTGGAAGAATCACCCAGAGCGCGAGGCTACCTGGGAGACTGAAGAATCGATTCGTGCTAGTTATCCTCACTTTGTATTCTGATCTGGTATGTCTTTGCCTTGTTTTCTGTTTCATTTCATCTGTACCTTTTTGCAAATTTCGAGGACGAAATTTTTCTGTTAGAGGGGAAGAAGTTGTAACACCTAAAAATCCAAAACATGTAAAATGACCATTTTGCCCCTACAAATTATAAAATTAATAAAAAGCTTATAAAGTACCGAATCGATCCCAAATTTCTGGAAAAGAACAAGACATGATATAAAATAATTTTAACAACTTTGATTAATATTTATAAAAGTTAAGAAATTACCAAAATGCCCTTGAAATGGCCGAATGGATAAACTATCAATTAATTTGATTTTTAAAAGCAAATAAATCACATTTAATGGGAAATTAAATCACAATGATGGCCAAAAATAAAATCCGTGATTTGGGGCTGATCTCCCTCCCCCTTGACGCTCCCATATCTCCTCCATAAAATAAATTCCCTTAAACCCTATTTTCCCTATTTCCGATTGAAGAAAAACACACAATAATTCCACCATTTCATCATACGAATTTCTGGAAATCCGAGGCTATTTTTCTGGTGTTGTTTGTGAATTAAGGAAGCTAAGAAAATTGGGTTTAGGTCGTGGGAGGCTCTCATTCGATCGCTAGGAATTATTTTCCATTCGATAGGTAAGATCACAAATTAATTCATACGGTCATCTAAAATTCCATTATCAATTTTCTCATGTTCCTTACGTCATGTATACCCTATATAAAATTTCTCTAAGGTCGTGGAGGTCGTGTTTGATCGCTAGGAATATTGGTGCTCAATTCTACTCGACAAGGTGTATTTTCTGTTTGGGCTCGTTCGCACGTCTAATCTCTGAATCGGTATTTTTCCTATGATCTATCATCATCATAAAGCTCAGATAAAATATATAATTCGACTCATGCAACCTTAATCAAATCGTTTGAATTAAAATGAATAAAACACGAAATAAACATGTAATACTATATGCGAATTTTTCTGGATGTTGTAATCATTTTTCATGGACTCTATTCGACCTAAGTAACCTGGGAAAAATGAGAATTTGAATATTTGAATCGGATATTGATTGTGGTTTAATTTTTGTTCTATCGCTAAATGGGAAAAAGGGTTGGATCGATTTTGTGAAAACCCTAGCTTCGATTAGGGTTATGTGCTGGTGTTTCTGGATAAATTAATGCAGTAAAGGACGGATCAATGATTGTCAAATGATTAGGTCGTGTGATACTAATTGAATTAGGGTTTGTCGATTTGAATATTATGCGCTTGGATTATTTAAAAACTCTAGGGTGTAATTCGTAATTTCTGGAACTTATGGGTCAGTTTTGTAAGGTTCATTTAACTGTGTCGAACGTGAATAAAATCAGAGATGAAGGGTCTTTTGTGTAAGTATACGATTTTGAAGATTAAAATGGTAAAATCATGAAAGTTATAAACCGAATGAAATTTATTTAAATAAGAGGACTTGTTTTGTAATTTTGGGAAACTTGTGTCATTCGTATGAAAATATTTAGGAGAGGCTTGATGTGTAACTTTGAGTATTAAATGGACTTATATTGTAAATATATAATATTTGTGAACCGAATTGTAATTTATTTCTATTGAAGGACTAAATGTGTAAATAATGTAAAGTCGTGGACTATTTCGTACACCATATAAAACATGGGTTATTTCGGTAATTTTGAAAGATAAAGGGTTTGTTATGTAAATAAGGTCATGTAAAGGTTATTCGTATTAATTCATGAAAGTTAAGGTTATGTTTTGTAAATTCTTAAACTTGAGGGTTTAAATCGTAAATCTTTAAACTACGAGGGTTATATGAGTAACATATGTAATTAAAGGGTTGACTTTGCTAAAAGATAAATTGTGATATTTTATTTCTAAAACCTTATACTTTAATTATATTTTCAAATTGACCCTTAACGTATAATTAATTCTTAAACTAAAACCCTAAAAATACGTAAAGCTATTATTGAGAATATGTGAATCTATAACTAAGTAAAATCTGATATAATGGGTAATTCTGCCAACCAAATAAGGAACTTACTAAATCCGGAAACTGCTAAAAAGGGGAAGTTACTTAAAATGGAAAGTCAGTTAAAACCTATTGTAATACTCTTCTACTCTCTTAGGTGTGAAGAAGGAGAGATCCTGAGCTTGTCAGTGTTTGCTATTTCTGGTTTTTATTTTGCTTGCAATAAGGTACAGATACTCTGCCCTTTTTCAGTAAGGGTGTCCTATCTCATGGTTATGATTCCAATTCTGATTTGTTTAAGTGTTTCCAAAACCATTGCTATGAACCCTTTTATTATGAACCTTTCTGGTTACACTCTGATTTGGACCTTTGTTATTACATCTGACATATCTGTTATGAACCATCTATTATGGACCATCTGATTTGACCTTTGATATATGACTTTCTGATTATGATATGATGTCTGACTCTTAGTTTGATACCCGAGCCATTTCACTAGGCATGGGGGTTCCATGTCCGTGTCATTGATGCACCAATGGCATGACTCTAGGGCGGTAGAGTGATGTTCCGCCACGTCCCCATTCTGTTTATGATATGTGCACACTTCTATGATTATGGCCAATATGATATGTTCTGGGGGGCGTATGGATGCATCCTAGATCTGTTCTGTTAGTGGATTTAATTATATATATATATGATATCTGTTCTGGTGACTGGTGCTTGTGTGCAATACACGCCTTTCACATTTATCTGGGAGCTGATCACTCCGTTTGATACATGAGGACACCCCTCATATTATCTGGTTACTTAAGAGGCATCCCCTCTGGATTGTGATGATTATTATCTGTTCTGTTCTGGGCTCGTGGTGGATGACTATCCTATTCTTCATTTTATTTTCTGTCTCTTGTTATACCTCATGATATTTCCCCATGCACCATATTTCAGTTCTATTTCATTATTATTGCTTTGTATATGTATCTGTTCACTGGGCTTTTTAAGCTCAGCCGTACGTTTCTTTTCATGTACGGCAGGTATTTAAGCTTGGATTCGGGTTTTAGCTTTGGGGATGAGAGCAACTGTGTGAAGCTTTGACTTTAGCATTCTAGATATACCATTTCGGATTCTGTTTCTGTTATGCCATTGTTTAGGCATTTTGGATTATATACTTCGGTTTATTTCTGTTTTGGACATAAGTTATGTTGACTTATTTCCTTTGACCATTTATGTTATGGACTTATCATGTTTGGATTTAATGCTTGTAATCTGATATGAAGCCATTGTTGTGATATCTTTACCCTTGCCGGGTTGGGGTGTTACACCCCTAGTGGGCTGTGGAGTGAGCTGACAGTGGGTAAAGACCCGACCCACTCCACAAATATAAATACGACTAAGCTATTAATACTAATACTAATAATGCTAAGCTAATATAAATAAGCCTACGAGCTATGTAAATGCTAAGTAGATACTCGGGGTGACCGGGCCTTCATCTGAATATTTATATTCCTAACAATCTCCCCCTAAGGGAGGTCACCCCGGAAATAATATTCTGAATTCTAGCATTCTGTCTTCTGAACTGGTCTTCATAGCTCGTAGTCTTTGATTCTTCAATGTCTTGAAACTTGTGCATTCGGCAGTGAACTTTTGATGACTTTTCCTTTGTTTTGAATGATTTGGAGTATTCTTCGAAAATATCATCCAACATGTATCTTCAAGCCATCTTTCAGTAGTATGTCTCCATGTGATGTGATAATTTTTGAGCCGACATGCTAACACTATTTGGTGTCATGATCTTTAGCATCAGAGTTTGCAGAAGCTGTGTTAAAGGTCTTTTAGTGTATCATGACTTCTTTGATTAAGATGATGATGTAGTGTGAACATGTGGTAGAGGATTGACATCTTGTCTACAATCAGCTACAACCGCATTCAGCTGCGACCTCAATCAGCTACAACCGCAAACAGCTACAACGACCAGAAGTTCTTGCATACGATAGTTAGTAATAAAACGTCTGGTACTTACAGGTTCGGACTTCGATATTATTAACAGCATAGTGTGAAAACTCTCTCTAATCCTTACCAAGACCGTTCCTAAATTGAAAACCCACAGAGGGTTTTTTAAGATCTTACCGTAGTAAATCAACGATTAGGTGAGTCGCTGGAGATCACTCCATGACTGTAGACCGTTTGAAACCGCCGCGATCACTAAGCGTAATCCACAAGGAATTACCGAAGTGACCTGCTTTCAGGGCTGCTTGATGTTAACCCTGGCAGGAATTTCCATTCAATCATTGAGAATTACATTTGTAAATACTCTCATAAATGTTCTGGCAGATTGCTAAGATCTGCGTAGGACTCATAAGTTTACAACTGTTGTCCTTAAGGTTGAACACCCAGTGTAGAAATAATTCGTGTTCCTATGAGATCTTGTTATGCATCTCGTGGCTCTAGACTCGATAGTGCGTTTTGATTTAGTGAGCGGAGGCTGGAGAGAACTGCCACCTTTTCAATATCATCTAACTCGGAGTGAGAAAGACGATAGAAATGTATTGAACTCCGTGACAATTGAAACAAGAATCCTTTGAGGGACCTTGAGTGGCTAGGGAGGGTTGTGCAGCGTATCACTGGGTCCATGATACTTTGTCTTCAATGTTAGCAATCAACTGAGTGATTCTGACAGCATATGAATTGACCCGGTTTCTGCCTAAAGTGTAAGGACGGCTTCTTTCTTTTCACCCTTTATCTTTACATTTCTTTTTCATTCTTCAACCCCTTCATTGCTTACCGAGACTTCATTACTAGTGCCTTGTTGGGTTTGTTCCAGTACTAGCTCTATCTCAGTCGGCACTCTTCCCCTAATCACACTTTTCTCCTTTTTTAATCATACCTAAGGACTTCTACACTAACTAGTGGATTGTCCCTGGGTAGATCCCTCCGACTCTGGCGGGATCGTGGGAACTTGTACCTAACCTTACCATCCTTATAACTCCATACATTAATAAAATGGTCGGTCTTTGGTGTTCTTCCACAATTGCCATAAACCAAATCTTTGAAGAGTCTCTCAAAGTGTTCATGATTAAGAAACACATTTTACTAACACTTTGAGGGTTTTGTATTTTTCAAATGCTCCCCCTCAACATGTGCTCGGATGATTGTTTTATAAATTTGCACATGTTAGGTAAAGCTCGCACTTTTTGAATTGATCAACTTTCAGTGAACATGACCGATTCGAGACACGCTTACATCACTAGTTAGACCAGCTTGAAATTATTACCCAGCCTTGTCAAGTCCACAGAAAGTTTCTCGAAATGGTACACTCTACTCAGACACATCCTTTTCGAGACACGCTTACATCACTGGTTAGACCAGCTTGAAATTATTACCCGGCCAGGATATGTCCTTTCGATCAATGACAGTATAGGTTTAGTCAATTCATTGGTTAAGTCTGAGTCACGATCTCATGCTATGCCAAATCCTTTTTGTCCATTCGCTCCCCCTCAATATGTGCATCGATATACGAAAGAGTTTAGCACATATGGGAGAATCTAATGTTTAAGTCCAAAACATCACATTTTCATCAGGTTTCATATTTAAATCACATTCTCTCCCCCGATCAAAAATTTCAAACCTTTTGAGATTTGTGATCCCAATTGATTTAAATAAGTTAGAAAAATGTGGGAGAAAATGTGTCCAATTTAATGTATTCTGATGATGGAACATACTATGCTCCCCCTTAATCTAAGAGGGAGATTCACTGTTTATTTTGCACAAAGTGATTTTTATGACACGAATGATATTGACCTTTTTGCGCAGACGATGTGATCATCCGCTTATCTGAGGGAGTCATTGGTCAACATCGATTATCCATCCACCAACAAAACTTTCCCACATGTTGAAGATTTCCACTTGGCGAGATCATAATAAGAACTGCTTTTTTGAAGTGAAGGTGGTGGTGGTGATGACAGTGTTGTTGTTGTTGCTGCCGATGTTGTTGTCAAGGTGAATTCTGAGCCAATCAATAGAGTTTGAACGTCTGATCAAGTGGTTAGAGTGGGAACTGGCACATTCATTTTGGCTATGGAATCTGCATAAGAATATCCACAAAGATATGCATGCATACAGATACACTATTCATTAATGGCTACCCCATAGCAGCTTGCCACATTATAATACCAAGTTCATCTTATAATCAAACCACAATCAGGAAATACGTCAAACCACTATCTAGCATGAAGAGCAAATAGCAATCATGAACATGGCAATTCACACAGATTTCAATATTCAATTCAGGAACTTAGGAACATGATGATTCAAACATGATAGCTATATACCTAAGCGAATCCTGAGAACATATGCACAATATCAACAACAATTAAGCAGCAATTGACTAACAAAAGTCAAACAACATTTAAAATTCATTCATTCAGATCATACACGTGCCAGTGGAGTATTCATGAACATCAAACACATCAGGTTTTCTAACTTCTTTCAGATTTTGAGTTTTAAAGTATTTAGGGGATTAAACGAGGATACCCAACACAAATGAACCTTCTAGATTCGTAAAGCTAGGAAACTATAAGCAAATTGCACATAATGTCCTAAACTTTCTAGCAACTAACACATTTGGCCATTTGATATAAAGTTTTAGTAATTTCCTCTTCAACTAATACCCCATTAACTACAAAACCTTTTCTAAGAATTATGAATTAATCAAGAAACCCGTTTGATGATATAAAATTTGAATTCACTCTCCCCCTCAATCAATGACCCGTATTCTAGTTAAAGATTTATAGTCGTTGATTGAGTGATAAATTTTATGCACAATCCAAGTCTAAAAGAATTTCAAGCAACCCAAAATCACCAAGTGTCTTACAAATAATTTTCAAAAGAATCACAGAATGAAAACTATTTGTATACAAAGAAGATTTCTCTTCTTTTTCAAGAAATGATGCACTGAAACGTACATCAGATCGAAGAAACATGGATATAAAGTAATCCATGCCCAGGTGAACATCACCCAGTTGGAGGAACAGCCGTCTTTTTGGCGATGTGCTTTCCCCAGTTTGAAGCGCGGGTTGCTATCTAAAGTAATAGCAAGCCATTTAGACATGTTTTAACCATCCATTTTAACTTCTGCTTGAGCTTCATTTAAATACCCGTGCCATTATTGAATGACATTTCTAAGTCCGTAAATGTTATCGATAAACAGAAGACATTCCTAGGTGAAACTATTTTTGGTATTTTCTATTTTTTAATTTTTATGGTTTTTCTGGTTTTACGTTTCTCTATTTACAAATTGCAGGATTTCTATATATCTATTTACAAGATGGTATAAGATATGAACAAAAATGTATGAAGAAAATATATACAAGGATACGAAACAAAACCATTACTCCTCAGCATCCTGGATCTTTTCCGCTGCCATCACTTTACTTGTTGAAGAGTAATGTGAGCACATTTAATTAAGGATTAATACTGGCTTATCACTCTCCCCTAATTAGTGCTCTCCCCCAATCTGACAACCTTTCTGATGAACACCCATAATAGGAGGAAGACTTTGGATGAACGCCCATAATATGAAGAAGTCTTTTGATAACCAAATGCATGCCGTCTTTAGTCTTCTAACACATAGCGGAGAATGTAGAGTAGACTGTAGACTTGACCTTCTTCAAGATTGCCCAATATGGAGGAACAGAATACCAATCATCTTCATCTCACCAAATGCCTTCCAGTAACCTTACATATAACTCATCAGCCCGCAGCGTACACATGAGATGATAACACACAGCAGAGAATGTAGAATAGACTGACGACTCGACCTTCTTCAGTCTTTAGTATAACACCAAAGTAACAAGTTGAACCACTGATCATCTATGATATGTATCCTTGGATATTAAGCCCGATCACGTGAACCTGTTGTGCGTCCTTGATGTACACATTCTCTCTCCCCTGATGGTTACGATTAACCAGCCCATGACATAGAAGTGAAACGATAATACCAAGGTAACAAGTTGAACCACTGATCATCTATGATATGTATCCTTAGATATTAAGCCCGATCACGTGAACCTGTTGTGCATCCTTCATGTGCACATTTCTCTCCCCTGATGGTTACGATTAATCGGAATCATCATCATGATGTGTACATGTAGCCTAATGAAGTGTATATGGAGCATTGACTAGAAACCCTTTGTTGCTGATTGTACCAGCCCGTGAGACGATGTCGATTAGCATTCCAAGACCATGTTCTTCAACACCTTGATAGACGGAGGAAGATGTAGTGTTGGAGAATCATGGTTTGCACGACTCCTGAAATGACGTATTCAGGAGTCGTATGACCATTTCTCAATCATCAATCAACATGTAGATTATTCACCCTTTCCCCCCCCCCCCCTAAAAAATTGCATATGCCTGTCAACTGCAATTTTTGATTGAGCGAGTGAATAAGAATACCATCAATGGTAAGTAGATCCACTTGATGGTTCTTGATAACTGACATGTAGATTATTCACCCTTTCCCCCCCCTAAAAAATTGCATATGCCTGTCAACTGCAATTTTTGGTAGAACAAGTGAATAAGAGTATACTCCAATGTGCGCCGATCCACTTGAAGACTGAATAAGCACAGAAAGAGCATGAAACTTGTTGATGAGAATGGCCATAAATAAGAAGATTTCTCTTCTTCCAAAGATAAAGCGCACTTAAGCGTACACCTTTCTTTTCTTTAATGAACGGGGCCTGAAGAGATGTCAGCAGACGCCATCGCTAATGAAGAACGAGGCCTGAACTGATGTATTCAGACGTCATAGCCAATGAAGAACGAGGCCTGAACTGATGTGTTCAGACGTCATAATGATGAAGAGCGAGGCCTGCACTGATGTGTACAGACGTCATCTCTCTCTTTTCTACTTCTCTCAGCTAACTCGTTATCAACCCCATTATCATTATGTCGGCTCTTTGTCGTGACTACTGATGGAGAAAGCCCAATATAATGAACTTGAGACTGAAGTAACAAAACCCGAACTTGTGACTTAAACTTGTACTAATGTGTGACTAAGAGCGGTGTAGAGACTTCGTGCAACATTAAATCCCTAAGTATTCTATACTCTTCAACCAACCAACCATCAAGTATAAGACGTACATCACCACTTGGATATCCACAACCTCGTGTGACACTGAGCACTACAACGTAACTCCTTAAAGTGATAGTTATTTTGTAATAGAGAGGAAAAAAAAACTAGATATCCAAGTCCTCGTCATCGTAAAGGTTAAATGCTCGAACAAGGATCTCGAAGAATCTTCATCCAACCACCCCGATATCTTTAGATACTAAGTACAAGCACCCATGAAATTTCACTTCAGCCTCAAATAAATAATACTGAATCAACGCCGTAGTCACATCTTATCGATTAAATGCTCAGATCTAGCCCTTTATGTTGTTTTAAGCGAACTTTGATAATGGTTTTAACCCGATCATGGTCAAGCGCGCATAATCCATCATCACGAGATTTTACAAATCTATGATTTAAACCGAGAAATAAGTTCTTTCTCGGGATTTTACAAAACCAAGAAGAAACCGTGATACAGTAACAAATTGAATGTGGCATGACTGATTTGATTTTGGTGAAACTCAGTTTGGGTTAAGAATATCCCGTGAGACTTACTGATCAAATCACAACTTATAAGACCTTTGGCCAACTAACCAACCTCAAACACAGACAACGATTTGTGACCACTTGATGAAGGAAACCCGATATGCCAATATTGAAAACTGAAGTAGAAGTCCCCAAATTTGTTACTTAAGCTTGCACTAATGTTGGAAGAACGGTGTAGAGAATTAATGCTCCAAGCAAATCTCTAAGTGCTCAATACCCAACCAAAGTATAAGACATTAACACCTCTTGCAATTATCGACAACGTCATTGACGTGTGACACTTAGTACTCTATAGTAACTCTTAAGTGATAGTTACCCCGACTGCTGGTAACTAGATAACCTAAGACTTCAACTTAAAATTTTAAGCACGAGCAAGTTATCATTGAAGGTCATGCATCCAACCAACCCCGAATTCAAGATAAAATAAGTAGACGCCTTCGTGAACTTCAACTTCAATCTCAAATGAGGAATACCAAATGAACTTCGTGATCATCTTGTGTTGTTGACTAGCCAAAAAGAGAAGAAACATGCGCTAATTCTTAGCAGTGCCCATGACTCATAGTCAGTCCTATCAAGTATTACTGTCTGACCCAGCTGCTTGGATGTCATCAGATGTAGTGCTTGGTATAGTTGTCATACTGTATACAAGATTTTACAGTTCTTGAGATTTAACTGAGAAATAAATTCAAGAACAAACTTCACAACAGTAAGTATCAACCCGCTGAAACCTTAGGCAACTCGCTAAGACCCAACCCGCTGAAAACTAAACCACTGAAACTAAAACCGCACAGATTCAAACTGCTGGAGACTGAACCACTGAATCCTGAATCGTTACGATCTGACCCGCTGAAACCGGAACCGCTAAGATTCACATCGCTGGAGACGGAACCGCTAGGAAACACGCGCCAATTCTCCCCCTCAAAAAGGGCATGCAATGACCTTTTTGCCAAATCAGAGAGTCCGTGATGGTTGTGAATTTGACAGGCACAATACATGGAGAGAGACAAATAAAGCTACTGCAAAGAAGATGGTGATTAAGACTCTCTTGTAGTAACCCCTTGCTAGTCTCCTCATCAATGGTTTAGCAGATTAACAATTCACTGAAGCTCGTAATATGCCAAAACCGCTTGATGAACTGTGTTTAACTTTAGAGAGAGTAAAAGGTTAAAACACGTCTCTAAACAATCCACCTTGTGTCTTTAAGTCTGACCACCTCTTGAGAAGATCTTGTACTACAATCCCATTAGAAGCTTGAGAAACAGCAATCTCTTGATGAAGCTTGATAAAGGACAAGTCCGCGACTTATACTTGCACTAAATTTGTGATTTAGAACCTATATTGAGCACAACAACGTAACTCCTTTAAATATAGGTAGTGATATACACCCAACCTTCCATCCTTTATTGTATATATCCACTTCTTGAACTTCCAAGTCTAATCACCATAAATACGCTCGAGCAAGGTTCATCAAACATCGTGCATCCATCCAACCCCGAGATGTTTGAGACACTAAGTACACCAACCCGTGAATTAACAAACCAACCAAGTTACCATAATTTCCCAATTCCTCCGATCTCGTAGCACAAACTTATCCCGAAAACACAATAGTCAAACCCCGTAAGTTTTATTATGTCTAAATCCAAATCCAGCCTACTTGTCCAAAATTAATTTCACGGGATTTTACAGCTCTTGAGATTTAAACCGAGAAATAGAATCTTTCGCGGGATTTTCTAAAATCAACAAGAGAAACCGTGAAATCAACAAGAACAACTAAGAGTGAGTTGCAATACTAATCTTCAAAATTCAAGTCAAAGAAGTCAAATCTCAACTTGATCAAATCGCAACAAGTCAAGTCGCAGTTTGTCAAATCGCTCCAAGTCAAATCGCAATCAACCAAATTGCAATAGGACAAATCGCAAGTGTCAACTCGCAACGTCAAACCGCAACTGGTCAAATCGCAATTCGTCAAGTCGCAACAAGTCAAGTAGCAACTTGACAATTCGCAATTAACCCAATTGCAATTAGTTAACTGTAACTCAAATAGCAAAGATCAAATTGCAGGCTCACTCAAATCGCAGGCACCAATAGGACAATGCTGCCAAAACCACAACTCTGAAATCACGTAGACATTCATATACCCAAATACCAGCCGTGACGTGTGCATCCACGTGAAATTTTGTAGATCCAAACATATCACTCCTTGTCAAGATGTCACCAAAGATTATTCCAAAATGACTAACACAATGAAATAAAATACATTTGATATTAAATTTTCAGTCCATGTGTTAATACATTTTGTATCCACCAATCAGATCTTAAACTTCAGCGTTGATACTAATTATCATGTCCAACAAGACAATGAAGTCTGATTGACACCCATACATACTCAGCCCATTCCATTTGTTCATAACTTTACAGCCCGTGTCATATACTAAAGAAGCACAGTCTAGGATTGAGTTGAGTCTATTCCATATAGCAATTTAGTCTGACCAATACATAACCGGGCCCAAGATAACCTTTAAATCCGATCCAAAAGACTATACGCACCCTAAGATTACGGGTATTAAGGACCCCTTTTGCACTTCATAACCCTAATAAACACACTTTAGCACAAACCCTAATCTCAGCATAATATTCTCCGCCCCCTTCACCTCTTCACTTTGAATCCAGTCACCATCTCATCACCGTTTCAATAATCTATATCCGAACCCACAATAACCGATTAAACACAAACACCATCTCGCCCGTATTAGTTGTCTTCATTTTCCCGTCATACGAATCAAGAAAACACTTGAAAGGCTTCGAGATCCGTTAAAGGTTCTCACAGGTAAGTATATGTGTTATCGTTTTTTTGTTGTTAAGGTTGTTTGATTTGTACGAACGAGGACAAAAGAGAGTAACATAATTGTTATTCTTATGTCTTTTGATTCGGATATTGAATGAAGCAAGGCTTCGATAGATCTATGATGATATATCTCTATGGTTTAAGTCTTTGGACGAATTTTGTGTACCAAAAAAAAAGAGATAAATCTGAGATTCACTATCGCACCGTTTGATTTCTTTGATCTATGATGTGTCGTTTCGTGTGAATGATCTTTTAAAGATTTTGAAAAGTTATTGTACCTCACGCACGAAAGAAACTGAGATCAATAATAGAATTATTTTCGTTTAATTTAGTTCGAGTCTGTGATTGAGATGTGAAAAGGAGATTGGGTTTTAGATTAGATGTGGAGTTGTTTGAGGTTGTGGGATAATTGGATTTGTTATGGTTCGGTTAAGTTTTGTATGACTGATGATGATTAAGGCTGAAGTCACCCAACTGAGTCAAAGCGATGTGTTGTGGTCAAAGCATCTTAGACAAAACGCAACAACATTTGAAATTTTGGCAGCATTTGGTTTAGGTTAGGCCAGACAAATCGCTACTTTCAAACAAATCGCTAGAACACAAATCGCTGGATGACAAATCGCTAGGACAGACAAATCGCTAGAACACAAATCACTGCTTTCACAAAACACAAAACGCAAGTGACAGAGTTGTCACTATCACTTTTGTCACTTTTTCCATTTCTGGAAAACAGCCAACTAACAACCAAAAAATGTGTTCAAACTGAGACACAAATCATCCACGTGAACCACAAATCGCAACACCAATGTCACAATCACAAATTTTGTTTTCATTCCCATTTTGGCTACACTCCAAGCAACAAGTTAAAAATGCAACTCACCTTTTCCAATGCAGTACAAAACGCAACCAAGCACACCAAGAACCAGTTTTTGATGAAACTCACCAAGTACAAGAATTGTGATGTTAGTAAATCACACATCAACACCACAAATAAGACCAAAAAAACAGATTTGATGAGAGTGGTTCGAACCAAGAAATAAAAAATTGAGACCAAATGTTTTAAACACCACAAATAGGACCAACAAAACAGATGTTTCTTCTCGGGTATTAACTCACACGTTAACAAGCAATTTTACCAACGTTGTCAAGACAAACCTTTTATCATTCAACAAAAGTCACACGTTAACACAATGATTTTACACACCAATTGTATAACAAAAGTCACACGTTAAACTCAGTGGAAAACTAAGGCCCAAAATCAGTTAAGCCCAAAACATGATATTCATCAACATGTAAACACAGTGAGTAGTTCGAACAATAATAGGTAAGTAAAACAGTTTGAGCAAAATGATTCGAACCAAAAAAAATGAAACCGACACACAATCAAACCGAACCTAAACATGGCTCTTGATACCAATTGTATGATCTAAACATCTTGATTGTGTGTGTGATTCGGGTGGTCTTGGGTTATGGAAGATGAGATCCATGGTGGAGTTTTAGAGAGAAGTTAGAGAGAGAGGGAACCTTGAAAGAAAAATGTGGAAGATTAGATTAGTGTGTGTGAAAGTTACAAGAGTTCCACCCTTCCCATGTGTGGGATGGGACTTTATATAGTAACTAATATTGGTGCCCCTAGTGGGCTGTGGAGTGAGCTGACAGTGGGTAAAGACCCGACCCACTCCACAAATATAAATACGACTAAGCTATTAATACTAATAATAATAATGCTAAGCTAATATAAATAAGCCTACGAGCTATGTAAATGCTAAGTAGATACTCGGGGTGACCGAGCCTTCATCTGAATATTTATATTCCTAAAATAGATAACTTAAGATTTAACTTGCTTAGTATTAGTCAAATGGTTGACAATAAGTGTAAAGTTATATTTTTCGAAGAGGGTAGTGAGATCACTAAGAATGGTAAGACCATAGGCAAAGGAGTTAGGAAGAATGGCTTATTTGTTATGAAAATAGAAAATAAGCCTCAGGATAAGATTTGCCTAGCAACCATAGATGATAATTCCACTCTATGGCATAGGAGACTAGGTCACGCCAATATGCCTTTAATACAATCATTGGCGTATAAGGAACTAGTTAGAAACCTGCCTAAGATTAAGTTTGATAAACACTTTTGTGACGCTTGTAAAGTTGGAAAACAAGCTCATTCTAGTCACAAAGCTAAGAATATGGTCTCGACCTCTAGATGCCTAGAACTCCTTCACATGGACTTATTCGGTCCATCTGCCATGCGGAGCTACGGAGGAAATTACTACACCTTAGTAATAGTTGATGACTACTCTAGGTATACTTGGACTAGATTTCTTATGGATAAGACACAAGCTTTCGAGGAATTCAAAATCTTTAGTAAGAAGGTCCAAAATCAACTAGGGTGTACAATAGTCTCAATTAGGACGGATCATGCTCGGGAATTTGATAATGAAGTGCAATTTGGAGTATATTGTGATGCTAATGGTATTACACACAATTTCTTTGCTCCACACACTCCACAATCAAATGGGGTAGTTGAGCGGAAAAATCATACTCTACAAGAGATGAGTAGAACGATGTTGAATGATCAATCCATTTCGCAAAAGTTTTAGTGTAACGCAGTAGACACCTCAACTTACATACTTAATAGGATCTTGATTAGACCAATCTCAGGAAAAACACCATACAAAATCTTGAACGGTAGAAAACCTACTCTAGATTAATTTAGAGTGTTTGGAAGCAAGTGCTTCATACTAAACACAAAAGACTACCTCACCAAGTTTGACCCAAAATCTTACGAAGGTGTTTTCCTAGGTTACTCCCAAAATAGTAAATCCTATGTTGTCCTAAACAAAGAAACAATGAAAGTCGAAGAATCACTAAACGTGACATTCGATGAAGTCCTCCACCAACTAAGACATCACCCTTGGTGGATGATGACTTAGATGAGGAAGAAGGCATTAAGATCAATGGAAAGAAAACCTTAGAAAATGACATTGAGTATGAAATAGTTGAGGTTGACAAAGTTGTCAACATTAAGGAATCCAAGAACCATCCAATTGAAAATGTCATAGGAAACCTAAACCAAAGAACCCTTAGGTCACAAGCACAAAACAAAAGTAATTTCTTTTGTTTTATATCTACCGTAGAACCTAAGAATGTCGGTGAAGCAATTAAGGATGAAAGCTGGGTAGTTGCCATGCAAGAAGAGTTAAATCAATTCACCGCAAACCAAGTTTGGGATCTAGTACCTCCACCTAAGAATCAAACCATCATAGGAACTAAGTGGGTGTTTAGAAATAAACTCGATGAAAATGGCGTCGTAACTAGGAATAAGGCACGGTTGGTAGCATGAGGCTATAACCAATAAGAAGGAATAGATTACGATGAAACTTATGCACCCGTAGCTAGATTAGAGTCTATTAGGATCCTCCTTGCCTATGCTTGCGCCTTAGACTTTAAACTGTTCCAAATGGACGTGAAAAGTGCATTCCTAAATGGTTATATCAACTAGGAGGTATACGTTGCACAACCTCCGGGATTCGTTGATTTTGAAAAACCGAATCATGTTTATAAACTCAAGAAAGCACTCTATGGTCTTAAACAAGCTTCCATCTCATCATTGTTTAAACATGAATATCCCATGGGAATTGTTTAAACATGAATATACCATAGGAATAGTTTAAACAAGCTCCCATCTCATCATTGTTTAAACATGAATAAACCAAATCATGTTTATAAACTCAAGAAAGCACTCGTTGGTACGATAGACTCAAAGAGTTCTTGCTTAAACATGAATATACCATGGGAATGGTTGATAACACACTTTTCACGAAGAAACAAAATTCACATCTCATCATTGTTCAAATATATGTCGACGACATTATATTCGGCTCAACTTGTCCAGAACTGTGCGATGATTTTTCAAAGATCATGCGTGACGAGTTTGAGATAAGCATGATGGGTGAATTAAATTTCTTCCTTGGTCTACAAATAAATCAAATGGAAGATGCTATCTTCTTTAATCAATCTAAGTATATTAAGGAGAGGCTTAAGAAATTTAGTTTAGAAGAGTCTAAGCCCATGAAAACTCCTATGTCCACGAAAACGAAACTCACGAAAGAAGTGAATTTGTGTTTCAAACTTCACATTTTTAATGTGACAAAACATTTTTATCATAAATATACTTTACAAATTATTTTTGAATTATAAAGAAATTTTTTACAGGAAAAATAAGTTTAAAAATCTTAACAGCTATTTCCCTCACAAAATCAGCTCCAAACTTCCCCAAATAAATTTTCACCACTAAAAGCAAAAATTAGAGCGTCCTTGTCTGGCACGGTACCACTAAATTTAGTGGTACCGTGTGGTATTTAGTGGTACCGTGATCCTATAACGGGCAAATTTTTTCTGCCTATAAATACCAGCCCTCTTCACAGTTTTTGGACATCCTTTTACACACACAACTTTCTGAGTTTAAAACTCTTATCACATCTTCTCTCCTTTGATCATTTAGTTTAGTTTTCTTTTGTTTAAAGAGTGATCCAATCATCCAACCAAGTGATCACTTTCATTCCTCTACTAGTGCAAGAGAAGAACACAAAGTATCAAGAAGATACAAAGTGTTGTAGTTATAGTTAGTGCACTTGTAACATATTGTTACATACTTGTTGTATCCTAGCATACACCAAGTTGATATTTCTTTTATGTAGTTTATGAGAGTAGATTATTGTGATCTTGTTGAGATCTTGGAGATCTCTTGTAGCTTGTGTGCTTGAGTGTTGATCAAGTGGATCAAGGGTAGATCGTGTCAAGTGTGTTGATTGTGTGATTTAGAAAGGATCATGTGGATCGTGGTAGATTGTTACTAGCTAAGATTAGTACTCGACATTTAGCTTAGTGTCGGAAATAAGGATAAGCGACGTTGTACGGTTTTCTCCGCCTGAAGGGAGCTTTGTTGACATAGTGCTTAGAACTCTCGAGTTTGGTACTCGGGGAGTGGAGTAGGGCGAAGAAGAGCTTCATGACCGAACGACTATAAATCTCGTTGTCTCGGTTTGATCTTCCCATCTCATTTCTTTATACTTATTGTTAGCTTAGCATTCGTATTGGTGTTGATTGATTTCACAAAAGAATCGAATCAAAGTTTTTCACAAGTAAGGTTTTATAAAGTTTTAAAAACCGGTAAAACTATTCAACCCCCCTTCTAGTTTTCCACAAAAATTTAAAACCTTAATTGAACTACCTGATTTCATTCTAAGTTATCACTTTTGTCATTATAAATCCTTACAATCATTACCCATTTGTTGAGCCAACTGACGGGGTACACTCTTAAACTAATGAATTTGGTACAATCTTGAACTAATAGACTGAGTACAATACTCAAGTATTATCTCTGAAACAATCATCTGTATCTTTACCTTACCCCTTAAAATACTAGCTTGAGTCTTAATATTAATTACAGTATTTTTGCTCACTATCGAAACTTTAGAAGAGTTCCTGATTTCACCTGGGAGTGTGAAGATCACAATTCACCACAATTACTCTCACCTTTTCCCATACATCTCAATATCAGATAACACACACTGAATTCTGGGACGGAATCCTCTTTAACACTGGGAGAATGTAACAACCGGAAATTTTACGTCAACCTTTAACTATAAACTTTAACGTTTTATCCAAACCGTGTAAATTTTAAATTTTACGTATAACTGTTGAGTTATACTGTGCATAATAAGAACCACTTTTAGATATTTTAGATCACATTTCTACTAACACTTTAAAAAGGCTTATACACATTTAAATTTTCTACTTATTTTAATTACATGAACATTTAACTTTTACGAGTAGCCGGGTAAGTTCACCCGTGTACGTCGTTAAACGTACATTTAATTTAAACCAACTATAGACTATGCTTAGTCTACATATTTTGTACATTTTAATTACCTTACAAGCATATTTTATATGTCACATTTTATTTTTCCATTTGTAAATAAACTGTGCATATTTTACATTTAACACGTTTACGAGCTAAGCTTTTAGTTTTAACAACGTTTAAACACGACGATAAACTCGTGTCTCATCTAAAATACTAAAATTAGTTATTCTTACAAGCTATAGCATTTTTTTTATAAGTTTTGGATTTTTACGTTACCCGGTATTACGTTCGCGTATTTTAAAAACTTCACATTTTCAATTATCGGGACCAAACTACACATTATAACCCTTTAGATAAAACATCAAACCAACTCTTCCATTCTTTTCTTACAACAAGATCACTCCTTCCATACTTATCCCTTGATTTGTGGATCATGTTCTTCAATTTCTTTCTAATATATAATACATACCACATTACTTTCATTCTATCAAACTTGAAACAAAAACCAAATTTAAATGTTTTATATCATACTAGACTAATATTACGTTTTAAGCCTTTTAACTTAAATCATGTAAACCGGAAAATGACATTTAACGTAAACTGACATTATACAAAGTTAAGTTTACATAAAATATATGTTATATGACTATTTCTATCACATTTATAAGTTTACACTTTTTATTTTCAAGTCTCACGTAAAACACTTTATGACGCGCTTTAATATTTACACACATGAAATACTTACCCAATACCCGCACCATCTTTACCAATACCCTAAATGCTTATACACTATCAAAATTTATTCATTTCCTCCCAAATACACCATAAAAATCAGCTACTCTTTTAGTTGTACAAAATATCACAAAAGTCCTACACTTATGTTACTTACCTAATGTGTCATGAAATCTATACATATCAATCAAACCTTCAAGTAAGGCTACCCTCCTTTTTTTCCTTCCCATTCACACGCCATCAACAAAATGCTTCCCATCACTTTGATTAGATTATGTTCCCTAGATATTTCAAACCACAAAAGTCAAGAAACCTAACTAGTTTAATTTTTCCTTTCTTTCATTATATATATATATATATATATATATATAGCACACTTCACTCTTTATTTAGCACACACCTTATTCTCTCAACACTCACTCTATCTCAGCTTATATCTAAGGTCAATAACAAGGTTCAAGGCTTTTTAAGGTGTTGCTAAGGGTTATCAAGGAAAGTTAGGTTTTTAGGTACTAAAACTAAGGTTTCTAGTGTTCTTGGGAAATTTTGTGTGCACTTGCTCATCCATATCATCATCACCCCAATGTAAGCATCTCATACACATGATTTTCATTCATTATAAACATTCCATGTTCATTATTAGGGCTGTAAACGAACTGAACGTTCAATGAACATTTCATGAACCGTTCGGTAAAAAGTTCGTTTATGTTCGTTTATTTATTAAATGAACGAACATGAACAATATTTTACGTTCGTTTAGTTAAATGAACGAACGTGAACAAAAGCCACGTCCATTCATTTATGTTCGTGAACGTCCGATTATGTGTTCGTTTATATTCATTTATTTATTTATGTTCGTATATCATATCTTTTAATTGTATAATTATAAAATTGGTTTGTTTAAACAATACAACACTTATAAAACAATATATTTTGCATAATTCAATAAAGTTTATGTTTGTTTGTCTATTTTTATTTATGTTCGATCGTTTATGTTCATTTAGCATTCGTTTAGTGTCTTAATGAACGAACATAAACGAACATGAACAACTCATTTTCTTAATAAATGAACATGAATAAGAAAATTCATACGTTTAAACGTTCGTGTCCGTTTATATGTCCGGCTAAAATTAAATGAACGAACATGAACAAGGCTCCGTTCGTGTTCGTCCGGTTTGTTTACAGCCCCATTCATTATATCACTTGTACTTGTGGTGTTGTAAAACTTTGAAATAAGTTAGTAAAGTTCACAAGTTTCTGTCTCAGTTTTTACAGCAGCATGTTCGACCTTGAAATCATACCTAGACATTTATATAGACCTTGCCAACTTGTAGAATTACATATATGTCTTATGTAGTTCCCTGAATTTTTTCATAATTTTTTGAGTTGATTTGATATTTTTTAAAAATCGTGAGAAAAAGTTACTTAATACCGACAAGAAAATGTATAATCAGTTTGTTTTTGTAAAAATCCCTATCTTATGGACCTTTTGGTTAACTAGCTAGTTGAGACATTTTTAGAGCACTCTTATATCTTTCCATAGATAGTAAAATCAAGTCATTGCGATAAATAACGAATGAGCTACGGTCCCGAGACCGTAGGACTAGTGTCCTGAATTTCTAACAGCTTTGACACCTTGTTGCGTTTTTGCCTCAATAAATAATCGATGAAGAACCAAGTCGAGTGGCTGCCATTTTTAGAAAATAGACTCGAAAATGTTGAACCTAAGCCCTTTTATACAATGGTCTTCTTTAGAAAATAAGCGAGCATTGACCAGATTTAGAGGAAAGTTTTCTGAAAATAAGACATTGTTGTCCCAAATTTTGTTTTAATGAAAACCGACACTTAACACTTATATTCTCGAACTGTAACTTTGAAATAATGTAATTGGACACGTTTATCTATGTTTAGAGAATTTAACAAGGAAAAACGGACTTAAAACAAGTTAGATACACACTTTCTAAGACGGGTTAAATTTGACTAATATAACTTAAATCTTTATAGGGTTTTAAAGTAATAAAAACACATTTTAAATATATTTCTTAAACGACCGACTTATGTAACTTGTTAAAACCTCACTACAAGTATATAAGGGTGCTAAACATCATAAAACTCATACGCATATAGTACATGTTGCATTTTCCTGAAACGACTTAATTGTCTAGGTCGCGTTAGGAATACTCGTCGTTGATCTCGCTTTATTCAATTCTGTTACATTACTTACACAAGGTGAGTTCATAGCCCCACATTTTATTCGTTTGAACTATTTTGGCGGTGAGAATACATGCTTGTTTCACTTACTTGTTTTACTGAAACACTGCACTCATTTACTGAAATACCATACTTGTTTATCTGAAGCACTTAAACAATTTATCGAATCATTTGAACTGTTTATTGAAACACTTGAAATGTTACTGAAACTTTTGTAACATTTACTGAAACACTTTACTCGGTTATCAAAACGCATTATTCGGTTTACATAAATAAACGACTTGTATTTATTACGGACACAAGTACTTAAACATTTTCATATTGCCTATGTCTTGCTTTTCCATTATGTCCCCACTTTACATGAACCGTTAATTACTCTTATGTGAGTAAGCGCAAATGTCGTGAATAGATCTATTGGGATTGAACTTCCCCGTCCAGGGTGTTGGTATACCATGCCAACCGGATGCATTTCATTTGAGGAACTTTGGGTGGTCTTGGGATAGACACCAACCGCTACAGGGTAGATAGCAACGTACTACCAGACTGGAACAATAAACAGAATACTTAAGGTTTCGGTTTCATGGGCTTAGGGCAATAGTAATACTTTATCTGACATTTTATTTGTTACGAATGTTGCCTTTAAAAGTGTCATGTTCGGAAATTGTAGTTGTATGGGTGTATGAATGATTAAAGAACAATGTTTGTAAAGTGGGTAAAAACGGGATATTTAGCATAACTTCACTTTTTGTAAATCTTACTTGTGCACGTTATAAATGTCAAAACTTTGCATTCCTATAAACTATATGATGATTTAAACATATCTAGAAAGTTTCATGAATTTTAGAGTCTTTTAGGTATGTTTTTTGTAAAATAAAGTTGATAAAATTCTTGGGCGATCAGAAGACATTTGGCCGCTGGCTAAACAGCTTCTGATTAAAAAAAATCCTCGAGTTTTGTTTTGGGGCATTTTTGGAATGTTTCTAATTCAAGTCAATGCATCTCTAATACTCCCTCCGTCCCAAAATAATTTTCCCCTGACAAGAAAAACACAGTTTAAACAAAATATAATTATTACTGTTTTTTCTATCTTACTTTTTGTAGAATGATTTTAAGTAAGGGCAATATGATAAACTTGATTAAACTTCTCTATCTATATTTAGAGTGGATAATTAAATTGGGACATCCCGAAATAAAAGCGTGATGTATTAATTTGAGACGGATGAAATATATGATTATAGTTAATTAGTTATTTCTCACAATTCACATTTTAAGATTTATTTCTCATTTGATCTGAGGACCATTTTTATAAAGTATGAGTTTCACTTACGCTCTGTTTTCGAGTTATGGTTAAGGGGAAAAGAAAAGAAGTGATAAAGGTATGAAAGAAAAGAAAAGGAAAGAAATAAAATAGAGTGATTTATGTTATGCTCTTGAGTCGGAAAACTACCTATAGAATGGAAGTGAAAGAGATATATACATTTACAATTATGCCCTCTTAACACACACTATTTATCACTTAAATTAAATAACTAAATATATCTTTAATAGGAAAATGGCGACCAACCTTTCTCCTTCCTTTTCAATCTTTTAATCCGATCTAATATGTCTCTAATAGCTTTTAATGTTCATGTTATTGATGATTGTATCTCTTTAATTGTTACTTAATTGATTGTCGAGCAGCTAGGGTTTGGATTTTTCATTTTTTTAGGGTTTTGTCGTCATTATTGTGACTTTTTCATTACTGCGCTTTTAATTCAATTTCATTTATTATGATCATCATTATGGAGGTTGGTTAGACTTTGATTGGTTGCGGCTGAAACCCTAATTTTAGGGTTTCTTTCTTTTGTTATTGCTTAATCGTGGTTTTATATGCTAGTTTTTCTCGCTGTGGTGAGTGGTTTTGTGGGGTTTTAGGGTTTATTCATGAATGGGGGATTTGATGCAGCCGTTAATAAGAGTATGAGTGAGACGGAACAAAATACTCATTAGAAGGGTTTGGATAGCGTTCCTGGGAACTCAGATGATGAAGGATCGAAGCTTGAGGAACCAGTTGTAGTTCCTGAATACACCTAAGGCGTTGCATTATTCTAAGTTTAGTTCGGATAGCGTTCTTGGTAACTCTGTGAATGGAGGCTCGAAGCCGGCCTCTTTTACTTCCATTTTTAAGGATACCACATCTAAGACGATTGTATGAATTTCTGGACTAAGTACTAATGAAAATTTCGAAGGTACTGATGTGGCCATTCCGTTGGCAGCGATGGATGAGGTTAGTAATCGTTTTGCTAATACTTTATTTGCATATTTTATTGGTAAGTGTCTAGCGTTCCCTATTGTTGAGAACTATGTTAAAAACACTTGGGCGAAGTATGGACTTGAACGGGTTATGTTGAATAATGGTTTCTTCATCTTCCAATTTTCAACAAGGGAGGGTATGGAACAGGTTTTAGAAAACAGGTCATGGCTAATTTGTTTGGTTCCTATAATGTTGAACATATGGACGCCCACCACTCGACTAACAAAGGAGGAAATCACTACACCCCTATTCGGGTAAAACTCCATAACGTTCCTATTGTTGCTTATTCGAAAGTTGGTTTAAGTTTGATTACCACTAAGTTGGGACGACCTATAATGCTTGATGCTTATACAAGCACTATGTGTCTTAATTAGGGGTGGCAATTCGGGTCGGGTTCGGGTTGTCAGGTTGGCGGGTCAGAAAACCCCAACCCGAACTGGCCCATTTAAATCATCGGGTCAGCTACGTTAACCCTAACCTGTTTACACGTAACCCGAACCTGACCCATTTAACCCGTATATATACTTGGGTTGACGGGTTAAATAGGTTACGCGGGTTGAATATGTTAAACGGGTTTCGGGTTGACTCATTTAACCCGTTTTATATACAAAAGTTAGCACATTACACTAGTTAAACGGGTTAAACGGGTTAGCGGGTCGACCCGTTTAACCCATTTAACCCGTATAATTAAATATAAATAATTTTTAATTAAGAAAAAAAATCTTAAACAGGTTGGCGGGTCGACCCGTTTATTTTATTCCCAACCCGAACCCGACCTTTTTAATAAACGGGTTAGATATGTCTACCCAAGCCTAACCCGAAATCTATTTAGCTCAACCCGAACCTATTAATTTTCGTGTCGGTTTCAGGTCGGGTTTCGTGTCGGGTCAGAAATTGCCACCCCTAGTCTTAAGTCATGGGGCCGTAACAATTATGCTCGTGCCCTTATTGAGGTGTCTTCTAAAAAGGCTCTTGTGGAATCTCTAGTAGTGGCTATTCCATTTCCAAATGGGTCGGGGCATTCTATGGAAACCATTGATATTGAGTACGAGTGGCAACCCCCTCGATGTGATACTTGTAAATTTTTTGATCATAAGGACGAGCAATGCCCAAAGAAGACAAAAGTAGCGGTTTCGACTAAGGTGTCGGATGATGGGTTTGTGGCAGTGACTCGTAAGCAAGGGAAAGGAAAATCAGTTTCTAAACCGCAACATATCGATAGTGTTCGGTTAAATAAACCTAAACTAAATTACTACTATCGCCCTATAAGTAAACCGACTAATGTGCATGGCGTAGCTTCTTCATCACAAGTGAATGGCGAGGCTTCTACATCACAACCTAAGGCGACACAAGATGGACCTAGCTCTCAACCTGGTAGTAACATTAAGGATCTTTCGTCACAAGCTATTAATATTATATATCTTAAAAATTCTTTTAATGCCCTACAAGACCAGGATGATGTTTTTGAGGTTGATAAGACAACTAGGCAGTCGACAAATGATGTGGGGAATATTGTTTACGATAGTGATAGTGACGAAGTTGAGCATGTGTTTGAGGAAAAGAATACGTCTATAGGAGGAACAATGTGCAAGGAAAAAGTTGTGGGCGCCTCCCAGGAACATATCGATGATACAAAGAAAAAGGTGGGGGCGCCTCATAGGAAGACCAGTATTTGGTCGGGTAAGAATACGAACTTTGACCTCCTCACGAAGAAAGATGGAAAAAGTATTTTGCGTGATCTACAGGAGAGTGATGATGATGTTGATCTACTGTAGCATTTGGATAGTTTTTTATTCTAGTTTGTGTATGTAGTTAGTGCAGTCATTTTGTAGCATATCACAAATGATCTAGTGGTTGTTCAAGTGGTTGCTTGAGGTTAATGTGTTATTTCAGCCACATTTCATTGTACTTAAATGTTTTTTTGTTGTAATATATTTTATCGGGAAAACCCTTTACCTAAAATAAATAAATAAATAAATAAAAATAAAAAAAACTTGTTTTGTTATCAAGATCATCACCAACTCTAATTTAGTATTTTGGCCCAAATAATCTGACGCAAGTATTTATTTCATATAGCTATTATATGTCCCATTTGATCAAATAAAAGAACGGATCGAGATCATTTCAAGTTGATTTAAATATGAGTGGTAATGTTCACTCACAAGTAATACAGTAGGGCCTACTGAGGGATCCAATTCTCTTTTTGATTGTGAGAGAACATGGCCGGCAATATTTATACAAACTTTACAGGATCTAAATCTTAAAAGAAAAGGTAATAGAAACATAGCCAATCAATTACAAATGAAAAACTTGATGCCCTAAAATTAGATATATCGAAGGAGGTATTCAACTATTCAAGCCACCATACGACCCCCCCCCCCCCCCCCCCAAACACATCAAAGAAAAAAAACCTATGTTTTCCAAGGGTTTTTTTTTAATTTTTATTTTTATAACTATAAAATTGAAAGTATAGACAATTAAATATAAAAGTTTAACAAGTCAAAAACATTAAACTGATAAAAAAAATACTAAACAAAAACTTATAAAAAAAACTGTGTTATACTGTAAATAGAGAGATCTCGAGATGCATTGATTGTAGAAAGTGGCCGATTAGAAGTTCTAATAACACAACCTTAATAATATTCGATGTCGACAACGAAGACCTATATGCCTCCTTTTAATAAAGTAAAGACTAAGAGCAACTGCAATAGTTGGTTTTTGAATAACTTTTTACTATTTCAAAAAGCTATTACATAACTTGAAACCATTGTGACAAAGAGTTTATGAATGACTTTGATAGATGGACTTTTAATCTACCGACCGGTTGATACAATATATATCAAGTTGTTTTCATTAAATGCAAAACTTTGATGCACTGAAGAACTTTATGTGAAAAGCTTTTAAAAAACTTTGATGCATTGGAGAACTTGTATATAAATGACTTTTTAAAACATGGTATTTATTGAAATATTTATTGTTAAACAAAGAAAAGTCTTAAAGAATTTATACCACTGAAGTTGATCTAAGGACGACCATAGGCACGCCAATAATTGCATTGACTAGAAAGACTTTTCGTCTTGGCTAATTATTGTGACTCACTGTATCAACATTAGAAAATTAATATAATGTACTCTAGTTAGCATCTACTCAAGAAAAAACTAATTTATTGTCTAACAATATATACCTTCCTCAGGATTTCCAAACATCAAATCGAACTTTCATGCAAGATAATTCATACTGTAATTCATAATGTCACATGCAAGAAAAAGAAACAAAAACAAGCAAAAGTAACATAATTAAGTCGTTACAGCTCCATTACAAACAAGCAAGAAAAATCATACAAACGATTTATTTTTCTTAACACGCATGAAATAAAACCACAAAATATTAAACATAACTTATGGGGTTGTACCAAAATAAAACACAGGTAATTAACTAGTAAACAAAATTATTTGGCTGGCCACGAAGATCACGAAAATAGCCTATAGGGTTACCTTCAAACGCTGATCTCGATATCTTCTCAGGAAACCTACCTGGTGCTCTCATCCAGTCCCTTCCTGACGATCTTCTACAGCAGCAGCATAAACATCGAAAAACAGACCGAAACACAGACTTCACAACATTAAATAAGCCAACGATAATACTGGAGATGCATGACCACAAGCAACACCAGCAGCACAGCCACGTGATCAAGACAATAAGAACAATGAGATACGGTGTGGAGCCACTGAACAAGCGGTGGATCAGCTCTTCCCGGTCTTCTGGTGGGAATTTTTGGTTGAATAAATTGATTGGGTTATGGAAGAAGTTGCTGATGGTTGAGATGATATCGGAGAAGATGTCGCTGGCGGAGTTGGTTAATGTTTCTGGCGAGTCGTTGGGTAAGAAGATCCCCCTTAGCTTTAGTTGCACTGTAGTTGTTGTCATCTCTAATGGTAGGATGTGTATTCTTTTGCAATAACACTTGCTATCTAATTAATACTATGTGAACTCTAAATTATTTATGATAATACTATAAGGTTAATAGCACGTTTGGTAGAGAGAATTTCAGAGATTAGAAATGAAGTAGAGAATAGAATTCAGAGAATAGAAATGGGTGGAGAAATTTAAAGTCAATTCTAGTGTTTGGTAACATGAGAAATAAACTCGAGAATTGCCAAAAAAAAAAAAAAAAAAAAAAAAAAAAAAAAAAAAAAATCAAAATAACAATTCTAAAAAATATATATTTAAAAAAAAAATTATTTTTTTTATTTTAAAAAAAAAACTTATTTAAAAAAAATTATTTTTTTTAATTTATTTTAAAATTTATTTTTTATAAAATTAATTAAAAAAATTATTTTTTCTAAATAACAATTCTATAAAAAATATTTTTTTTTTAAATTATTTTTATAAAAAAATTATTTTAATTTTTTTTTAAAAACTTATTTTATAAAAAATTTATTTAAAAAAATTATTAAATTTTTTTATAAAATTATTTTTTAAAAAATTTCGTAAAAAAATTATTTCGTAAAAAAATTCATTTTAAAAAAATTATTAAATTTTTTTTTATAAACAAATTATCTTTTCATCAATTTCGTAAAAAAATATTACAAAAACTAACAAATTCTCTATCAATTCTTCAATTTCCCAACAAAAAGTGAGGAAATGAAACTTTAAAAAATTACACTACCAATTCTCTATCAATTCTCTCCAATTCTCCGCTTTTTTATTTCTCTGCTTAACCAAACACAGATATGATGCCATTTCCATTCTCCACCCTTATTTCTCGATACCAAACATGATAATACTATAAGATTAATAGTTCCTTGGTTATGACTCAAGTGTCATTTCTGCCCCCACTACATTTTGAATTTGGTGTAATTTTGATTATCATCCCTTTTTAACAAAATATTATTAATAAGAATCTAGCAAAAAGATAGATAAGAAAAGAGATAATTTCATATATATTCAATCCAAATACAAAAATATTATATACTCTCTCCGTCCCAAATTAATAGTCTCTCTTTCCATTTTGGGTTGTCTCAAAATTATTATCCCTTTTAAAATATAGTTGTGAAGAATATAGCAAGTTTACCATATTGCACCTAATGATACTAAGAATTACAAGGATAATTCAAAGATTTAATTAATTGCCTAAGGGTAAAACTGTCATTTTGCAAAAAAGATAAGAGAGAAAATGCAGTAATGATTATATTTTCTTAAACTGTGTGTTTTTTGTCGGGGGCAATAATTTTGGGACGGAGGGAGTATGATGTTTACGTATGGTTCGTAAGCAAGGATTAGTCGGCGAGATGTAATTAATCGTATGTTTGATTTCCCTTATTTGGTAAGAACCCTGAGATAAAAGTGTATATCAAAAGCCGGAGTAACGCTCACATAAATTAAGGTTTATTATGTCTGTGAAATGGAGAAGATGAACTTGATCATCTGTTACGAAATACATCTATATCTATAGTGATGTATTTGTTGTATTACTAAGTTATTTAACTATTTATTAGTCAAACAACTTAGTAATATTTCTAAGATATAGTTTACCACTTAACAGTTAATATAAATGAACAATTAAAACACACAAGTATAATTTTCAACTTTAAACTTTTATTTGAAAAAAATTAAAGAATTATATTTAAGTGTTTGTGAACTAACACTTGGGATAAAATGACAAGTATGTGTGTGATCTCCTCGCTAAACTTAAACACAAACCATAGTATGTGTTTAAGTAAGAACTATACTAAACCAATAGATTATAAAATCTAGGATTTACTTATATTTGGAGAAGGAAAACGAGCTCTTGAAAGTGCTTAAAACTTTTAAAACAAGAGATACTTTTCCTTCATTAAAACACTATATTTATATGTGGGGACAAAGTGAAAACCGGTATGATAAAGGATATGTGTCATCATCTATCTATTAGGCAAAAGCACATCTTGTATGTTTGCCTTTATTCCTAGTATGGCACCAACATACTTTTGGTGAAACACTGATGACAACTGTTTTGTACCTTTACTGACTAAAGTAACATTTTGACTTTGTGATAAGTAACTTTCACTTGTCTCTTCAAAAAGTTTCACGCCTATTTATCATAAAGTAAAACATCCTACCAAAATGTTTAAGTATCAGAATTTCTTCAGTGAGTCAATGTGTTATGGTCATCACACACTAACTCCATCATCCTGATCATGATCCTTATCTTCACTCTTTGAGTACCACCTCAGTTTGTGATGAGTCTTTCTTCTTAGACTATGAGGATTTCTTGTGGATGACTCCCTGAACGCAATCATGCCTTCAGAGACTTATATTCTACTTAGGTTATTTTTCATTCAAATCTATACTAAAAAAGGTATGCATTGAATTGGCCCAACAATATTTAGTGTTTTGGGATGTCTGTAGGATTAGATCCAACAGCTCTGCAAGAAACACGTGGAGGTTATCCCATGGAGTAGATAAGAATGACACGTGGTCATGTATTCTTGGTCCTTGGTGTAGAGGAATCCTCGTACGATGTAGTATGACGGTCGTTATGTTTGCCGCACCGGCATTACACCTATCTTTATGTCACACGTGTTCATAGTATAGTAATTATAAGAAATGACAACTCGCAAGACAGTTGTAGCCTGTACCGGAATTATCCAAGCATTGGCCTGGTAGATATTGTAACACCCGTTTCCCGGGTGTTGGGACCCCACCTTAGATGAAAGAGGACTAAAGACCTTATATGATTGGTCAGTCAACATTTGTTGTGTAGTGGTCAAACCCGATAGTCAAAATATGACTAAAGTGGTTATGTAATATGATGTATAACTAAAGGGACCTAAGTTGCCATTGTGGTAAATATGTTAAAGGTATTATAAGTTAGTAGTGGCTAAAGTAAGAAGAAAGAGACTTGAGGGACCATTCTTGCCAATGGCCCAAACTTGTGTTTTAGCTAGATAAATCCAGGAAAGTCAAGACATTTCCACCATATTCAAGAGATGGGTGGAATTGTCGGCTTAGAGAGAAAAATGGAGGGAAGATGGAACTTTGATGATCAAGTGATAGATGAGATGTGTTCTTGTCAAAGGATAAGCTTAAACCATGATTCCCCTTCAAGTAAGTATCTATGTTCTTGATGATTATAAGTTATAGTTAGTGGGTTTTCATCATATGATCAAGATATGATCATATGATGATGTAGAAAGAAAGATGAGTATGTTTTGATGGGTTTTGATAACTCTTGTTATGTATTTGATTGTTATGTTGTTAGGTTTTGTTATTTTGTGAAAGAGGATGATGATGATGGAAGATTGTGATGATGATGATGTTCTTGATGTTATCTAGCTTGGACTAAGGTAAGTAAAATGATGGTAGCATGTGTTATATGGATTTCTAATGTATATGTGTTATGTATGTTTTGTGGTTAGTAATAAGGAATTTGAGATGTGCTTATGTGCCATAATGAATGTGACCTAAGTGATGATTATGGTTGTTAGAGTAAGTTGATGTCAAGTGTTAAAGTAAGGATTAGAATGTGAGCCGCCAAGTAAGTGTTTAATGTATGTGATGCATATGTGTGGTTTGAAGTGTAATGTATGTTATGATCGTTTTACTTACTAAGCCTTTGTGCTTACGGTTTAGTTGTCTAACCGTTTTGTAGGTCGACATGTTTATACGGATGGCTTGGAATGATGGAACAAGGAGTTGGTTAGGCAAGAATGGAGGTAGTTGTATTTGAGATGCTTAGGTAGAATACCGAGCTCAAGTATAAAGCTTGTACCCCCGTTGGTCTTTTATTGATTTGTAAAGTGTAGTCATGTGTCAAAATGTATGTCAAAGAGGTCATGACAATTTGGGAGTCTAACGATGAGTCAAAGTGTAGTTTATGTGTTTATGCATAAAGTTAAAGGGGCGTTTGGTTTAGTTGTAAATATACCCATTTTGGGTAGTAATCGGGTCAAGTGTTGTTGGAACATGGTTTATATGTTAAGTTATTGACGTTGGTCAAGTTTGGTGTAAAACGAAAGTCGTATGGGTTGTTTGTAGTGAAAATGGGTTAAAACGGGTTATTTGCATAACCCGTCTAATTTGTAAAAGTACCCTTTCGGGGAGTCGTTCGGTAAATATTTTTGTATGAAAATGAGCCCAATGGCATACTAAAGAAATTTGGAAAGTTTCATTAAGTTTCGAGTCTTGGAAGTCGTCTTTCCGGAAATTAGAGTAAGTTGCTAAAAGTTATGGTCTTTGGTAAAAATCTGAGAATGAAGCATAAGGCCTTCCACTTCTGGGCAATAAGGCCTTCCTCAATTAAAAGTGGTTTTATGTGTTTCTGAGTAACAGATCATATGCCCTCATGGGTTGAGCATAAGGCCTTCTGCCTAAAATGCATTTTTCACCCATTCTGAGTACCAGATCATACGCCCTTCCGGACCTTGGGCGTATGGTACACAAGTTGTTTTGGTAGATTTTTGTCAATGTTCGAAAAATCACATCTTTTAAACCGTAGGTCGTCACGGGTCGTGCCACCTGTCGTTTTGAAGGTAATTGAGTGTACTTTCATTTAAAAATAGTCTCAAGTCCTGAATGTGTACCCATTTTTTTCAGTTGTCAAAAGAGTGACCGGATGTCTATAAAAGTCAAGCATTTTCGCGTAAAAAGTTTTAATTTTTGGTCTAAGAGGGCACGGGGTGTAACAACTTGGTATCAGAGCCAGGTTTAAGTGAATTAGGTTTCCACTATAGGTTGCCTAGACTTAAACCACTCGTAGACGCGTTGTATGTAAGATAAAGTAATGCGAATTGTAAGTGCCTTTGAGGTATGACGTAGAGATGCTTATATTAATAATGAGATTAGATTATAGCTAAGTTATAATGTGAATGTTGTCATGTGGATGTGGTGATATATAGGAGTAACGAATTAGACGCGAATTATAGATTGCTTTAATTATGCGATGGAATGCAGGACGTGGTAAACGTATTTAAGTCAATAAGTGTGGTACGTGTTTTATGGTGTCAATATATATGTGAAGTAATTCTATGTTTGAATGTATTATGCTAAGTGCTAAGTAACCAAATGATAATTTTTGTGTCGGAAGTCTAAAGTTTTAATTATGTGAATCAAGGTCTTAAAGGTTATGAGTTGTAGGCGAAGAATGTGTCATAGTATAATACATAAAAGGTCGAAATTACTTAGATTGCAATAATAGAGGTGATATGTGTCGTTTTACACATATCTTTTCGTCCAATTTTCGAGTCAAAACAACCAAAAACACTTTAAAACGATCAAATAATGTTAAAAATATCTTTGAAATGTGTTTTTGTGTATTCCATATGCCAAATGATTGAAAACGATTGAAAAACAAACAAATTTGCATAAATGGCAAGTCTAGTCCCTCAAGCTTGAAAAAGAAAATAAAAAAAAATAAATAAATAAATAAATTTTTGGTCCTTGGAATAATAAGCTTGGCAAAAATGGTCCCTGAGATTACATGAATTACACATTTGGTCCTTGGTTTAAACTCTTAAATCCTATACTACTTACACAACCGGATCCAAAATAATGAAAACCCAAAATTAATCCCCAAGCCCATCACCACCCACAAAAGCCCACACCCTTTCTATTTCCAAAACCCAACCCTTAGCTAAATACGGGTTCCAAGTGTTTAGTCAAAATCCCCAAAAACCGGTCAAAATCCCTAACACACCCAACTCTTGTCTTCTACCTCTCTCCCGCCAAGAACACAAGCAGCCAACACAACCATCACTATCCACTACTCCCCAAACTTTCACCCTTTTCACTACCTTCTCTTCTCCCCAACACTGAAACCCATCTCCTTTTATCTTCCCCCTCATCCATGTCATCAATCCGAGGGATTATTTGAGCGCCAAAAGATAATCAAGAGCTGAGATCATTTCTTTTTAATCCTACGGTTGGAAATTGCTTCCAAGTAGCACAAAGATGAAGCCAAAGCTGTTTTCTCACACAGAAGAAACACAACCAAGTGAAGACCCCTAGTTTAGCACTTAGTATAAATAGGGTAGGATAGTCTCATTTGTAAGGAGGATTATTTTAGCTTTAAATTCGGTATGTTTTTATTTTTTAGTTGTAATTTTCGTTAAGCAGAGAGGTTTAATTTAGCTAAGTAATTTAAGGTAATTTGTATTTCTTTATTTCGGTTGTAACTTTTACTTTTTATTTTTAATATAAGTCAAGTCTATTGTTTAGTTATTTACTGCTTCAAATCTGCCTAGTTAGTTCTTGTTACTGCGTATTTTTATTTATTTATTAGTTATTTAGTGCTTATGTGGTGAATGTTTTTGTTTGAGTTGGATTTGGATCGGTTAGTGTTCATTGTTTGTGTTTGTGGTTATTGTGGTTATTGTGGTGAATAGGTTACTGTGTTTGTTGTTCTGATCTTAGTTTAGTAACAGCCCAACCATTGCTCTTGTAGTTTAAGTTGTTCTTAGTTTAAGATTAGTTTAATGGTTCTTGGTTTAATCTTGTGCTTATTGAATTTTGTGGTGCATGTTTTAGTTTGAGTTGGATTTGGATCGGTTAGTGTTTATTGTTTGTGTTTGATTTAGTAAGATTTAGTGTAGCTATCTTGCCTGCTTTAGTATAGTTTAAGATGTTGATTTTTGTTTTGAGTTCTATTGGTTTAAAAACCTGTTTTTAGCTTATCTGTTTATCTGTTTACTTTGAACTTTAGTTTGAGTTTTTGCAAAAGATAATCAAGAAAAGAAAAAAAAAAAAAATAGATTTGTAAAAACTTTGACAGTCCTGGGGTTCGAACCCAGGACATTTAGCACACACAACCAAAGCAACCAACCACTGCACTCTTAATCTCTCTTTAGTTAAACTTTACAAAATTTTTATTTAAAACCCCTTTTATTTTTATTTTTTTTCTTTTTAGCTTATTGTGAGCTATTGCTTATTTTCGGCTTATTTAAATAGCATTTCCACTTTTTATATTTTTCATAGCTCAAGATTAGTATAAAGTATTTTAGTAAAAATTTTCAGAATTTTATTTTTCCATTTAGTATTTTTAATCAATTATTTTCTTTTAAATAGTTTTTAATTTATAAAAAATTATTAAAAAGTCAAAAAAAAAAATATTTTTCTTTTTTTCCAAAATTTTCTTTTTATATTTAAGTCGTAGGAAAATTAATTCGGTACTCATAGGGCTAATATTTTTTAGAGTTCACCTTTATTTTTGCGCGTTAACGTTAATTTTAATTAAAACGTGCGTTTTTTAGTTTTAAATACCTTTTGCGTTTCATTGCTTTGTGTAATATTACCACAACACCAAATAATCTCTAAATCAAATCATCAAGCATTTTAATTCCGAACCTAAAACGAAATCCTCGATTCACACGTCGCTGGGACACGACCCGGGTGATCACTTGCCCGGTATCACACACATCACATTCACGGGTTTTGCAAGTTTTACTTTTCCTAAGGTTTGACTTGTCATTTCCCAAAGTATCACGTGTGCACGATACTATATTTATTTATATATATACTACACACGGATCAAATTTTAGCGCCGCTGCCGGGGAGGTTGTGTTGCGACAATATTGTTTAAGGTTTAAACGATTAGTGACTTGAGATCCTTCTTCACGAAGTTATCACTTCCAAAAAAAAAATTATAAAACACAAAAATATTTTTCTTTTCTTTTGTATATATATTATCATATAAAAACAAAAATACAAAATTATTTTCCGTTTTTCTTGTTAAATTAATAAAACAATAAAAAATTTACCGTCGAAAACCAAGACAGAATACTACCTAACTGGGGGTATGACCATTAATAAGTTCCCAAACAAAAGATTAAAACTTGCCTTTATGTCGCTTGCGAATTCGGCTCACCTTTGATTGATAAACAACCTATACAAGTGGTTTAAGGTAGGTCTTGACATTAAATTGCAGACCGAAGAGAGATCCATTCTTCTCTCCCGCCACTCTGCGCGTTTATCTTTTGAAGAGCTACCGTACGCTTGTTTGATTTAAGGTTTAAGTTCACTTGTGTTTTGCCTCGGTCTTGTTTTAATTGAAATTGTTTTTGTTAGTGCATGCGCACTCGTTCTTCTCCGTCAACAAGTCCTTTACGTGAACTCGTGCATACCTCGAGAAGACGTAATCGAAGACGTAATCGTGGGCATTCCGCCCCAATAGCCGGACCCGAGATTCGTGCTATTCCCGTTCCTCCCATTGTCACAATGGCGGAGGAACGTACCATGTGTGAGCTTCTCCAAGCACCCACCGAGGGTTACGGAGATGCCATTGTTGTTCCGGCAATCGTTGCCGATAGCTTTGAGCTTAAGACCGGGTTGCTATCCTTAGTAACTTCGAGTCAATATTTCGGATTTGAGAGGGACGATCCTCATTCCCACATTCGATGGTTTAACAAGATCACCTCTACCATCAAATACCGAAATGTACCACAAGATGCAATCAAATTGCTTCTTTTTCCTTTCTCTCTCGAGGGGTCGGCCCGAACTTGGCTAGAAAAACAACCCCCTCGTTCTATTTTAACATGGGAAGATTTGGTGTCGAAATTTGTGAATGAATTCTTTCCTCCATCAAAAACCACAAGCCTTAAAAATGAAATCACCAAATTCACTCAAAAATTTGATGAATCCTTTAGTGAAGCTTGGGACCGTTTTAAAGAATTACTCCGCAAATGTCCTCACCATGGTTTCTCCGAGTTGCATCAACTCGATACTTTCTACAATGGATTGAACCATTCCGATCAAGACTCTCTTAATGCCGCCGCCGGTGGTAATCTCTTGTATCGGACTACGAAAGATGCTTTAGCCATCATTGAGAACAAGTCTAAGGTTCGCACTACACGAAGCAAGCCGGTTGTTTCCCAAGTGAGTGCTACCCATTCTACCTCATCTCCCGTGAGTACGTCTAGCACCGATGCTAAGATTGACAAACTCACGGAGGCTATTCAAGCTTTGGTTCTTTCCGAACAAAAGAAACTTTCTTCCCCACAAACTTCTTCACCCAATCAAGTCAAAGCGGTGGAAGAAACTTGTGTCACTTGTGGTGGTCCTCATGCATACTACAATTGTACTGCCACCGATGGTAGTCGATGTGAAGCTAATCCGGTAGTCGGGTCTCTCAATCAAGGAGGTAATCAATACCGTCCTCAAGTTGACCCAAACTATCGTGCTAACAATCAAAATGGACCACCCGGATTTTCTCAACCCAACAATCCAAATAAATTCAATCAAAACCAACCGAGAGGGCAAAATGTTCAAAATCAATTTCAAGCCCCGATCAATCAATACCCAACCCAAGGGAGTAATTTCAATCAAGGCTTTCAAGCTTCTCATTACCAAGCCCCCGTTAGTTCCTCAAATGAACTTGCTAACTACATCAAGTTAAATGAGGCCAACATGAGGTCAATGCAAAATCAAATCACCACTTTGAAAAATGATTTTCAAACCTCAATGTCAAAACAGGGTCAAGAGCTTAAAAGTGAGCTTAGAAATACAAACTACAAAATTGATCAATCTCAAAGAAAAATTGAGAACATGTTTGCCAGTCTCATGAGTTCGATGAATCAAGGTTCAACTTCGGGAGCTCTTCCGGGAAATACCATTCCTAACCCGAAGGGTGAATTAAAAGCTGTCGCCACTCGAAGTGGTAAAACACATAATGGACCCTCGACTCCTATGCCCCCTCCACCGGGGGAGGTGAATCGGGATACCAAGGTGACAACGGACAAGGTGCATTTTTCAAGCCCACAAAGTACCGCACACGTCCAACCTTCGGTGGTCCAAACTCCAATTCCGGAACCCGATGTTCCGAAGACAAATTCTAAGCCTTCAATTCCATATCCTTCAAGGCTTAATGATCAAAAGCTTAAAGAGAAAAACAATCAACAAATGGAAAAATTCTTCCAAATCTTCAATGAGTTGCATTTTGACATAAGCTTCGCAGATGCTCTCGTTCTTATGCCCAAATTTGCATCTACACTCAAAAGTTTGCTAAGCAACAAAGATAAGATGACTGAGATGGCAAAAACCCCACTTAATGAGCAATGATCGGCAGTTCTCAAAAAGCTTCCCGAAAAGCTCGGAGACCCCGGCAAGTTTTTAATCCTATGTGATTTCTCGGGGATGGTTCAATGCCCGGCCTTGGCCGATCTTGGCGCAAGCATTAACCTTATGCCACTCTCGATATGGATGAAATTATCTCTTCCGGAGCTTGCATCTACTCGCATGACACTCGAGCTCGCGGATCGTACTATAACTCATCCGCTTGGAATAGCCGAGGATGTTGTGGTGAAAGTAGGAAAGTTTCACTTTCCTACTGATTTTGTTGTAGTAGATTTTGATGCCGATCCTCGAGTTCCACTCATTTTGGGTAGAGCTTTTCTAAGAACGAGTCGTGCTCTCATTGACGTGTTTGCCGAGGAATTGACCATTCGTGTTGAGAATGAAGAGATCACGTTTAACATTAATCAGGGGTCTAAATGCAACGTTGCTACTATTGATCAAAAATCTGAAAAAATTGATTCGAAACTTTCAAGATTTACGGTCAAAAGTGTTGCACAACATCGTGCTAAGCTCAAAGCAACGAACATAGCCCCTGGTTCAAGTGAATGGTTCAAAAGTTGTAATGCGGAAGTTAAGAGTGTTTTTGATTACGATGAACACGAATCGGAGAATACAACGGAAGTGGTAAAAAACTGCTAGCTCTAAGAGCACACCACTTGCCCCACCTTCAGAATCGGTTTGTCGTATTGATATTGCCAAAAATCCTACTCTTACTTCCGCATCACTCATTTTCGACTCTTCCTATACTTCTCCTCCGTTTGTGGAAAGTAATATTTCTAAGGAAGAGATCGAGGTCTTCTTGTTTGATGCTCAAATTGTTGAGCCCGATGTTGATCCGGGGGGAGATGGCCCGATTTTAGAAAAGATGATTTTTGATGAACCATTGTTTGCTCTCCCCCCAAAGGATGATGTTGTTGTGGAAAAGCCGTCTTATCCTTCCGAGCTCGAGCTCGAGGATGCTTTTCCCGAATTTGAGAGTTTTGTGTTTAATGATCAAGAGGAGAGAAGTGGCAATCCCACTCCTCATCCGGATTATTCACTCTTGGCTTATGAAGCCTTTCGATTTGATATCGATCATTTGGAAGAGACGGGAAGTGTAAATACCACTTACCATTCTTATATGTCTCTTCCCGAGTATGATGTATTTCATTTTGATGAAAATGATCGATATCATGAGGAGTTCTCGATTGAACTCCCTCATGTGATATCTCCTCCTGAATATGATCATTTTTGTTTTGATCTGGAGGACGTGTTAAGTGTGGGAGGAGGTGTGTTGAAAGATTTACTTCTTGAAGATTGTACCCCAACCCTCCCTCCCGTTGAAGCCAATGATGCTTCTGATGATGAAGAGTTTTACATGATAATAATAAAAATCTTGCTTCTCTTCATCACATATGGTGTGATTGCTCTTTCCCTTTTCTCCTACGGGAATGAGGACACCATATTTGACCCCGGTATCGCCCCTAATAGTTTCTTCTATTGAAATACCGCGGGTTGTATCTCATCGGAGTGGAACTTTCTCATGTTCAAGTGTTTATCCAAACAATTTGAATGAAAGTCCGATTGAGATTGGTTTTCCACTTGCTTCCCCATGGACAAATGAATTCGGGGTCGAGTCAAGCTAGTGACTCGGTTAACAAACACATTAGCACCATATGGGTTTTCACCTATATTTCTGACTTCTTTCTCTTTTCTACCACCTAAGTGTGGGGGAGTTGCCCCTGCTGTTGTAAAAAAAAAAAAAAAAAAAAAAAAAAAAAAAAAAAAAAAAAAAGTGTGTATACAAAATAATGGCTATTAGTATTACCTTTTTACGTTCTAAGTGTCGGCATAATAGCCGGTACTTTGAATATTGAGGGCAATATTCAGTTCTAAGTGTGGGGGGGGGGGAATTCTAGCGAATTTGATCATATGTACCATCTAGTACCCCCATTTTGGCCAAAAAATTTTTAAATTTTTTTTCTCACTTAGAACGCAATAAATGGTTATCAGTCCACCATGTCTAACCCACGTAAGGATTGGCTAATCCAAGAGCAAACGGCTCTTGGTAAAGATATATCAAATCCGTTTATGGCTTGCAATTTGCCAAAAATTGTATGGTATTCAACTCACCATATCTTATATAAGTAAAGAGTTGGCTAGCCCGCAAGGTTATGGCTTGTGGTAAAGGCATTGGAAAACCATAATTGGTAATCAGCTCACCAAAGATAATAGTTGTAATTTATCTAAGAGTTGGCTAGTCCAGAAGCAAACGGCTTCTGGTAAAGACAAATCAAATCCGTTGGCAGCTGGTGATTTGCTCAAAATCATTTGGTTATCATTGTACCAAGGTCTCACACACTGAAACAATGGCTACTCCAGAAGTAATGGCTTCTGGTAAAGAGTTTTTTAAAATCCATTAACTTTTCATAAATAATTGCTAGGGACTAGCAATTGCTCAGTGTGGGGGATTTGATATGTGTCGTTTTACACATATCTTTTCGTCCAATTTTCGAGTCAAAACAACCAAAAACACTTTAAAACGATCAAATAATGTTAAAAATATCTTTGAAATGTGTTTTTGTGTATTCCATATGCCAAATGATTGAAAACGATTGAAAAACAAACAAATTTGCATAAATGGCAAGTCTAGTCCCTCAAGCTTGAAAAAGAAAATAAAAAAATAATAAATAAATAAATAAATTTTTGGTCCTTGGAATAATAAGCTTGGCAAAAATGGTCCCTGAGATTACATGAATTACACATTTGGTCCTTGGTTTAAACTCTTAAATCCTATACTACTTACACAACCGGATCCAAAATAATGAAAACCCAAAATTAATCCCCAAGCCCATCACCACCCACAAAAGCCCACACCCTTTCTATTTCCAAAACCCAACCCTTAGCTAAATACGGGTTCCAAATGTTTAGTCAAAATCCCCAAAAACCGGTCAAAATCCCTAACACACCCAACTCTTGTCTTCTACCTCTCTCCCGCCAAGAACACAAGCAGCCAACACAACCATCACTATCCACTACTCCCCAAACTTTCACCCTTTTCACTACCTTCTCTTCTCCCCAACACTGAAACCCATCTCCTTTTATCTTCCCCCTCATCCATGTCATCAATCCGAGGGATTATTTGAGCGCCAAAAGATAATCAAGAGCTGAGATCATTTCTTTTTAATCCTACGGTTGGAAATTGCTTCCAAGTAGCACAAAGATGAAGCCAAAGCTGTTTTCTCACACAGAAGAAACACAACCAAGTGAAGACCCCTAGTTTAGCACTTAGTATAAATAGGGTAGGATAGTCTCATTTGTAAGGAGGATTATTTTAGCTTTAAATTCGGTATGTTTTTATTTTTTAGTTGTAATTTTCGTTAAGCAGAGAGGTTTAATTTAGCTAAGTAATTTAAGGTAATTTGTATTTCTTTATTTCGGTTGTAACTTTTACTTTTTATTTTTAATATAAGTCAAGTTTATTGTTTAGTTATTTACTGCTTCAAATCTGCCTAGTTAGTTCTTGTTACTGCGTATTTTTATTTATTTATTAGTTATTTAGTGCTTATGTGGTGAATGTTTTTGTTTGAGTTGGATTTGGATCGGCTTGTGTTCATTGTTTGTGTTTGTGGTTATTGTGGTTATTGTGGTGAATAGGTTACTGTGTTTGTTGTTCTGATCTTAGTTTAGTAACAGCCCAACCATTGCTCTTGTAGTTTAAGTTGTTCTTAGTTTAAGATTAGTTTAATGGTTCTTGGTTTAATCTTGTGCTTATTGAATTTTGTGGTGCATGTTTTAGTTTGAGTTGGATTTGGATCGGTTAGTGTTTATTGTTTGTGTTTGATTTAGTAAGATTTAGTGTAGCTATCTTGCCTGCTTTAGTATAGTTTAAGATGTTGATTTTTGTTTTGAGTTCTATTGGTTTAAAAACCTGTTTTTAGCTTATCTGTTTATCTGTTTACTTTGAACTTTAGTTTGAGTTTTTGCAAAAGATAATCAAGAAAAGAAAAAAAAAAAAAAAAATAGATTTGTAAAAACTTTGACAGTCCTGGGGTTCGAACCCAGGACATTTAGCACACACAACCAAAGCAACCAACCACTGCACTCTTAATCTCTCTTTAGTTAAACTTTACAAAAATTTTATTTAAAACCCCTTTTATTTTTATTTTTTTTCTTTTTAGCTTATTGTGAGCTATTGCTTATTTTCGGCTTATTTAAATAGCATTTCCACTTTTTATATTTTTCATAGCTCAAGATTAGTATAAAGTATTTTAGTAAAAATTTTCAGAATTTTATTTTTCCATTTAGTATTTTTAATCAATTATTTTCTTTTAAATAGTTTTTAATTTATAAAAAATTATTAAAAAGTCAAAAAAAAAAATATTTTTCTTTTTTTCCAAAATTTTCTTTTTATATTTAAGTCGTAGGAAAATTAATTCGGTACTCATAGGGCTAATATTTTTTAGAGTTCACCTTTATTTTTGCGCGTTAACGTTAATTTTAATTAAAACGTGCGTTTTTTAGTTTTAAATACCTTTTGCGTTTCATTGCTTTGTGTAATATTACCACAACACCAAATAATCTCTAAATCAAATCATCAAGCATTTTAATTCCGAACCTAAAACGAAATCCTCGATTCACACCTCGCTGGGACACGACCCGGGTGATCACTTGCCCGGTATCACACACATCACATTCACGGGTTTTGCAAGTTTTACTTTTCCTAAGGTTTGACTTGTCATTTCCCAAAGTATCACGTGTGCACGATACTATATTTATTTATATATATACTACACACGGATCATAGAGGTTTGATGAATGACTTGTATGTGTTGTGTCCGGAAGAATAATGACCTAGTAAGGGATAAGGGATTGAGCAAGGCTTGTCTTATGGGAACGTTAAGGATAGATAGGTATGGATACGTGAAGAAGATTTAAATGCTCGGATAAGATGTGTGAATGAAATAAGTAACTATAAGATATTAAAGAAACGATTAGGTAGTGACGGATAATATGACAGACAAGTTCAAATGCTTTAAATTATAATTTGATAATAGATTAACGAAGTACGAATGTGTAGTGACGTTTATCTTTAAGTATGAATGGGATTAAGTATGTACTATCATGTTCGTCGTTTATGTGTAAGGTGATTATGAATGCGTGTCATAAGGTGAGGTATAGAATGATTAAAAAGGTAAACTACAAGGAAACTTAAATTAGAGAAGTCACGATTAGGATTCTCGTCGTGACATGAAGTGTTAGAAACTGAGTAGATGAACGAGTTTATATTACGACGTAAGACCAATATGTGGTCTAGAAAATAATTCATGTTAAATGTTGAGTTAATCTATGTCAAGATTAAGGTGAATCAATCGGGATTGAAATAGACAACATTAAAAGAATGAACACGTGTAAAATAAAGTAGGAGGATAACGTGAAGTTAACAAGAAAACGATAAGTGTAATGTAACAACTCAGATGAAATATAACGTGTATATTCATATATTCGAAAATATTAAAAGATAAGTATTACTAAGATGGCGTCAAGGTAATGAAAGGTGATTGGTGAGCGATCGAAGGTGCTTGAGGCAAAGAGAAGAGAAGATGAAAACGTGGTAGTCTAAGAAATGCTTGCATAAGGAATAAATTGGTGATGCATAGAATTAGCAAACTAGAAGTGACTAACTAGTGATGACATGTAGTAAATCGTTTACCGTGCACTTTGGTTAGTGCCGGTGATTATATAATGATTATATAAATGTATGTTAAAGTAACGGTAATGGAAAATAGGTAGGAACGATAAGTGGTATTAGAGATGGGCTAGCAAGTGAAGTAAGAAATAACGCTCTAAGTGCGGATCGTAATGATATTAAGTGTACTAAGGTATAGCGTGAAAAGACAAGATGAAACTAACGAAATAATAATTAAACGTTTAATGACTTGAAGATTAAAGAATGAGGTTAGGGAATGATAGCACGAAATGAGACCAACATATGGTCTCATCATATTTAGTGACTATAGACTAATATTGAGATGGTATAGAGATGGGGTAATGATAAGGTAAAGTATGTGAGGCCTAAATGTGAACGTGAAGCGGTGATAAAGAGTGTTGATATATATATATATATATATATATATATATATATATATATATATATATATATATATATATATATGATGGAACTCAAACGAACAAGTTTGAATGCTAAAGGCTAGATGCGATAAGCTAAGAATGTAAATGAGAATGAGATGAGTAGGTAGGAGAATTGAGCATGTGCATGAACGCGTAGTAATGATAAAGATGTTATGGTGATATGTAATGAACGTGAGAACGACTTGGCGTATTGATTTATAAATGTCTAATAAACTAAAAGTTCTAGACTGAGACTAAAGCAACATGATATGTAAAGAATGACCAAGAGCGGTATTGCTCTAAACGCATAGATAAGTAATGAGATGAGTTAAGGGATGAGAATAAGATTGTGAAAGGTTAAGAACGTAAGTGAGGATGATATGAGTAGGTATGAAGTTAAGATAACAACCTAAAATTATCATTATCACGGCTAATGTGCCTCATTAGCGGTGCTCATTAAAACGAAAGTGTGGGCAGATAAAACCTGATGAGACATGTAAATGACTAAAATGTGTATGAAGAAAGAATGATGCTAATAACGAATGTAGTTAAACCTATGTAAGCTTTAAACACGGAAAAAAGCGGATAGGCTAAAGGGTAAAGTAAGGATGTGAGAAAGATTAATGCGGATTAAGAATGTAGGACGATAAACACATAGAAAATGTGTAATTATAACAAGCAGGTTCATATGCTCTATGAGCTTGCATTTACTAAATAAAATGGATGAGATAATGTGTGTATGTTAAAACGTTAATAGCTTGGATCCAAAGTTATAATGTGAAAGTGATAAAGTGTGAATGATAAAGATCCTTCGGGATGAATGTTAATGATCCTTCGGGGTGAACGTTAAAAGTGGTATCCTTCGGGATGACCAAGTAAATGAATGTTAAGGAATCCTTCAGGATATGTTAAAGATCCTTCGGGATAAAACGCATTGCCTTCATCGGCAAATGGGGTTGCCTACATCCTTGGCAATAAAAATATCCCCATAATGAATGTGTTGATGATATGGATCCAAGTCTAAAAAGGAAATATGAAGTATAAACAGGATGAGAGAACAAAAGTTAAATTGGAAAAATAGGAGTAGTAGTGTTATGTCGGGGGTACATAACCATGAGTTTATATTTCTTGATTTAGATCAATTGGGACGCCTCTCTATGTAAATGAGGAAGTATAAACGAGTGGGCTTATGTGTTGCCGACACGGCACGAGTAGGGTTAGAGAAGTAGAAAGCGGGAGTCTTGAGTTAGTTAGGAATTTTACGGATTGAGATAGGAGGATTAAGATTAGAGTACGTCTTTTAGTGAGGACATATGAGAAACCTATGTTTTGAGTGTTAAGTTTAAGTTGGCGAAACTAAGGAATTGTAATGATGTTTCAAAATGTTATAATACGTAATTATGTCGTGGTGCAAAATGTAAGTAATGGAAATAGTTGATGATAAATGTCATGTGTAATGTGGCGACAAATGTTAAAGTATGGTGCTACAAAGCTAATTCATGTAATATTTCTATAAGTCTTAGAAGGTAATCGAAAATGGCATGAATAAATGAGTGGGCTTATGGGTAGCCGATATGACGTGAGTACGGATAGTGATATGAGAAAGTGAAAACTAAAACGTGTTAGACGTCATAAGAAAAGATAGATATGAATAAAACTTATAGTGGCGTTAAGGTCATGTGTGAAACCTTAAGATAGACGTCTAAAATGAGTTATGCATTAAATTGATAAGTTATTGCTGAGCTTTTCTGATAGTTAATAAGAAAGATTGCTAAAGTGATGCGTGAGAAGGAATTTTGAAAGGTTCCGTTTGTATGGTACTTTGTATATTTTGAATTAAGTTGCCGGTTTTTTATATTGACATGTGTTGGTATTATGTGGAATGTGAATTTGGCCATATATGGTTTATGTAATGTTAGTGTAGAGGCATATGACAAGGTAATAGTGCCGAAGTTTGACTTATATAAAGTCAAAATAGTAAAATTTTCTATGTGACAAGTAGTCATTGTTGGGAATTTTAGACAAGATTGCGATAAGAAGAGTTGTTATAGCGGATTGCAAGTTATGTTTAGGTACAATAAGTTAAAATTTGCACGATCATTTAGATCGTTGCAAGGTTGTGGCCTAGAGAGCATGAGAATAAGATGCATGTATATGATGTGAATTTAGTTTTGGATAGTTTTAGACGAGAGATTTCGAGGACGAAATCTAAATAAGGGGGATAGAATTGTAACACCCGTTTCTCGGGTGTTGGGACCCCACCTTAGATTAAAGAGGACTAAAGACCTTATATGATTGGCCAGTCAACATTTGTTGTGCAGTGGTCAAACCCGATAGTCAAAATACGACTAAAGTGGTTATGTAATATGATGTATAACTAAAGGGACCTAAGTTGCCATTGTGGTAAATATGTTAAAGGTATTATAAGTTAGTAGTGGCTAAAGTAAGAAGAAAGAGACTTGAGGGACCATTTTTGCCAATGGCCCAAACTTGTGTTTTAGCTAGATAAATCCAGGAAAGTTTAGGCATTTCCACCATATTCAAGAGTCGGGTGGAATTGTCGGCTTAGAGAGAAAAATGGAGGGAAGATGGAACTTTGATGATCAAGTGATAGATGAGATGTGTTCTTGTCAAAGGATAAGCTTAAACCATGATTCCCCTTCAAGTAAGTATCTATGTTCTTGATGATTATAAGTTATAGTTAGTGGGTTTTCATCATATGATCAAGATATGATCATATGATGATGTAGAAAGAAAGATGAGTATGTTTTGATGGGTTTTGATAACCCTTGTTATGTATTTGATTGTTATGTTGTTAGGTTTTGTTATTTTGTGAAAAAGGATGATGATGATGGAAGATTGTGATGATGATGATGATGTTCTTGATGTTATCTAGCTTGTACTAAGGTAAGTAAAATGATGGTAGCATGTGTTATATGAATTTCTAATGTATATGTGTTATGTATGTTTTGTGGTTAGTAATAAGGAATTTGAGATGTGCTTATGTGCCATAATGAATGTGACCTAAGTGATGATTATGGTTGTTAGAGTAAGTTGATGTCAGGTGTTAAAGTAAGGATTAGAATGTGAGCCGCCAAGTAAGTGTTTAATGTATGTGATGCATATGTGTGGTTTGAAGTGTAATGTATGTTTTGATCGTTTTACTTACTAAGCCTTTGTGCTTACGGTTTAGTTTTCTAACCGTTTTGTAGGTTGACATGTTTATACGGATGGCTTGGAATGATGGAACGAGGAGTTGGTTAGGCAAGAATGGAGGTAGTTGTATTTGAGATGCTTAGGTAGAATACCGAGCTCAAGTATAAAGCTTGTACCCCCGTTGGTCTTTTATTGATTTGTAAAGTGTAGTCGTGTGTCAAAATGTATGTCAAAGAGGTCGTGACGATTTGAGAGTCTAACGATGAGTCAATGTGTAGTTTATGTGTTTATGCATAAAGTTAAAGGGGCGTTTGGTTTAGTTGTAAATATAATACCATTTTGGGTAGTAATCGGGTCAAGTGTTGTTGGAACATGGTTTATATGTTAAGTTATTGACGTTGGTCAAGTTTGGTGTAAAACGGAGGTCGTATGGGTTGTTTGTAGTGAAAATGGGTCAAAACGGGTTATTTGCATAACCCGTCTAATTTGTAAAAGTACCCTTTCGGGGAGTCGTTCGGTAAATGTTTTTGTATGAAAATGAGCCCAATGGCATACTAAAGAAATCTGGAAAGTTTCATTAAGTTTCGAGTCTTGGAAGTCGTCTTTCCGGAAATTAGAGTAAGTTGCTAAAAGTTATGGTCTTTGGTAAAAATCTGAGAATGGAGCATAAGGCCTTCCACTTCTGGGCAATAAGGCCTTCCTCAATTAAAAGTGGTTTTATGTGTTTCTGAGTAACAGATCATACGCCCTCATGGGCTGAGCATAAGGCTTTCTTCCTAAAATGCATTTTTCACCCATTCTGAGTACCAGATCATACGCCCTTCCGGACCTTGGGCGTAATGGCGTATGGTACACAGGTTGTTTTGGTAGATTTTTGTCAATGTTCAAAAAATCATATCTTTTAAATCGTAAGTCGTCATGGGTCGTGCCACCCGTCATTTTGAAGGTAATTGAGTGTACTTTCATTTAAAAATAGTCTCAAGTCCTGAATGTGTACCGATTTTTGTCAGTTGTCAAAAGAGTTACCGGATGTCTATACAAGCCAAGCGTTTTCGCGTAAAAAGTTTTAATTTTTGGTCTAAGCGGGCACGGGGTGTAACAGATATTTTGCCTTAGCGGGCTCATGTCGCTTGTATAGGCCTTCTGATTGGGCCTAAGTTCCCATACATCATATATAATATACTTGATATACGAGTATAAGTTTTGAATGCATATGTTTACAACATCTTTTGAGTAAATACGACATGTTGATGTTTTAGTTGGTAATATGAAAAGGACCCAAGAATTCAATTACGACATGTTATAATACACTTTTAGATCAATAATCCAAACTAACCAAAGAGAATGTTACTGCATAGTATAACAAGCACTTGGATAAATAATCCAATCTAACCACGTTGGTTAAACAATTCCATGCCAATTGACAATTTATAAGTGCGAACAAACATTTATATCTTCCATGCGCAGGTCAATTCTTTAAGGCTTCAAATCAACTTGGTTTTGTAACATATGAAGAATACAGGTCGTAGTTTACACCACCACATAAAAAAACTAAATTGCTAAAGTTTATCGTATCACCACAAAAAATTCAATGTAAACTAATTAGGGTTGAAAATGAATTTGGATAATCATTAAAACCACACCAATCTTAAACCAAACCAAAAATAGTCGTTGTCACTGTGCAATCCACAAATAAGTGACAATTCAAGAGCCTCATTGCATAGTGTACATATAGCTAGAAGAGTGGACATCAATTCCCCTAGCATCAAGGTTACATCACTCGTAATCGGTCCCAACAAACATGCTAAGATATATGACTAACCTTTAGGGAAGCATATGGTTCCAATGGATTGGTTCATAGTAGAAAAGATGGTGAATGTTTTCATTTTCCTTTTTGGTGAAAAGAAATAGCAAAAGGGGATGTTTGGTACGGTTGAATGGAAAGGGGTGAAACGGAATAGGGGTGTTTTCCCGTGTTTGTCTCATATCAGGAATGGAATCAAAGAATGAACATGGCATTCACTACTACACAAACAGGTTTTTCCCACGGCAAAATCGGTGGGAAATTCCGTGAAAAATGGCCCTTTTCAACGTTTCACACGGAATTGTTCCGTGTGTAAAAACCTTGTGGGTAAATATTTTCTCACGGATTTTCCCACTACGTTGACTATTTTTCCCACAGATATCGTTGTGCGTAATCTGTACGTTTATTACCCACCGATTTCCTACGAATATATTCCTACAGATTTTCCACAATTTTTCAACAAAGTTTCCCACGGACTTTTCCAAAAGATTTTCCACAATTTTTCGAAAAAGATTTCCAAAGGATTTTCATGATCAAAATTTTATATAATTCAATAAATTTTTAATATTTTATATAATATTTTGTTTTTCTTTTTCGGTATATATATATATATATATACACAAAAAATAAATAAAAAAAAAATTGTTACACACACACTAGACGACAAGGCCCGCCCGATGGGCGGGCATGACTCGTAATTTTATTTTGTGAGATTTTATGTATTATGAAACCATTTTTAGGGAGTCCGACGGGTGGGCATGATTTGTAAATTTAATTTCGATGACTTTAGTTATTATGAATTTTTTTTTAAGGATCTTTTTGTATGGGTAATCGACATTGGGCCCGATAGGCGGTCATGGTTTGTATTTTTAATTTAACATTTTAAGGTTTTTTAAAATTCAATTTTGATTGTTGTATCTATTATGAAACAATCTTTTTAAGGACTTTGGTGTAGGAGTAATAGATATTAAATTATATCGGTCTACGTTTGTAGTTACTTTTAAGAATTTTTTGATGAGTAATTGATTTTTTTCCCCAATTTTTAGAAATTTCATGTAGCCAATTTTTATTGATTATTTTCGTTGTTTTCAACACAATAACTATCGGTATCAAATTCAGTATAGAAAAATATAACTGATAATATAGTGTATATTTTAAGGTAATAATTGCAACTTGAAGGTTGATGTGAACTTATACATGGACTTTTAATGTATTTATTTTATTTTTATTTTTTTTAGTTCAGTAACATTTATTATTTAGTGTATACTTAATATAGTGTATAGTTTATGGTAGTAATTACTATTTAAAGATTATCCTGAAGCTATATAAGGACTTTTCATGTATGTATTTAATTTTTTTTTTTAAATCTACTTTATTGACATTATAATTTTTGATGTAAATAATGTGGTTGGTATATTTTTTAGGGTTGTGGCTTTAGAAATACATGCAAGTTGTGTAGCATACTCATTGCTAAGCTATGCTTATAGTCTTGCTGTGCCATCTTTTCATTTTCTCAAATGTAATTCATTGCATCTTCTCCAGAACAATCATAAATACATTATCGAAAACACCAAACTTCTACCTTTCAAAATATCTGTGGTCGGATAAAAAAAAAGGTGAACGACGGATCAAAAAAAAAGGTGAACGAAACTATCCTGATCTTATATCTGCATTCACATGTTGTTAACCTCTGTTATCCGATTTACTTACTGAAAGTATGAAACCCCGGCTCGTTTGATTGTCTACTTGGATTTTATTTATCTGTATGTTTAAGTTAGTAATCTGTAGCTGCATGTGTCATTTTTTGTTGTTTGCCTTATGATCTAACTAACTTGATCAATCATTTAATGTATTATTTGTTTGAGAACATATTAACTTAATTAATAACTTTATGTATTACCTAATTTGGTTACTGACTTTACGTATTACCTTTTTTAGGAACGTAGTAAGAAAAATATTGTTGTTCGGATCATGGTTTTTGGTAGATCTTCATGAAACCTGTCTGTTATAGGTTGTCGTGGTCATAGATCATAGTTAGTAAGGAGAATACTGTTGGTAGGCAAGTGGGTTTTTGGTATATCTTCATGAAACCTGTTTGTTATAGGTTGTTTGGGTCGTAGATCATGGGGGTTGTAAGTTGTTGGGATTTTATGTTTGATGTTACTTTTTTCGAAGTTAAACTAATCATTTTGTGAATATGTTTTTTCCTCAAAAGGGGTGTATTTGGGTACGTATTGGTGAAAAATGTTGCCGTGCTGGTGTTTAATACGATCCGTAATCTTACAGTGTTTGGTGTTGTTATTGTTCATATTACGTGTGTTTCTTGTCATATTCCCGCATTGTCGTAGACTGTTGCCAAATAGAGTAGTCTAAGGCCTAAGATATATAGTTGTTATGGGCTTTGCACATTCCGATGTTCGATGCGTATGCTTTTTAAGTCATTAAAGATTTCATATCTTGTTGTCTTAATTAGTCATTGTTCTAAAGGCCGTTTGTGTTACCTTTAATATTGAATGTCAATGCTTTGAAATCACTGTACTAATACTCTATGGTTGAAAGCAGGAAAATGGATCAACAATTTATGGTTCGCCTGAATAAAGAAACAAATCTGAAATATCAGGTTTGTACGCGGAACTACTTGCAAAAAAGGAATTGCAAGTGGTTTTGTTCTTCCTTTTATGTATAACTTTTTAATTGTAATATGTTGACTTAGCATTATAAGTGACTTAAATTTTGCATTCCACAGAGGTTGCCTACGGTATTTTCCGAGAGATTTTATGAAGGTGAAGAGTACATATTTCTTATCGGGAACAATAGACTCAGGTATATATGTTTGATAAGGCTTATGGATGGTGATATCCAAGTTCACGGAGATGAGTGGAGAAAGTTTGTAGAGGATACCGAAGGTCCTGGTTATGAACGTGGACGGTACCGAAGGTCCTGGTTATGAAGGTCGTACTGTTAGGAACAGAGTTGTGAGGTGCTTGGCTATATTCCGTGATGGAGGAGGACAGGTACGATTCAGTAATTTACTGCCCTACATACATAGTTTTTAGTTTCCATAGATGTAAACATATCATGAAATATCGGCGAAATTTTATATTGTTGGTAATATATTTATTGTAGATTATGGTTAGTATGCAAAAGGTTGTCGACGTGAAACGATCATAGTAAAAATAGTGTTATAATGCGTAGGCAGAGGAAAATATTAAAAAAAGTGTTATAATGCATAAGCAGAGGAAAATATATATGTTTGTTATAAAGTAAATTGAGTTACAACTGTGTTTAATTATGTCTATTTTGATAGCTGGCATTAAGTTTATTTTAGCGTGAACGATGGTTAATATGCAAAGGTGTTTAATGTGAATACATGGAGTCGATATTTGCGAATCGTATCAGTAGACGTTTGTAATAAAAAAAGGGATACAATGCTTAAACAGATAAAAGGTGGGTGGATGTTGTGAATGGTTGGACTGTTAGGCGTGTTTGTTTTTAATAAACGATATTTGTATTTCATAAGATTTTATTAAGTGATTGACAGTGGTACATACTGGTAACCCCTGATTCGTTTCTGGTTATATGTTTGGGTTTGATATGATGGTAAAAAAGGCAAAAATAATCAATGTCTATCAAAACTCATGTATTTAAATGTATCAAAAATCTGCTCTAATGCATCTAAATGAAAATTGAAATCAAGTAGATATTCGTAAGGAAAAATGTTGCTATACATTTTGAATGTAAGTTCCATGTATTTTTTTTCATGCGCTTTTTTTCATGCTGAAAATGCAGATTCTTCCGGGTGATTTTTTACAAAACATATGGAATGAGACATTCACAGTTCAAGTTTAGGTATCGTGAACCATGAAAGGGTGCAGCTGGACGTAAACAGTGTTGTGAGGTCGAACAGGCTGTTTGGTGAGCGGGGGAACAGCTCGTTGCTGATCTGGGAATCGAAAACGGTCAGCCGATGGTATTCACCAATTTAGGTGATTATCAATTGAACCTGGCACTTTTCCGACACAATGGTACCTGTGTATATCGGGAGACTGTCCGGCCAACATTGTTGAGGCCGACCGGGCGTGAGATACCAGGCTATGCAATGGAAAGTTTGTACACTTTCACCTGTGAATCATTTTTATAATTAAATTGACTGATGTGGTATTGGTAAACATATTTATAGAGGAAATAGACCACCATATGTATTATATCGATTAACTTGGTCTTTGTAAATGTAATCTTAGAGGAGAGAGCTCACCACATATGCACCTGGCAAGGGCACACACAGCATAACGATGAGAACCATGTGTTTTATGTTATGGTTGATGGGATGGTGTTGGAGTTTTACCATGTGGTAAGTATTTAAGGAGTACATGGTAATAGTGAAGTTTTTATAAATCAAATTTTGATTGATTATAATTTGTCAAATTTTGTTAATCCACAATGTATGAACAAATTATATATTTTCAACAGTCTGTACCCAAGGGTTTCGCCGCCGATCATGCCATGCACACATACAGGGAGGCGATTCTGATGCATGCTGATGAGAGGTTCCCCGTGAAGGTTGCTACGATCAACGATTCTCAAAGGCCGAATAGGCAACGTGCAGTCAAACTGAACGGGAACTTCAAGGCGTTTGCAGATATGTGTGGGTTCAGGCATGGGAGATTGCTTCGGTTCAAGCTTGTGAACATTATTGTGGAAAGTGCAGTGGCTGAAAACAATGAAATTCCAGTATTTCACGTGTGTTAACTTTGCATCTGGTTGTGGTGGTCCTAAGTACATTTAACTGATGTTGGTTGATATTTACTTTGTGACATTTGAATAGACAGGCACTTACGTGTTTGTCTCACTATGGTGGTAGCGTTGTAACTCTAAACGCAAGACATTTAACCAATGGTGTGTGCTTATTTTTCCCTATGTTTATGGGTGTAGAATACATTATGTATTATAACTGCAGTAGCGGTTTCGACAGCCTGAACTCGGTAGGCTGTAATTTTGTAAACGCGAAAAAATGTTGGTTTTATTAACAGATATTGCTTTGTTTTATTCGTCTGTTACTTTACATGGAAAAAAGATAGGTTAATTATTTAGAACATATCTGTGCAACTGATAAGGTACGACAATAAACAGACAGTCAATGTTAATGAAAGGTTAGTAATGTAATTATGTAATGGTAAAATGTATAATTTAAACAAAAATTTTTAAATGCGAAACAATGCTTCTTTATACACAACGTTCGTTGTTTATTTTGAGTATTTCCTATCCTCATCACAACAAAAGATCTTCAAACCTTTTTTATTCCTGACGCGAGACACTGCCACGTAAAGCTGGCCGTGTGAGAACACTGGTCGCTGGAGAAACAGACCAACCTGCATCAATGTTTGACCTTGACTTTTATTAATGGTCATAGCGAAGCACGGCGATACCGGGAATTGTCTTCGATTAAATTTAAAAGGCATTTTGGTCTCTGATGGACTTAATACCATACGTGGTATAGTACAAACAGTACCAACACTTCCACCTGATATAATCCTAGCTTCAATTATATTAGTACTGAGCCTTCGAACTTAGAGCCTTGTTACATTGCATAACCCAGTTGTTTGATCAATGTTTCTCATGCACATAACAGGTGTGCCTATTTTTAGAGTCAATGAATGCCGTGGGAGTCCGGCTATTTTAATGCTGTTAAGAAAGTCACATGTGTATAACTTCGGATTGAAAGTTGTGTCTTCATCAGCAATACCAATTGAGTCGGAACTTAGATACGTCGTTGAATCTCCATCGAGTAGTTTAAGCATCCTGTCATTGATAATATCCACAAGTTCATGAGTTGGTGCGAGGATGGCCCTTTCTTGAAAATAGGACGGACTATAAAGGTTATTGAGCAAATCTGGGTAAGTTTCTTCTATTATAGTACCAACATGGTCTTCGGAATCAGGAATCAGCATATCGTCCACGAATTCAACTGTTGATTCCTTGTTGTTTTTACCTCCGATTGTTCCATTTCCAATTGACAGTATCCAGTCCGCAAAGTCTTGTATTTCTTTACGTTCGGAATCATTTTTACTTGTTCCGTGCCTCATGTTGATAGTTAGCCGTAGTACCGTACAATGCTCCCACAGGTATGAAGAGCTAATTGATGCATGTACAATTTGTTGTCTTGCACCATTCGTGATGACCGGAAGGATTTGTCGAAAGTCACCTCCGAATAAAACCACTTTTCCTCCGAACACTTGTTCAGATGGTGTTGAGAGGTGCGGTCTACATATGTCTCTTAGTGTCCTATCGAAGGCTTCGTAACAATGTCTATGTTTCATTGGAGCTTCATCCCATATGATTAGTTTGCATTTCCTTATAAGCTCGGCCAGTTCGCTATCTGCTGGGATGTGGCACATAGAATCATCGACCACATTGATGGGAATTGCAAATCGAGAATGTGCCGTTCTTCCCCCTTCTAACAAAAGCGCGGCTATACCGCTTGATGCGACATTTAAAACTATACCTCCTTTCGATCTAATTGCCGCGGACAATGTCTTGTAAAGATAAGTTTTACCCGTGCCCCCATATCCGTATACGAAGAACATACCTCCTTTTGGGCCGTTAACAGCGTCCATTACAGTTTTATATATATCTCTCTGTTCGTTTGTTAGCGTACCAAAGAGTTTGATATGTTGTTCACGTAACTCGTCTTTGTTGTATTTTAACTCATCCGATATGAGTCTATTGTAATGTGCCATAAGTAACATTTCGTTTGGGAAAGGCATGTTTGGGATGTTCCGTAAACTTTTATTGTTACAAAGCAGCATGTGTTCGATATATGTAAGACATATGTTCTTTCTTTGCTCGTCTGAAAGTTCCAAATCTGCAAAATTTAAATGCACATTTTTTAGCTTAATTTTAACACACAAACTAATAGATATATATTAATTTTCATATGCTGGTAACTTTGTAATAACAACCCAACACACACATTTGCATAGTTCATTTTCGCACATCACTATGAGGTATTATTTTTTTTTGTTGACTTTTTTTTTTTAGTTTTACAAATAAATGTTCCATTTTCAAAGCACTAAAATTCTCGTTTTAATAACAGTATTTGGGTTTTTTTTTTTAAAAACGTTTTTAGGCATACAGGAGGGTTTGCAATGGTTTATGGAATACTACTGATTTGTTATTGATGAATTTCGTGGTTAAGTACACGCTTTTAAGGCAGAACTGGTGCCATGATGTTTTGGTGGGTATCTATTAATAACTACTCATTTGCCTATTTGATATAATTATATTTCTCTACAAATGAATTGCTAACAACTTGTGTATAAGTTCGGTTCAAAACAGTTTGTTATAGTACCACACCTGACCTGATTATTTGGTTAGTTTTTTTGGTGGCTTTGAATGTGTATTTTAAAATTATTTATATTTTTACGCAGGGTTTTTTAGTCTGTAACTCAATTAAGCTGCTCACATCATTCTTAGAAATATAGGTTCCCAATTCTTGATCAAACTCGACAACGATTATCGGGAAAGTCGGGTGGGCATAAAGGAAAGCGACAGAAACGTCTCTTAGGGGAGTATGAAGGCAATATCCCAGTGTTATATGTTTGATGTTGCTGCCTGTTTGGTATGATGCTGCTAAATAAGCGCTTTCGGTATGTTTTATGTGAACCTAAACTTTTTATTGTGGATAATGTAATCAGATGTTAGGACATGTATGTTTAAATTACTTGTATGTGCCGTGCTGTAACACGTACATGACAGGCGTACATTCGTATAAGTATGGATGTAGGACATAGAACTCTAAATATTGTTTCCCTCCCAATACAATGTTTAGGTCCGTATGCAGTTATGCGGGCCTATTGAAGTTTTCATCGTTTATCAGGAATTATACGCAAGTTGTTACTTGTTAGCGATTCATTTGTAGAGAAATATAATTATATCAATTAGGCAAATGAGTAGTTATTAACAGATTCTATTATAGTGAAAATTTCATACCTGGATCATTCCTTTTTATTCGTTCCGCGTGTAGTACATCAGTAGCCATTACTTCCCACGTTTTCTCGTAAACAAATTCTGGCCGAGACATGCAATCTGTCAGAATAAGTATGACATAAAATTTCCGTAGGTAGTTTTCGGTTCCCCATAGGCTGGCTTCTAACAACCCGTCAATGTATTCTTTATCATCTTCCAGTAGACCTCGTGCCTGGCATGCCTCTTTGTATGTGTTGTACGTAACACCTTCATATTTTTTAAAATCGATCCAATCCTGTGCGCCCGGGACTTTGTTAATCAGGACCCGCAGGTAGAACAGCTCCCCGGTTGATGGTGATACGTGATGCACACGTCCAATGGACGTGCCTCTTTGTCTTTTTTCCCATACCCTATCCTCTTGCTTCCATACATAGTGTTGTGGAAATTCGTGGTAAAGTAGAGCCCTTGCTTCTACATCAGTTTCGTTTGTTTTCATCCACTGTATGAATTTCGTGTCATTTATGGATGCCTTATCCAACGTACAATCAATGCTTTCTGAAGCATCAAATATGACCGATTGTTCGCCTTCTAAATGAAACGGCAGCCGCTCAACCGGAGGGAATCTGTAATGAATGTCAAATTTGTAAATCCTCCACGCTGCTTCACAAGCCGAAAGATATCTACAATCGTAGTAATCGCTGACTTCGTCTATCTCTTGGTCTTCTACAACCGCTGTAGCCCTATCTGGACACTTGTTTATATATTTGAAAAGGTATTTTATAGAACCCATCTGATTGCACCACTCCACGTTAATATGCGATTGGTACCGCCTTAGCAATCCTAGGTTGTAAGGGACCACGTATCCGTTGTGTAATTCTGAACCACTTTTAGTTACTGTACAACCGTTGTTCCTCCTTTTATAAATAGCGTAACCACTCTCATCTATGACTGTTGAATCGTTAAACTCTTTGGGGAATTTCTTTGTACATTTGTTTTTAACCGTGCACGGACAGGTAGGGCGCTGTGGGCCACATGGTCCATGCATCATATGATCGGTAACGATCTCGTATAGTTCAGGATCTTCATTTTTATCAGGTATTTCTGCTGAAATAAAACGATCAATGTGACGCGTTGTCTTGATTTTATCACGTTCTTCCAGAAAAAGCAGAATATGGGCATGTGGTAGGCCTCTTTTTTGAAACTCGACAGTATAAACAGCTGTAATAGGTTCATAATGGTAAGCATGACATAAATTAATAATAATGAATTCAATTACTTTGTATTTGTTAATAAATGTATAATGATTATACCTGCTTTCAAATGTCCAAAATAATGCCGGTCTTTAAAATCCCTCATTAAAGAGTCCAGTTTTTGTTTAAAGACTCTTGTTATGGCGTCAGGTCTGTCTTCAGGCTTCAACCCCCTCTTTGCGACAAAGCGTGCAATTTCCGGCCAGTTTGGGTTGCACGTAAACGTTATAAACATGTCAGGATATCCGTAAACCTTGCATATTGTCATGGCATCTAAATAATTTTGCATCATGTATCTTGGACTTCCAGTGAATGATGATGGTAAAATAACCTTTTTCCCTCGTAACATGACCCCAGAATCTTCCTGCTCTGCCAATTTCGCAAGTTTAGAATAAGTTTCACTTCTCAAATCCTTCTGTTGTTTTTTAATATACGACATTCTTTCAGATTCTACCATAGTGTATGCGTCAACAATAAATTGTTGGCATAATCTCCTTGCATTGAGTATCATCGAGAAAACACCCGTCCTTTCCTGCAGCCGATACGCAAAATACTCCCTCATTGTTACCCTTGTTCTCTTATTTGTTGGTGTATGATCAATGACACCAACGTGGTATATATCTGTCCAATAACCATCTTCTGCGTAAGGGAATAACAATGGGTAGTGCAATGCTAGATATGAAGGGTGCAATTCACTTATTCTTTTAAGACCTCCCTCCTGTGGGTGTAAAATGATGTCTCTTTTATTAGTTGTTGTGTCAAAATCCCCAACTATTAGACCCCCAATTTCATCAGCCGTGGGTAGATTATAGTTTCGACCATCACGTTCTCTTGTACCGATAAGGCGTAATCTGAACCTTGTTTCATCATGTCTCCTAACCAACTGTTCTCCAGCCATTCTGAACTGACTAACTAATGGATTGATGGTATCCAACATGTCGCGCAAATCAACAGTCAGTTGGTGGTCTACGATATAGCCATTTGATGTTGCTGCGCCATCGTCAAGGCTGTATAAAACGAATATAATTATTATAATATAGTGTTGCTTATCTAAGAATAAATGAACAACATACATGTACTGAAGTAATAATTATTGGTGGCATACCTGACCGAGTTAATCCTATTTTGTATTTCGTTCTGCGGGTCATATATATATAGTTGCGCAAAAACAGGTGGTCTATCACCCTCAGGCAAGAGGCTTCCCATCATGTGGTAATTTTCTCCCTGGATCCTGTAACAATATGCTCCATATCCCCGGTTAACAGACGTATCCTGTTTTGCACCCATGGATGTGAATGAAAACATTGAATTGTATCGCCTAATGTTATCAACGAAATCCTTGCTCTTTGGATGTTCACCATTCATAAGCTGTGCTAACAATTGTGGTGGATTCTTAACTTCCGTTCCTAATTTCACCTTGCCTTTAGCACAACATATAGAGTATGATCCAGTGCCTGAAGATGTCGACCCCACCGTAGATTCAGCATGCCACAACAGTGCGGCGCAGGATTCACACGTGTAAATAGGATCTCCATGGTCAAGATAATATGAGAATAGACGATTGGTTAACTAAATTTTAAAGGAAAAAAGAAAAAAACATCATTTTGTTTTGGGCACAAATGTTGTTTTTGGTAGGGAACTGTCTAATGACTGTACCATTAGATATTCCTTTAAATATACTTTTCTGTCCAGCGTGAATATCTGCTGAGGTGGCATTATGTAAACCGGCGCGCTTAGGGATTTTTTTCATAGGTGTTACTATTTTGTCCTGCAGCCGCTGTGATTTGCGTTTCGAAGTGTGCACACCAGAGTGGATGGTTCCAAGGTACATGGGCTCTTTATGGATTGTTGCAGCAAAAGTGAATGAATAACATATAATGATTAAAATGTTTATTAACCACTTGTTCAACAAATGGTAACTGTATTACGTGTTATGGTCGGGTCTTTGAATGGACGCCCTCTTGGTCTCTTTGTTGGTGTTGGATGTTCACAGCTTGTTTGTTGGTTGATTCCTTTTCCTGTTTTTGTTTTGGTCTGAGAAGGTGTGCGAGTTGGCCAGACACTTAAGCTTCCGACATCTGTTGGAAAATGAAGAAAAATTAGTATAACTGATTGATCGTTGTTGTAGGCAAACATAGTCTGTAATTATCATGCTGCGTAGTTTCTATAATGGAATTACCTCTTTGGACTGGGTATATTGGTGGTCATCCACCAGGTCGTATGGGTTCCACAATTTGCATATACGATGTGTTACCTGTAAGTTCATCCTTCTTTTGTGGTCTTCCACTTGGTCGTATTGCTAAATCATCTGATACAGTTGCCAATGTTAATCATACTATAATTACATTGTAAATTTGCCATTGTTGTATAGCATATTAAACTGTTGTACAAAAGGTTTTTAGATTGTTTTGTTTTTTTTTTTTTTTTTTTATGTGAAGTCAGTGTTTATTAATGGTGTCAACATCCAATAATCTATGACGACTCTGCTTTTAAATTTAATCAAAATTAGCTATAGTCAAGTTACATGCATAGTTGATTGTATCAACATATTTGAGAGTAAAGACTTGTCAAACTATAAGTTTCCTGTAGGCAAATCAAGTATGTAAATATCATGGTGCGTAGTTTCAAACAATTTACTTACCTGTTTGGACTGGGTATATCGGTGGTCGCCCCGTCGGTCGAATGGGTTCTACACTTTGTATACAGGATGTGCTACCTGTTATTCTATGTGTTTTTTGTGTCTACCACTGGATCGGATTGCAGATCATCTGATACAACTACCATCTTAATAACACCACTTGTATATTGTAAACTTGGTAGTGTTGTATAGTATGTCAAAGTGTTGTGGAAAAGGTTTGCAGATGTTTAGTTGTTTTTGAAGTGAAATAAGTGTTTATTAATGGTTGAAAAGTATCATATTGCATAACTATATTTATCTAATACTATATAGTAGCATATACGTTAACAAAATATTAATATTTACATGTAACACACGAATTGTGGTATTTTAATTTAAATATTTGTTTATATTCGGAAATGATTAATTATATAAACTTATATTGCAACAAAATATTATCTTTAGGAATTGCATAATCTTTATTTAAATATTGCTCCTATCACATACTTGAAGCATAAGATAATTACTGAGTTTTAAGTATCTTTAAATGTCATGTCGTCTATAAATAACAGAACAAAAGGCAAAGGATAACCATCTTTGAAAAATCGTTTTCAATGGCGCCATTCCAGGTTTTAGAGGAGCTAAGCAATCTATCTGGATCGTCCAAACTACATGACTGTATGCGTGTTTGGTTTGTGCAACAGGCATGTGAAGAAGCCGCCTGTGCAGAATTGATTCACACTTGTTGCGAGCATCTAAGGAGGGTTATAGCAAAGAACCGAGTAATGATAGTTGACATGGAAACATTAGGACCTCGTGGTGTCGCATTGGACTCACTTGATGCATTGAAGAAAACTCAAGAGAGGCATTGGGTATTGCTCGAATTGATGGGAGAATTGTTTGCCCAAACAAAAGATGCAGTGCGGGAGGAAGAATCCAACGCAATGAAGATGAATCTTTTTAATTAAGTTGTTTTATTATTAGTGTTTTCGTATACAATGTTCAATTATTCCATTAGGTTAATCTGTTTGATGAACAGTTTAAACTACACAAACTAACCACATCAATAAGTTTATTTACTAATTATCTGTAGTGTTGTGTTTGCCTCCTTGCGTATTTTTTTCGACAGAATCATCAAATTCAACAACAACGACATATGACCAGTACAAACTGGTATCCAAAACTTGTATATTGTGTGTTTCTATTCATCAACCTGCTATTACTTTAGTAGGGCAAATCCTTATAGCAGTACAAATTGTTCTAGCAGTACAAATCGTGTGCACAGTACAAAGGCACAACTTACATAATTACAAAGTGCAAATTCTTCAAGAAGTGCAAACTGTGTGGGCATACAACTACAATTGATAGTTACTGTGACATGAATACTTTTTAAAATCTTAAATGCAAGCTTTATTATTCAATTAACCAAAACAACAATCCAAATAACATCATGAATCTTAAAGTAAATAAAATACTAAGGAATAACCCGACTATTCTCAATATCCTTGTAAATATCAGCAACATTCTGTTGTACACACAAATATCAAATATCATTATTCTTTTAAAACAGAATTGTATTTATTTTTTATATTATGTTTGTAATCAAACAATAAAGGTACATAGCTATTTAACACATATCAAATTGGTAATCAAAAAATAGAAGTATGCAACCATCTAAAACATCATAAATTGATAATCAAAAAGTAGATATGTAATTATTCAACACTTGCATTGGACACCAAACAATAGAGTGTTAATAATTCCAAATTTATTTGAAAATAACATAGATAAAATAAAAAAATTTCACTACTAAAGTTCCATTTGTTTCATGATATTGTTTATCCTTTCTTGGTACTCCAATATTTTTCCGCGTCGGTGATCAATATCTTCTTTACACGCTACTATTTTTTGTTCGTCAACTATGATTTCTGCTTCCAACGATGTTATATGTCGTCTAAGCTGATCAACATAACGTATAGGTAGAAAATACCTTACAGGCCCTTGGTCACTTTTTGAATTCGATGATGGATGCTTTGGTGGGGAATTACTTCTCGAACTTTTTTCTGGTGACTTTGATGGGGGAAAAAACAAACGGCCCATGGTTTCTTTGAGTTTGTTACTAAATGAAAGTGTGAAAATATTGTAGATGTTATATCGTTTGTGAGATTGAATTATTATTTATAGATGATGGAAAATATAAAATATTTAGTTTGGATGATAAGTATATACTATAGTAAGAGATATATTTAAATCTTTCATAGCATGTATAGTAACAGATATATTTATAGATGATAAGTATATACTAAATCTTTCATAGCATGTATATTTGAACCGAATATGCTAAGAGATATACTTAATTTATAGTAAGAGATATATGTAATTTATAGAAAAAATAATTTGGATGATAAGTATAGAATGTATATATTTTTAAAAGGCATAATTAATTTATAAAAGATTTAGTTTGGATGATAAGTATATACTATATTTTTGAATAAATATCGAAAATTAATAGGTGGTGATTACCTAATTAATTGAAAATTGGTGTCATTTGTTGTTGGAACGGTTTGTAGTCGTTGGGTTTGATTTTTTATCGTAATGTCTCTTTAATTTTTAATTTACTTTGGTTGTGGTTGTGATTATTGTTGTATTCACCCTCCTCTACGGTTTTACACGTATTATTTATGTGTCTTAATAAAAGAATTATTAAATTTAGATGGTTTAATCAATTGGTATATTTAACCTGAATGCTTAGAAGCTTTGTGGATTCAATATACATATTTTTTTAAACGATATGAAATATTAATGTATAATAAGTAATAAAATAGGTGAAACACATCAAATCCAGCATCAAATGACAAAAGAAATTCAAATCAAACTAATTCATCACCTATTTAAACTGAAAGAAAAACAGACTGTGAACAACGACTTCTAAGATGATGATGAAATCTCAATCTTCATCGCTGAAAAAGTTTAGATCCACAAGGTAGTCATCGGTCACCTCATGACCCATCTTGCGCAGTTCGTCAATCAAGGCTTCTATTTTCATGAGTTTCTTTTGGACGCTATTGAGAACCTGTTGAGACTCTTGAGGATCTCCAACATTTAACTTTAGCCAGTTTAGGAAAATAGATTCGTCTAGCTCTTCTATTAAGTCAACGATAAATGGACTTATAAAGTTAGCATGAAAACGTAAATTTATTTTAAAGAAAATTAGAAAACTTATACGCCATACCTTTATTACTTTGAGAAGGTCCACCTTCTTCAAAGACCGATGCAAGAAATCTCAATGCATCATCGACCTTAGTGCTTGGCTCTCTACTGTCTTGATCACGCACCCCACCTTCTGTCTTAAGATCTGCAAAAGGTTTTCGTGCATGAGCAACCTTTGGTTTTGTCACGGGGGTTTGTGTAGGAATGGCTTTATCTTCGCACCCTGAATCAGTGTGTGGCGTGGGTGAGGCTGAACCTTGAAAGATTTTAGGGTTTGATGATGCCATGGGAAGAATATATGTTGATGGATTACATTATTTAACCAATTATATATATATCCAGTTACTAAAAGCTGGTTATCATTGGGCCTTTTCTTTTGGGTCAAAATCTGTTATATTCGTATTTAATGAAACACATATATACACAGATAGATATAGATATATTTAGACTACGTGTATCATAGTAAAAGCTTTAGAGGTAATTGAGTTTATAATTCACCAACTTAAAAAATGTAACAAATATTCATAGTAATAAAGTATTATTAGCTGAATGACAATAAAGATGGACAAACTATATAGGATAAAAGTCTTAAAAACTGAATCTATGGAAAATCAAGCTATGCGTCATCATATTTCATCCTCGCTATCATCATCGGTACTTGTTTCATGACCAGTCGAGCTGTCGTTAATAAAGCTACTCATATCATCGGTATCAGAATCAGAGCTGACACTATACGCGTTTGAATCAACTTCCCATGCTTCTTCATCAAGATTTTTGTTGCAAATATTTTGACCATTAACTATCCCGTCGATATCAGGCATATCGTTCCACATGTCAGCGTCGACTATGTCAGCCTCATCCAGTGCTGTGTATTTGGAATCGCCTGCTTAAGTACAAAAAAACATAAACAAACAAATACCAAAAAACTACATACTCCTACATCTGTGATGCTGTTATAAATATGTATGCCGCGTGCTTTACCATTAACATCAGTATAAGCCTCATCGATGGATGTATACTGTGAATCACCTATTCAGAATTCCAGATACAAAATTTCATAAGTAAAATATAACTTTTAATCTAACAGGTATTTAGTAATCTACAAATAAAAATAACTATATAATTGGTTTCCAAGAAACAACCTGTAGAGGAGTCTTCAATGATAAGCTCGTCAGGGATAGTATATCTGGGTTTATAATCTTTTAGAGGGTAAAACGGATCAGGAAGTTCATCGATGTTCACCCAAACCCCATCCTCAGAATTGCCTTTATTTTTTTCAAAATCGTCATCTGTATCCTCATCAATCAACATATACTTTTTACGACCTGTGCTGTGTGTTGGATGTGCTTCTTTAGATCCTTCTCTTATAACATTGCCAGCATCATCAGACTTGTGGGTTTAAGGTACACATCATAAAAAAACATGTTGTAAGTTTCAATATATTTAGGTGTAAAAAAATAAATAGGCTATTGCAGTCGTAACTCATACCATTATATCTTCATCATGAATGTAATTGGTATCCCTTTTCACCAATCCAACGGCCTCCTAGGATTAAAGTACACATGTCAGAACACATTGTAATGCATAATATAACAACACAAAGAAACAATTTAGGATATAACCTTAACAAAAGTGGTGTCTATAGATGTGTTTTTCTTCACCAATCTACGCCGTTTAAGTGCTTGTAAAACAGGCTGAGAAAAAAAAAACAAAACAAATGTTTAAGTGGTTAATTCCATTAAAAATACTTGCTAAGTAAGAATATATCAAGTTGATAATAAAACTACTCGGACATGTTATTAAAGATACCTTTTCATCGTCTGATATATGTATAATTGGCATGTCCTTGGTTGGAGGTGGAGGATCATGTTTTTTAACCATATCAGCATGGCTAGGCTGTAATTATGAGGAACATAATCAGATATTTTATTTCGTATATAATTTAAATGAATACTTAAGTTATATATTATACCTCTTCATCGTCTGATAAAATAATAAATGGTATATCCTTATTCAGCGAAGTTTTACTTGGATATGGAGAATCATGATTTTTTTTTGATTAACCTGCTAAAGTTCTATTGATCAGAATGATTTAAACTTACATGGTAACAAATAAAGCATACGTAACTTGTAAGTATATACCTTGTTTGATCGTTTATACGACATTGTGTTTACCTCTCTTCACCAATATATTATCGAAAGTATATGCACAGCAGCTAACACATGGTTTAATTTATAGAGTTGGAAGATGATCATTAATTGTTACAGTTTTAATATAGATAAAGTTTGTGACCATATTTAAAACATATTATGCTCTAAATATAAACGTTTTCTTTTTAAAAAAATCTATATTGGGTGCTTATCCTAAATATATATATGATTTTATTATCATCTCTTAATAAGTGCAACTCGATTGATCTTAGCAAGTAATATAACTTTTTGGTTTTAGTTTGGGCCGATTATTTTTACTTTTTATTTTGGGTGTTTATACTAAATACATGTATGATCTAATTTCTATATTTTTATAAGTATAATTTGGTTACTTTTCTAAATGAATATGGTTTTTACTATAGTTAAAGATTATGACTATATTATACAAAAATATGCTTTTATATTTTATATTCTACAAATTAAGATGTACATAAAAACCGTGAATCATTATAATTTGCTTAATTTGTTGAATGAATGTGTTGAACATGCATCTACTTAACATATTGTTGGGATATTTTTGTTATACAATGTATTTTAAATGTATTAATTTAATAGACGATTTTTTTTATAGTTGTGGTTAGGTTGCATATATCTACAGCTGTATAAACATGTAACATAACATATTCATTCCATTAAATTAAATTTTAAACAAACAAAGACAACATGAAATTAAAGGTCTTCTGATGAGAATGACAGATGAACTTGATCATAAGAATAAACTTCGAGATTTTGTTTCTTCCTCCTTGGTCTCCTAAAAGGACTAAATTCTCTCAAAAACTGCTTATATTTTCTTCTTTGTTCCCTTAGTCTTGCCTCTTCATCCTTAATTTGCTCCCACTTCCTTTTTTTAATGGTTGATCTTTCTGAAACCATCCAATAATAGATAGACTCAATGCTTTCTTCCACCTCTTCACTACGGTTACATTGTACCTCATCTACATGGATATTCAGGCCATTTTTTAAACATGCACATAACTTCTCAAAACTGTATTTCAGAAAAAACTAATATTTGCTTACTTACCTTTGTTTTCATGCGTTTTTTTCACTTTGCTTGCTGCAACATCATTCAACCTGGTGTAACCATGCTGTTAGCATTCGTTATTTTGTGAAATACATGAAATCTTAACATAGATTAGTTATACAGTTAGTAGGTTTACCTTGGATTATTCACAACTGTGATCTCTTCTATCTCGTTATCCCTTTCTCTGTTAATAGTGGAAGCCATTTTCATATTCCTGCAAAACAGATGAGGCGTGCTAAGAGCAGGAGTTTTTTTTTTTTTTTTTTTTTTTTTTACTTTGATAATGTGTATGGAAGTTGGAATGGATTATTATTTAAACGCATTTAACCACAAAGTTGGGGAAGGTAAAAAGTCAATAATTAATTTGCATTTTATTTTCGGATACACATATCTCTTTTAAAAATATATGGATATGTTTTTGTTTATATTTTGAAAGAAATTTTCGGATTGCTATTAACAGTTGGTTTATTTTTTAACCATGTAAAATACATCTTCTTTACACGTTTTCATAGTTAACAAAAATTTTAAAATATTCAATTAAATTTGCATACAAAGTGGATACATACCTTCTTTAGGCCTTATCACATTTTATTTAATTTTTAAACTGTTTACAACTTAATTCGTGTATAAGTTGCATAATTTTTTGTTTATCATATATGATAAAGGGTTACACTATACTGAAAATATATGAGTTGCTTTTTAAAATTGAAATTTGTTTAAACTTATTATGAAAACCCAAACGGCAATTCTTTGACAATGCATATTTTTTCCAATACCTCATTTATGCAGTAAGCTGATATATACATCAGATATATGTACTTTAAGTCTGACCCAAACATTCCGTGTTCCTATAGTGACCCGTTCCAAAGTATTTTATGTGTAGCCACCTGCTGTACAATATTTACCCATCTTATTGCCGCAGTAGCCTAATTTGAACACACTTAATTTCTGTAGTTGGCTTATCAAATCACACTCCTCACTAATGTAATGACCTGATCCCAACACATCTTATTCTTAACTATAGTAGTCTGATCCAAGCACACCCTATTCTTCACTCTATAGTAGGCTGATCCAAACATATCTCAATTATACAACAACTTGATAGACGTGTTAAGTGCACCTAATACTTTAGAAGCTCTCAAAGCAACTAACTGTTATATAAAATGAAATGGGTACACTGTAATACCTGAAATTCAGATAATCTGTAAAATTACCAAATTACCCCTGAAACCATAAAACCTAAATAAATAACTTATAAAATTCTGAAATGATTCCAAACTTCTGAAAATGATCTACATATCAAGTAAATTTATTTCTGGGACAACATTATATTATTTTGAATGTCCAAAAATTATTATTACACACAAAATATATATATATATATATACCAAAAATTATATAAATTATTTAATTTATATTTAAATATCATAAAATAAGGATAATTATCAAATTATTTAAGGAAATCAATCAAGAAATTCGGGAAATTTATTTGGTCCACCATTTATGGCCGATTCCCAAGCCTTTCCCCCCCCCCCCTCCACCAATATACACGGCATTCCTTTTTTATTTTTATTCTTATCTCCAAAAAAACCCTTATCGACACACAAAAATACACACACACATCTCACGATTTTCTGGATGGTTGTGACTAATTTTTTGGTGTTCCTCTAAGTCTAAAGAAGGTGATAAAAATAGCTTTAAGGTCGTGGAGTCGTTCGTTTGATTGGGAGAAGTTCTTGTGTCGATTTATCAAGCCGAGAGGTACAAAAACTCATATGCTTAATCCACTTGTTCTAAAATTCTTTTGGTATTTTTCCTATGATCTTTACATCATATAAGACTCATATAAAATGGCTGAATCAAACCATGCACGTTAAATTGATCATAGTAATTATAAATGTTGAAAACACGAATAAAATCCAAATCGGTTCATACGAATTTTCTGGGGTTCGAATCTATTTTATCTGAGTTCCATAATCATCATATCACTTTGTAAAAATGTTTGTTTGATTTGTTAAAGCTTAGATCGACCATGGTTAATTTTTGTTTCAATCGGATTTTATGAAAATAAGGAAAGAATGAGAAAACTAAATCGTATGAATTAGGGTTATGTTTTTGTGGTTCAAATCTGATTATTAAAGGTTATTAATGATTGTGTAATGATGGCTTAATGATTAGCTGAATTAGGGTTTGGTTTTTGCAAATTAAAAAGTAATCCGATTGGTTTTAAAAATTGTAAGGGTGTGTTTTGGTAATTTTTAAAACTTGTGGGATATTTTTGTAATGTTATATAAGTCTATAGGAATGTAGGAAAAATATAACTTGAGGGTCCTAAGTGTAAATATTGCAAGAAAAGGAATTAATTGTATTTATAGGGTACGATTGGTAATTAAATAAAAAAGAGGGACTAAAAGTGTAAATTCTGGAAACTTGATGTTATTCTCCGTAAATAATTTTATTATGGGTGTAAGGTATAATTTTGAGAATTTATGGGCTTAATATGTAATTGTTACTAAACTACGATTTAGTTTATAAGTTTTGTAAAGTTAAGGGACCAAATGTGTAATTTCTAAATTCTGAGGGATCTGATTCATACTATACATAATTCCGAGGTTACATTCTGTAATTTTTTAAATTAAGATGCTTGTTTGGTAGATATGGATATTGTAGGGTTTAATTTGTAAATTATGTAAATCTAGGGTTGTTTTGTAAATATGGTAACTAGAGGGGTATAATCTGTAAATTCTGAAACTAAAAGAATTAAGATGTCATTCTGAATAAAATAAGTATTTAATTCAGTAGTTAAAGTATTTTCATTGTGATACCTTTGAATTTAGAATAATTACAGTTTAAACCCTGAACTATGAAAATCTGTCATAGTTAACCCTAAAGTTTTGTAACTTGATAAAAGATACCTTAATACCATAATATTTTGTAATTCAGGACTTAACTAAATCTTTAATATCAATATCTGGTTAAATATGGAAATCTGTTAATTCTGGAAACCTGCTAAAAATAGAAAGTTACTAAAAATGGAAAGATAAACTAAAAGTAATAATCTGAATTAGAATCCGTAGTAATTCCGTCTTCTACTTCTTTAGGTGTGAAGAAGGAGAAGTCCTGATTTCTGTTCTGTGTCTGTTTTGCTTATTCTGCTTTGCTAATAAGGTACAGATATTCTGCCCTTTTTCAGTAAGGGTTTTTCATCCCCTTTTCTTTCAGTTTTTCATTTTCTTTATTAGGATTTCCGATACCACTGCTATGTTCCCTTCTGTTGTGAATCTTTGTTGTGATCTGTTTGTCTTGAACCTTTTGTTTGAACCTCTGCTATGATTCTTTTATTCTGAACCTTTTTCCTGAACTCTGATTGTAAACTTGTTTGTGAACCTTTGATGTGTTTCTTCTGTTCTGAACCTTTCTTGAGCCTTTGTGTTTTGATCTCTTGTTCTGAACCCTGAATTTGTGAATCTTGATTGAATCTGATCTTGAACCTTGTTCTGAACCTTAACCTGATATATCTGTTGTAAACTTTGATTTGATTTTTGGTATAAACCTTAACCTGTTAGATCCTTATCTGAACCTAATTGATTTTGAACCTTTATTAAACTACATATGAAACTGTTTAAGAAAAGCTATTTTAAAAAGAAGCGATACCACTTGAAATGGAAGTTACTAAAAGTTTTGGAAGACCATTTTTATGAAAACTATTTTGTAAGATCATTTCAATGAAAACCATTATTAAAGGATTGATTTAAATGAACTTGTGACAGGAACTTCTGAAATGGATTATTGCTATAAACTTGTAATTATTAACCTTTGATATACTCTTTTGGACTATTGGAAATAAACCTTTTAATCTGAACTTAAGCTTTGATATTAAACTTAATATGATAAACTTTGATTCGAACCTTATTATCTTATTCTGAATTGTTGACATGACCCTTCTGCCATGAACCCTTAGATATGACTCTGTTTATTATATGACATCTGACCTTGACCACAGTCTGATATCCGAGCCAATCACTAGGCATGAGGGTTTCATGTCCATGTCATTGATGCACCTTTGACATGACTCTAGGGCAGGAGAGTGATGACCTGTTCCGTCCCTGTTATATTTGTAGGAGAAGAATCTGGCCTCCTGGGGCGTATGGATGCATCCTAGATCTGATCTGATTTCTGTTATCTGTTACTGTTTACTGTTATATATATATATATATCTGGTGACTGATGGTGTGTGCGATACACGTCTTTCACATTATCTGGGAGCTGATCACTCCAATTGATACATGAGGACACCCCTCATATTATCTGGTTACTTGAGAGGTATCCCCTCTAGATTGCTTATATGTTTACACTGTTATGATATTATCCGTTATCTGGGCTCGTGATAGATTTCTGTTTTCCTTATTCTTAAACCTTATTTATTTCTTATTCTTATTTTATTTCATTTATTCCATTGCTTATTCCTACTCCTTCATTTGGTTTTGTTTCTGTATGATCTGTATTTTCTGATTTCCTTTGTACTGCTATCCGTTATTGTTTCTGTTATCTATATATCTGTTCACTGAGCTTTTGAAGCTCAGCCGCATTTCTTTCCCTGCGGCAGGTTTTAGTAGGAAGCTGGGAATGAGTGAAGAGTGTACCTTTGGACTTAGAAGATTTGATAGTTATTCTGGATTAGAGTTGACTAGAAGATAATGTACTTTAGAATTAGTATTTATCGGAAGTTTCATTTGTAACCTTGTAGTTGCTGTATTTCATTTGTAACCTTGAGAAGTCTTGTATTACTATAGATTTATGCTTTGTTTTGATCTGATATGAAACCATTATTGTAATATCTTTACCCTTATCGGGTTGGGGTGTTACAATTTATAGTATCAGAGAGACAGGCTGCGACTCGTAATACATTTACCCTTGATCTGTGAAGTCTGGACCACTAAGTTTCCACTGTAGGCGCTCGTAGGACAACCTTTGAGAATTTGCTTTAAGATTTCCCTATAGGAACTTAAATTCTGACCAGTGAGGAATGGGTAGACTATAAGTCATATGTTTAAGTAGCATTGCTTCCGCATCACTCTGATTCGTGCCTTGCTTTTGGTTAAAGACTATTGAAATCACATTTGGAAATTTAGAGCTTATGCCTTGCACCACCTAAGAATTGAAACCTAAATAAAACCTGAAGCATTGAAAATTGCATAGTAATTGTCTGACACTATTTGATCCTTGCCTTCAGATTCCGACTCCGACCTCTGATCCTTTTGTTAATCATTCTGTTGCCTCTTCGGGCATTCTGAGAATCCCCATGACGATGATATACTTAATACATTTTGTTAGTTGTTTCTTGCTTCTGATAATCATCTATGAATCTTTTGACACTATTTAATTTCGTCTTAACCATCCCTGTTCCCATAAGAAGTCTGGTGTTCTTATAAGGGTTGATTGACTGATCATTTAATATTGGCAACTATCCTCCTATGTCTCACCTTTGGCGTTTGAAACAATTTTGGAACCCCTGCCATGATTACGGGTTGTTAAACTTTTGCTGCCACTACCTGATTTTGACCTTCACTTCCGACCTGTTGGATAAACAGTCTGATATCTTTCCGACCATCCCGAAGGCCGGCAACCCAATGTGTTTGACACCTTCTATTAATTCATTACCCGTGCTGGATATAAATGTACCACCTGATACTATTCTGTCTTGCAAATCCATTACTATTTCTATTAGAACTCTGGTGATTATTAACCTTGGATATAGAAGTTTATTCCCTCCCTTGAATGATGAATCTTGTTTGCCAATCAGTTTTTCCTTTGGAAGGATTTGATGCAAATACTATCTCTGTATGAAAGTGTTAACTGAGCATGATGATGCTGATAACCGATGTTCATATGCCTCACTTTGACAGTATACGATGTTCGTATTACCGATGATTCACAACCTACCTGCCACTTGTGCTAAAAGCTAAACAAAACTCCAAACACCTTGAACTGTTCGCTTATCTATCCCTAACACCTTGATGAACCATGTACTTGACTCTGACATATGAACTATCCGTCTGGTTTAATGACCATATTTGTTCTGCGGATCTGTTTACTATTGATATACTTGATTTTGGAGATCTTTTGATTATTGATTGGCTGGCTCTTCGTAAAAGCTACCATAGACTACCGTATCTGAAATATAACAATCTGCTCCACCCTACTTTGTTATAATAACCTTTAACCGCTTAAATCTGTTAAGCTTAACACTGCTATGGAAATATGTACCCTGATCTCATTTGATTGTTAAATTCTCCTGACACCCTATTAGTATCCACCCCTAGAGAGTGCTGGCATTGAAAGTTTTGTTGTACAAATTTTCTGGCATTTTCTGATGAAACTCTTGGGTTTTCCTCCCGTTTGAGAAGTAGAATTGATTCTGAACCGATCTCGGTTGACGAGCCATGATGCTATAGAAGTTGAGAGATTGAAGAAACTGATGAGATATGATTTTGTTTCACCTCAGTGTCCCCTTTAAATACCCTATTAATTTATAAAGAAGAAAGAGAAAATTTTGCGTCTGCATATCAACTATCGTAAACCTAACCGTAATCTCAACCGTAATCACTTTTCATTTCCGAGTATAAATGATTAAATTATTCTATCCTTGTGAACTCTGTATCAGACAACCTCATTTAATGTTTGAAGGACTGAAGAAGCAACCACAAGAACTCCTAAGAAGGGAGATGACTAACTGAGAGCAACTTCCGTAAAAGTATTTCAGTTTTATTCGTAATGATTGGTGATGTGAATTAGATATGAAGTTTTCCCTAAAACGATTCATGGAGCTGTTTGGTACGCATTGTGACCATTATGAGTTTTAAATAATGCCAATTGTATTGGATAATGAGAATCATGTTTTCGCGAGTAGTTGGACAATTGTCATAGTATGACAGCATGTTTGTGCCCTGAGACGAACGAGAAAACATGTAGACCATCTTCGTATTAAATGGAATGACCTTTGTTCTGGAAGAGTAGATGTGATTGGCGTTCAGAGATTGTAGCAGACACCACTACCAAGCATCCGATGACGACAGCAATCTGAGTTGGCGAATTCCGAACTGTGCTAACAGACTTGTCCAAGACTCGCAGTCTTGCTTCTCTATTCATTTTAGTTGTACTAAGATGAATTGGGAGCAGAAGCAGACTTGAGAATGGAAATTGAGACCAAGATTTTGAATGGAAGAAAATTCTGAAGCGAACGTTTGGTTTGGAAGAATGAATTCTGTGATGGATGAAGCTATGGATGACGTAATTGATTTCCTCTTGACCTATTTAAATCTGGTTACCTGATGATAAAATCCTTTGAATGATTTAGGTTCTCTATAGTAATTCCGCTCTATGTTCATTCTGCGTATGTTGGACGATGGTTTTGTTATGTGAAATTTGACAAATGATGGATGATGTGATGTACCAAATTCTGATAGAAATTCTGGGACTTCCGTTAACTCTTTCAAGTGATTCGTTCCCCTATTAGTTATGGTGTTTGATTTTGATGACCTCTGAGACTGTAGTTGGATTAGGTGGATTAAGATAAGTTGTTCTGTTCACAACTTGAGATAAAGTATGACCATCCTGAGGGCATATTTATATGATGCCAGTATTATGACGTGTGGCCAACGTGATAATACTTACATCATATAACGTGCACTTGTTGTGGGCATAGGATATTTCGAGAAGTGCCTTAGAAGCTTTAGAAATTCTGATAACTGTTTGAAGATTATCTGCATTAGTGAGACTTTAAGTTCATTCTACCTATACGCGTAATCTGCTTTCACCGTTATGTAAATTGATACGTCTGGATTCTCGTCTCGCATTCTGCTGACCTCTAAACTTCTGATAATAATCTTAGGTTCTGTTATAGAACGTCCGCCAATTGATGTTATCAATAATATATTTCTGTACGCTCTAATCTGATCTGTCAATTCAATTTCTGTGGATGGCATATCCGTCAAAACCCTGTGTAATTCTTAAGTCTCTTCCGAGAAAATCTGATTATCATCTATTAGGTCTGATATGTCTTTGTTTTGTGTTCCGTTCTCTTTCCTTTCTGCTTCCTGCAAATTTCGAGGACGAAATTTTTTTGTTAGTGGGGAATAAGTTGTAATACCTGAAATTCAGATAATCTGTAAAATTACCAAATTACCCCTGAAACCATAAAACCTAAATAAATAACTTATAAAATTCTGAAATGATTCCAAACTTCTGAAAATGATCTACATATCAAGTAAATTTATTTCTGGGACAACATTATATTATTTTAAATGTCCAAAAATTATTATTACACACAAAATATATATATATACTGAAAATTATAAATTATATATATATATATATTATATATATATATAAAACGAAAATTATATAAATTATTTAATTTATATTTAAATATCATAAAATAAGGATAATTATCAAATTATTTAAGGAAATCAATCAAGAAATTCTGGAAATTTATTTGGTCCACCATTTATGGCCGATTCTCAAGCCTTTCCCCCCCCCCTCCACCAATATACACGGCATTCCTTTTTTATTTTTATTCTTATCTCCAAAAAAACCCTTATCGACACACAAAAATACACACACACATCTCACAATTTTCCGGAGGGTTGTGACTAATTTTTTGGTGTTCCTCTAAGTCCAAAGAAGGTGACAAAAATAGGTTTAAGGTTGTGGAGTCGTTCGTTCGATTGGGAGAAGTTCTTGTGTCGATTTATCAAGCCGAGAGGTACAAAAACTCATATGCTTAATCCACTCGTTCTAAAATTCTTTTGGTATTTTTCCTATGATCTTTACATCATATAAGACTCATATAAAATGGCTGAATCAAACCATGCACGTTAAATTGATCATAGTAATTATAAATGTTGAAAACACGAATAAAATCCAAATCGGTTCATACGAATTTTCTGGGGTTCGAATCTATTTTATCTGAGTTCCATAATCATCATATCACTTTGTAAAAATGTTTGTTTGATTTGTTAAAGCTTAGATCGACCATGGTTAATTTTTGTTTCAATCGGATTTTAAGAAAATATGGAAAGAATGAGAAAACTAAATCGTACGAATTAGGGTTATGTTTTTGTGGTTCAAATCTGATTATTAAAGATTATTAATGATTGTGTAATGATAGTTTAATGATTAGATGAATTAGGGTTTGGTTTTTGCAAATTAAAAAGTAATCCGATTGGTTTTAAAAATTGTAAGGGTGTGTTTTGGTAATTTTTAAAACTTGTGGGATATTTTTGTAATGTTATATAAGTCTGTAGGAATGTAGGAAAAATATAACTTGAGGGTCCTAAGTGTAAATATTGCAAGAAAAGGAATTAATTGTATTTATAGGGTACGATTGGTAATTAAATAAAATAGAGGGACTAAAAGTGTAAATTCTGGAAACTTGAGGTTATTCTCTGTAAATAATGTTATTAAGGGTGTAAGGTATAATTTTGAGAATTTATGGGCTTAATATGTAATTGTTACTAAACTATGATTTAATTTATAAGTTTTGTAAAGTTAAGGGACCAAATGTGTAATTTCTGAATTCTGAGGGATCTGATTCGTACTATACATAATTCCGAGGTTACATTCTGTAATTTTGTAAAATAAGATGCTTGTTTGGTAGATATGGATATTGTAGGGTTTAATTTCTAAACTATGTAAATCTAGGGTTGTTTTGTAAATATGGTAACTAGAGGGGTATAATCTGTAAATTGTGAAACTAAAAGAATTAAGATGTCATTCTGAATAAAATAAGTATTTAAGTCAGTAGTTAAAGTATTTTCATTGTGATACCTTTGAATTTAGAATAATTACAGTTTAAACCCGGAACTATGAAAATCTGTCATAGTTAACCCTAAAGTTTTGTAACTTGATAAAAGATACCTTAATACCATAATATTCTGTAATTCAGGACTTAACTAAATCTGTAATATCAATATCTGGTTAAATATGGAAATCTGTTAATTCTGGAAACCTGCTAAAAAAGAAAGTTACTAAAAATGGAAAGATAAACTAAAAGTAATAATCTGAATTAGAATCCGTAGTAATTCCGTCTTCTACTTCTTTAGGTGTGAAGAAGGAGAAGTCATGATTTCTGTTCTGTGTCTGTTTTGCTTATTCTGCTTTGCTAATAATGTACAGATATTCTGCCCTTTTTCAGTAAGGGTTTTTCATCCCCTTTTCTTTCAGTTTTTCATTTTCTTTATTAGGATTTTCGATACCACTGCTATGTTCCCTTCTGTTGTGAATCTTTGTTGTGATCTGTTTGTCTTGAACCTTTTGTTTGAACCTCTGCTATGATTCTTTTATTCTGAACCTTTTTCCTGAACTTTGATTGTAAACTTGTTTGTGAACCTTTGATGTGTTTCTTCTGTTCTGAACCTTTCTTGAGCCTTTGTGTTTTGATCTCTTGTTCTGAACCCTGAATTTGTGAATCTTGATTGAATCTGATCTGTGAACCTTGTTCTGAACCTTAACCTGATATATCTGTTGTAAACTTTGATTTGATTTTTGGTATAAACCTTAACCTGTTAGATCCTTATCTGAACCTAATTGATTTTGAACCTTTATTAAACTACATATGAAACTGTTTAAGAAAAGCTATTTTAAAAAGAAGCGATACCACTTGAAATGGAAGTTACTAAAAGTTTTGGAAGACCATTTTTATGAAAACTATTTTGTAAGATCATTTCAATGAAAACCATTATTAAAGGATTGATTTAAATGAACTTGTGACAGGAACTTCTGAAATGGATTATTGCTATAAACTTGTAATTATTAACCTTTGATATACTCTTTTGGACTATTGGAAATAAACCTTTTAATCTGAACTTAAGCTTTGATATTAAACTTAATCTGATAAACTCTGATTCGAACCTTATTATCTTATTCTGAATTGTTGACATGACCCTTCTGCCATGAACCCTTAGATATGACTCTGTTTATTATATGACATCTGACCTTGACCACAGTCTGATATCCGAGTCAATCACTAGGCATGAGGGTTTCATGTCCATGTCATTGATGCACCTTTGACATGACTCTAGGGCAGGAGAGTGATGACCTGTTCCATCCCTGTTATATTTGTAGGAGAAGAATCTGGCCTCCAGGGGCGTATGGATGCATCCTAGATCTGATCTGATTTCTGTTATCTGTTACTGTTTACTTTGTATTATATATATATATATATATATATATATATATATATATATTATATATATATATATAATATATATATATATATATATATCTGGTGACTGATGGTGTGTGCGATACACGTCTTTCACATTATCTGTGAGCTGATCACTCCAATTGATACATGAGGACACCCCTCATATTATCTTGTTACTTGAGAGGTATCCCCTCTAGATTGCTTATATGTTTACACTGTTATGATATTATTCGTTATCTGGGCTCGTGATAGATTTCTGTTTTCCTTATTCTTAAACCTTATATATTTCTTATTCTTATTTTATTTCATTTATTCCTTTGCTTATTCCTACTCCTTCATTTGATTTTGTTTCTGTATGATCTGTATTTTCTGATTTCCTTTGTACTGCTATCCGTTATCGTTTCTGTTATCTATATATATGTTTACTGAGCTTTTGAAGCTCAGCCGCATTTTTTCCCTGCGGCAGGTTTTAGTAGGAAGCTGGGAATGAGTGAAAAGTGTACCTTTGGACTTAGAAGATTTGATAGTTATTCTGGATTAGAGTTGACTAGAAGATAATGTACTTTAGAATTAGTATTTATCAGAAGTTTCATTTGTAACCTTGTAGTTGCTGTATTTCATTTGTAACCTTGAGAAGTCTTGTATTACTATAGATGTATGCTTTGTTTTGATCTGATATGAAACCATTATTGTGATATCTTTACCCTTGTCGGGTTGGGGTGTTACAATTTATGTTATCAGAGAGACAGGCTGCGACTCGTAATACATTTACCCTTGACCTGTGAAGTCTGGACCACTAAGTTTCCACTGTAGGCGCTCGTAGGACAACCTTTGAGAATTTGCTTTAAGATTTCCCTATAGGAACTTAAATTCTGACCAGTGAGGAATGGGTAGACTATAAGTCATATGTTTAAGTAGCATTGCTTCCGCATCACTCTGATTCGTGCCTTGCTTTTGGTTAAAGACTATTGAAATCACATTTGGAAATTTAGAGCTTATGCCTTGCACCACATAAGAATTGAAACCTAAATAAAACCTGAAGCATTGAAAATTGCATAGTAATTGTCTGACACTATTTGATCCTTGCCTTCAGATTCCGACTCCGACCTCTGATCCTTTTGTTAATCATTCTGATGCCTCTTCGGGCATTCTAAGAATCCCTATGACAATGATATACTTAATACATTCTGTTAGTTGTTTCTTGCTTCTGATAATCATCTATGAATCTTTTGACACTATTTAATTTCGTCTTAACCATCCCTGTTCCCATAAGAAGTCTGGTGTTCTTATAAGGGTTGATTGACTGATCATTTAATATTGGCAACTATCCTCCTATGTCTCACCTTTGGCGTTTGAAACAATTTTGGAACCCCTGCCATGATTACGGGTTGTTAAACTTTTGCTGCCACTACCTGATTTTGACCTTCACTTCCGACCTGTTGGATAAACAGTCTGATATCTTTTCGACCATCCCAAAGGCCGTGTAACCCTAATGTGTTTGATATCTTTACCCTTATCGGGTTGGGGTGTTACATACATAGAGTTGGTTAGCAACGTAATGACCATGGTTTGGCTTTGATGTGCAATTGTGCTTATAAAAAACACTAAGTTAACTTTGATATTACCTCAGGCAATACTTTACTTATATTATGCAGAACTTAACCCAAGGCCAATGACTTAGAACTAACTTACATAAACTCCATGACCATTTAGTATACATGTCGAGTAACTATGGGATAGTCTTTGGTCTCAATAATCCAAAGAAAACCTATTCCAACCACCTAGAAGGTAATGGCCATGTACTAAAAGTGAAGAAAAAAGATATTAATAAGAATATTCACAACAATAATAAATTCCAAATGTTGTGTTGTGAAAAATAATATGAGCATCCATAACAATCATAAAATGTAAAGGTTTTGGCGGGAAAAAACGATACGAATATTCATAACAATAATTACTTGTAAACGGTAACTAAATTGTTCACACGTCTTTAAAAATTGAATCGAGCATCAACCATCGTTATGCTCGTCTTGCCCATCGAATTCATTTGCTGGTAATTTATCATCACATGTTGCTGGAATACTGGTATTGTCACTTGGCATTTCATCCACTGCATCTTCCAATCGAGTTATAGCATCGCCCGTGGCATCATCAGACAATGTTGCCATATCATCTACTATATCCGCGCACGGAGTTATAGGTTCGTTGCTCAGTTCCTGATATATTTTGTCGGAGGAATCAAAAGTTTAGATTGTATTGTTTGTTAGAATTCAATGTTGTTTACTGACACTAAAAAAAAACAATAAACAGTACCTTGTTGTTTTCAGCAGAATGTGTATCCGGTTCGTCGTCCGAACTAATAGAGTCATAGTCCAAACTCTGTACATCATCATCGTCGTCCTATTTTGAATAATGTAAAACGTTTAGTACACACGTGATTGTAAGCATACCTCATTGTTACGCATATTAAAGTAACAAATGGATTAAACCTCATCTTCCATGAAGCCAGTCTTGAAATAGTTGATTGTGTCAACATCTTCGATAACCTTTTCAGCTCGATATATATGACTGTTATTGTTGTTGTTAAAGTCAGAAAAGAAAACCTTGAAAAGATACCTCCTCCCAACAATCTGATTAAGGTCTTCCGGAAAGTACTCGTCTGTGTTCATTCCTTCCCTTTCCATGATCTCCCACGCGGTCACATTTGTCATCTCATGTACGCTCTTGTCAAAGATAACCACTTGCGCGGTACCACTATCATCAAATATGCGCACAATGATTTTGAACCTACGAATATAAAATATACATCGCAAAATATAAGAACATGTAAACGGTTGTATTATTTACCATACATTTATATACGGTTTCAAATACTTATATACGTGTAGATACGTTATTGCACATACTTAGAAACAACCGCATATGTCTCCCCATGCTTCTTACAATACCACAGCTGCTTCGGATTCTTCGAGCTTGATTTGACTTTCGTAACAATCGGTATCACTCTGGTACTACATGTCTTACAACCTGTATAGACCCATCCATCCGCATATTGTATACTATGCACTCTTGCATAAACGACACAATATGATTCCTGTATTTAAATACAAAATCGTTTGTCAGCAACACTAACGTGATTTACACATGTGAAGAATAAGATTTATATTATACTTGAATCAATTAATTGTATCTTACAGGTTCAATGGTCCTAATCGCTCCAACTGTTCTCTTCACACAGCCGTGCATGAACTTTGCAGGCGTGACAATAGGATTGTCAATTGAATACTCTTCAATTTTAAACTCCCCTGCACTATATCCATCTTGTTCTTCATACCTGTAATGTGTACATATAGTTAATTCAAAGGAAAAACATACATAGCACAACATCAATGTAATTACCTCTTCCGGAAAGCCAACAACTGTGGCACATCTCTATTTATAAATATTCTTGTGCCAAACAAAGCATTATGTATGGACGGTTTGTCTGTGTTGTGCAAAAGAGAAACGTAAATTTTAGAATTAACACTGCGAATAAAAAATCTCAACATCGTTTACAAAACTTCTTTATGCATTTGCAAAACTTACTATCCCAATATTTCACTTTTGCTAACATCATCAATATGTCTATATGGCCAATTTCATCACGCTTGTTTTCATAGTCATTCCACAATAATGCCCAATTGTTCCAAAAAGTACAGTCGATTCTTAAAGATCTGCATGGCATAGTGTATAATCAATCCATGATCACAATTGAACATTATTCTACACACATTATTTTAAAGAAAAAGAAAATGTGCACAGTATACGTACTCGGCGTCTTCAACAACAATTGTCCTTCGTATCATAGGAACACCAGTACTTTTGACAGTAACTATTTTTCCAATAGCTACGACTGTACCAACAATATCTGAAAAAATATCTTATAAAGAACTGAAAGCAAACGTTTAAATAATGTCAATTTACGTGAACATTTTCTAAAAAAATACATACCGACACAATCGTGTTCGTGGTACTCATTATCTGTATCCATAATACTTGATAATGGCTCATTAATGAAGCCAACAAAGTTGTCATCAATTTGATCTATCCGTGTAACCTCGGTGCCTTTATAAAAAGATATTTTCCATTGATTTGGTAACAAAGGAAATCTGCCACTGTTTTCTGCTACTCCAAAATTAGATATTATGTAACATTGTCCCTCTTGTAAAAGAGGTTCAAATTTGTACATAAATTCCTTCTTGATATAAATCTGAACACGGTTTGCCTGTATATACAATTCAAATGTTAATACTATATATAACAAAATTATATATAATCATAAATAGTTGGGAACCTAATTTATTTTACCTCTTCGTCCTGTAGAACACAGTCAAGACTGTAAGGATCATGTTCTTCACCAAGTTTGTGTGAATGCCACACGGAAATGCACCTCCCTCTAATTGCCATGTTTAAATTCATTGGATTTATGTCTTTAATGAGAGTAATTGTTCACTCCCTCTTGGTTTTCATTGGCTGACAATTCCCACCTATTATCACACAAAGATACTACGACCATGTAATGTACATAAACCAATTATATTAAAGTAGGCATTACTAATAATCTTAGTACAAAACCTATTGGAATTTTTCCATATGACGATGTGTGCATCACATTTTTTTTGCTTTTATGTGAGGGTACAGTCGAAGAGGTTGATTGGTATCTCAAATCCCGTTGTTTATTTTTAACGTATGACAACCTTTTAGACTCAGCATTTGATTTTGTTGTCCCTGCCAAGAATTGTAAAACAAATTATTGTATACATATATGTATGCAATCTCGGGGGTTTCAAATCAATACCTAAAGGAGACTCAAAGGTGGAAGAATCAAACGCAGAACTTTCATATGTAGAATGGGCCTCAAATGATTCGGCCTGAGTCTTGCTTCTTCTTTTCAATGTTTGTCCAGGGCCTGTTGTTTAATTGATATAGATTTAACATAATGTACTATAAGCAAGCATAGTTTATCAATAAAGTATATTCAAAACTTATAATACGGGAACAAATAGTTTAGACACATACCACTCTCACGAAGTGATTGTGACTCAAAAGACGATGAGCTGTGACCAAATTTTCTCTTTGTAGGTGGGTTAGATGCTGAAACAATTAACAATATATAATCACAATATATTTTTAATATAAACACATTTTTATTTACTATAATACCTGTGGATTGTGAAACAACATTAGAGACATCTGTTCTAGATAGTCTAACAGGTGTATCACTCTCAAATAAAGTATTATCCAACCCAGAAGATGAAGAATGCTGAGTTGAAGATGCTGATTTGCCCGTTCCCTTGCTTCCAACCATTGTCACCGTCTGTGAACGCTTACCTGTAGCAAAAAACATGAGCATAAACGTAATATCAATCCAGACAAAATTTCGTTGAATATACTACCTTTGTATTGTGAAATAACATTAGAAACAGCTGTCCTAGATAGTCCACCAGGTGTGTCACTCTCGAACACGAAATTTTCCAACACAGAACATGAAGAATGCTTGACTGTTACAGAAACATGATATAGTTTGTAACATTGTTGGAGACAATGAACACGTGTTAATGCAGAACACATGTAAACACATACACCAATTTAATACAGACCCATGAGCATATATTGTAACAGTGTTAAAGCTAACAAACAAATGGTAATGCACAACATATGTAAACACATATACCAATTTAATACAGACACAGTGGTTACAAAGTAAACTACACATTAGAAAACTGTATATAATGCATACAATAAATAGAATGCCTATTTGTTAATATACAATGAATGTAAACTTATACAACAATAAAGTACCTTGTGTACTTTCTGAAGTGTTCTTAGAGTTTCCAATATGCATATCATTATCCTTGTTTGCTGCATCTGCTATAACCAATCAAAAACCAATTACGTAGACAAACATTAGATCATTTGGACATTCAACATTAATAAGAATATAAGAAGAGTATAAACAAATCACTACTGCTACAACTAATTTAAAAGCAATTATGTACATAACAGCAATATAAACAAACCACTACTGTTACAATCATTTAAAAAACAATTATGTAAAAGAATATTAGATTAACTCTACAAACAAAATTAATAAGAACACAAACTTACTACTGCTACGACCAACTTAAAAACAATTCTGTGAAAACAATCACATACACAAACGTTACATTAATTCTACACACGACATTAATATATAACCAATTAAGAAACAGTCATGTAGACAACATTAGATTGATTATACACACAACATTAATAAGAACATAACAGAAAAACAAACAAATGACTCATTAACAACATACGTTCTGAAGAGGCATGAGTGTTTTTATTCATAGATACTTTTGTAAGTCGTTTAGAGTGTCTTTGAGGCGGCATATTGGGATCCATTTTTGTAGACACAGGTTTTTGCTTTTCGATGGGAGATCAATTGCATATTATGAAGTATATATAATGCCAACCGAAATCAATGATATTAAAAAGTTTTTGATACATACGGAACTTAAATATAGGCATAAAAGATGTATATAGAATATATTCTAAACTTATCTTACAAAATATATATTCTACAAAATATATCTTCTATAATTTAAATATATATTAAAAAAAACGTGTATATCTTCCAAAAATTAAAGATACATTTGGGTATACATATGTATAAGAAATCATATGTTAATCTATTCCTTAATTATAACTTAGCAATATCAAATTTTTAAGCATGACATAATTATTTTCTGTTGTAGATCACAAAATAATGGTTGGTCCACTGGTTGAAGTATTTGTATGTGGATCAAAATGGCCAAGGTTCAAATCTTGCAAATGACAATTGTAATTAAATTTTTAAATTCGAAATTTTCAATAAAATAAATATTTTCAATAAAATCAATATTGCTTAGGTGGCATTAAATTCGAAATTTTAACAAAAAAGTGCTTAGGTGGCATTATGACATGGCATTACTGGGCAATCTTTCATTTGATGACGTCATGCGCCTATTGTTATATATAATATGTATATATATATATATATATATATATATATATATATATATATATATATATATATATATATATATATATATATATATATATATATATATATTATTTTTTAATTTTTGGCAAATATATTATTGCATAATACAAAAACAACTATAACTATAACTGTTTTACTATTGCATAATATATCTCATCTTCCAAGAGATTGGACATCTGCTTCCCCCGGGCTGTTTCAAGAGATCTACAATAAATAGAAGAACTTAAATAAGCTAAAATAACCAAAGCTTAAAAGATCTATTGTGGCTGATTCCGGCGAGTGAGCCGTTGCAAGACTCACATCAAACAAGAAAAAATGGTTCCAGAATCTGTATAAAAAAAGTAACCGAGAGGTTGAGTAACAAAATCAAAGAAACCGAAAACTTACCTGGTTTGTGACTCATATCAAACCCAAAACAAAAACTAAAGGGTGTTTTAGGTTTCGGTTACTACCAAAGGCGACAAGCAAAAGGGCTGTTTCGGTTTTATTTTTTATGCGAGTATGTTATCAAGAAACAAAGAGAGTCAGTCTTTGATTTGTGTTTTGCTTTGAAGAGAGTCATGTGATAAAAGTGTTGGTGGCTGCATAAGAGCATAGGGTATCATGCCCTCGGGTTAAACTTTAACTCAGTGTTACGTCAGCGCTACATCAGCTTTAAACTTTCACCCTTAACTCACAAAAAAACACCCCTTATCATAACTTAACTATAACTCAACAACAAGTTACAAAAACACCCCTTCATTTAGGGGGCAGAATTTTTATTTTTATTTTATTTTATTTTATTATTATTTTTTTTTTTAATGATGCATGCCTTTAACGTGGCGTTAAGGGCTTAACTCACATGTTAGACCTTGACCTTAACTCACCCCCCTGCAATGTTAATGTGCCTTTAACATGCTCCAAGTTAAGGTTTAACTCACCTAGCATGTCAACATACCGTATGCTCTAAGAGAAATAGGGTTGGGTTAAGTGAGTGAAGGAGTAAGTATTTTGTTTATTAGTTTGGGCCGAATACTATTGTTTTTGGTGGGCCAAGTGAAATTTGGTCATCAATTTGGTGTGTAATTTGTCGGTATTCCGTGTGAAATTTCACACAGTTTTGTTTTCGTGGAAAAAAATCTGTAGGTAAAATCAGGTTGTATGGTATTGATTCTCTTTCCATCATATTTATTCTTTAAAAAAAGAGGAGAATTGTGAGAATGGATGTTTTAAAGCCAACGCATTCACGGTCCCATTCCATGCAAGAATCATAAGGCCATCAGCAAATGTGGGAGTTTAAAACTAGAAAGCATGTGCGTGGCATATGTTGTGTATTTTTCCGGTATATGCATAACCCTAGGACAAAATTTTTTCACGACCACGTCTTCTTCTCCAACTAATCTTCATCATTAAATTTGATATAAACCGATTCGAGATGGTTATTCTCCTTCTAAACTATAACTAAACTAAGAACTAACTCTTGAACTAATTCATTCTTTTTCTTTCCATATCTTAACTCGGTTCCAAGATTACATATAAATAGCCAAGAACTAACTCTTGAACTAATTCATTCTTTTTCTTTCCATATCTTAACTCGGTTCCAAGATTACATATAAACAGCCAAAAACATAACTGCCATATCCTAATTACTAGTACCCACTAATACTATGAAAAGGGAAATGTGAATGTAAAAGAGAACGTGCAATGTTGACCCATTCTACTAAATAAACTGCAATGTTGATCCATTCTTTATAGACTCGGTTCGGGATATACTTGTCAACCCGTATCAATACTCCCATCCTGAAAAACGGCCTTGTCCTCAAGGCTGAGGTTGCCATAGTCCACGGTGAATGGCTTCCAAGGTGGCTTGTGTTCGGATTCAAGAAAAATAAACTTTGGCGGAGGACATTGGTGATCGGGAGGAAATATCTTCGGCCAGCAAAAGCAAAGCTTAATAAAGATTGAGAGCGACAACGAAACTCCTTTGGCTGCTAACTTGTCCATGATGAGCATGACATCGTCGTATGTCTGTACAAGTGCTGAGGGATGGACGCTGAAATTCTTTGTTAACATGTTTGACAATTTGCGAGTGATGTTCGAAGGTGAATGGGAAGTTTGGGCGGTGACCTTTGTATCGGTTTTGATAATTATTGTAACACGATTTAGTGTAGTCGTTGTTATGGTGGTGAGGTATTTCGAGATAGATGACTCCAATCTGCGCGGTATGTGAAGCAGATGCGGTGAGAACTTGAGCCATTGTTTGCTCGGGTTTAGCGTTATTGGTAGTGATAGGCGTACTAGTGTTCTGATGGTGAGTTTGAGCCATGCTTGAGATGAGGTGTAACATTTGTCGTTGTTTTTCGATGATAATATCGAGTTGGGAATTTTTTGCATCAATGGTAGTGATGAGTTTGGATATGGATGTCATGAACTCTTCGAGTGATGGTATGGTATCAGGGCCGGATTTAGTGTTGGGCCAGGTGGGCAACAGCCCAAGGCAGCACTAAGGGAGGGGGCATCATTTTATAGGCTTGTGTTATATTTATGGGTATGTTTGGCGCAATGGGCTGGGTCTGGAGTTGGGGCTAGGGCTAGGGCTGGGGCTTTTATTATAAGCCGAAAGTTGAAACTTGTATTTTTATAAAGCTGTTTGGCGAATTAGTTGGAGCTGAAGCTTGTTAATGAAAAATCACATAAAAATACATCAAATTAAATTCACATGTATTTACAACTTTTACGTGATAGTTTATTATATTTTAAGGGTATTTAAGTAATTTAACTAACTATAAGCCTCTATAAGCCTCATTTTATGAGCTTGGGCTTATGGAGGCTTATGGCTTATTTTATAAGCCATAAGCCTTTATAAGCCTGTGTGACAAATGAGACTTATTTTATTAGCCGACTTATTTTAAAAGCCCAAGCCCCTATAAGCCCTCATAAGCCCTTGCCAAACACAGCCTATATGTTCAGTTTTACAAGCCCGTGTAAATTTATACTCTTTCAAACTTCAAGCCCATAATACTAAAATGAGCCTTATAAATAGCAAAGTGAAATATTTATGGGACGTGGGAATCAGTTATCTCACAATTTGTTGAAGTAACGACCTTAAAAAAACAAAAAAAACAGCGTACTATTGTGGGCAGTGGGCGATCAAGCCATCAAGGCAATTGAATTGTATATTATTCTCTACTCTCTAGTCTTGAATCTTTTCATCTCTATGTAATCAGGTGATATTCTTCCATAATTCATTCTTATTTACTTTTTATTATTTTTTTTTCTTTTTTTTTCCCTGAAATCTTTGTTATCTTGCCTATTATATTAGATAATTTACGCTAGAAACTATCATGTTGCGTCGTTCACAACCATCGGGTGCCAAAAATAGAAAAAGAAAGCAAAAAGAACAAAAATCTAATAAAGCTCCATTTGGATCTTTGGAACCGTTTGTTATTAAAGTGACAATGTTGATGTTAATGAAATTGACGATGTTGATGTTAATGAAGATCATGTTGAAAAAGTTAATGAAAGCCCATCTAAAGTAAATATAATATTTTTGATGTGAGAGTTTAAGATGGTTTACGTTCAAACATGGAAGACGAACTTGTAAGTAAATGGCCTTTTAAAGAAGTTTTTCAAAATTAAAGATATTGAAATCTTATTTAAGGAGTACAATGAGTCAAGAGAGGCTCAATGGGTTGGCAATATTGAGTATAGAAAGTAGTTTTTTTAGCAAATGTTGACTCACAAAATAAGCGATGAATTTGCTTCAAGAAACGCATGAAGACATCGTTTTAGGTGATATAGGTTGAGCTTGTAATTCAAAATTTATTTTTTTGTATCGTAACATTTTACTTAATAAAAAAGTTTGACGTGGGGATGAGCCGCCTAGCTTAATTGACTAGGTTCCAAACCCTTAAAAAAATCATGTGTTTTTCGTTTATAAGGGGGCATATTTTTGTCGACTTGCCCCGGGCATAAAAAACCTCAGGACCGGCCGTGTATGGTACGTGTTGGAGGCATAGTACGAAGCAATGAAAGTACCATTTGATATAAACCAATTCGAGATGGTTATTCTCCTTCTAAACTATAACTAAACTAAGAACTAACTCTTGAACTAATTCATTCTTTTTCTTTCCATATCTTAACTTGGTTCCAAGATTACATATAAATAGCCAAAAACATAACTGCCATATCCTAATTACTAGTACCCACTAATACTATGAAAAGGGAAATGTGAATGTAAAAGAGAACGTGAATGCATGGCTTGGCTAAAATAAAGGAACGCACTATACTACTAAATAAACTGCAACGTTGATCTATTCTACTAAATAAACTGCAACGTTGATCTATTCATCATAGACTCGGTTCGGGATATACTTGTCAACCCGTATCAAAATTCTTGTTGCTTTCGTGAATTAAATAAACGGTAAAATTCCAATTGCTTGGGACCTCATTGGAACACTTGGAACCACTGTATTAATCTATCTTAATTACATGCATTCGATGTGTATTTGTATTTCAACTTCGTATTGATTCTGTGAATTTGCTACTCATATATCAGATTTGTAACTACTATTAAATTGTAATGCTCAAAAATAATTTAGAATAATTGTGGTTTCACAACTTTGATAATTATAAAGGTTTTATTCAAATGCAATGTCTATGGTTACATTTTGATTCCGCTACAAATTCATTCCGCGATTGCACCAAACAATAAAATCCCAAAAATGGCATACTTCTATATTTGATTCTTTATTAGCACCAAACACTGGAATTGAGTTGCATTCTTTAGATCTATTCTCATTTATGTCAATTCCCTTCTATAATGCGATTCCATTCTGCATGATTCATTCGTACCAAACACCCCCTTAAGGGTTTAGAGGGCACTCTAACTTTCAAGTTTGGCAGAAGATACGAAGTCCTTGATCAATTTGTATAATTCATTAAATTCAGCACATTCTTTTATCAAAAGGCTTTAAATTAAACCTCCAAACCTGATTTTAAGTGACGAGTAGTATATTCAAATAGACATGCCAAGTCTTGACTAAATTCAGCAAACCTGATTTTAAACATCCAAAGAATCCAAATCATTGCTTAAACCTCCACATGAAAGTAAATCTTAGTTAAATTGCTCAATTTTACCGTATTTCCTCAAAAGAGTAAACCAATAACGAATCTAGATGATCAATAAAGCCCTTCCAAATTTTAACCAAACCACAAACAGTTGTTGCGTCAGTGCAAACCATAATTAAGTGACAAATATATTCAGAGCCTCGTCACATACCGAACATCTAGTATAGTGTACGTCAATAATTTCCCTTGCATCGAGGTCACGTCTAAAAGGTAACCGATCCAAATAAACATGCCAAGTATTGATGACGTGAAAGTTTCAATTTCTTTCTGGTGGGAGAGATGGTGAAAACTTTTGAACGGTTTATAGGTGACACTCCTGCTATCAAGTTTGGTAGAAGGTCCTTTAATAAAGTTCTGCAATTCATAAATTTTAGCAAATTCTAGCTCACCCTTTGCAGGCCAGCGCTAAGCCCGGTTTGTGCTAATGGGGTTAAGAATAAGTTCACATCTATTGCTTATATCATACAGAGGGTGTAATTCTAAAGCAAACAAAGAAACATGTTTTTAATACTTGATTCACGATCCCAAACATCAAACCAAAATGCAGTGGATTTCTGTTGGATATATGAGACGTTACTCTCACACAAAAATTGCTCAAAATTTAGAAAAAATTACCCGGATGGTCCCTGTGGTTTACACGGATTTCATGTTTAGTCCCTATTTCGTTTTAATTACGCCAGACATACCTATTTTGTGAACGTTGCACTCTTTTAGTCCCTATTTTGGATGGCCGTTAGTTTGACCGTAAGTGTATAATATTATTTGCCCGTTAGCCCTCGTAGTATTTTTGCATCGTTAGTCCTCATTTTCTAAATTTATCGTTAAGTGTTTAATAATACCCTCACTCTATATATCTCTCTCCTTTTAGCCACTTCTCCTTCCCTTTCTCTTTCACAACCTGACACACCACCACCAGCACCCACCTCCTCCTCCATTTTCGACCACATTTCCGGTCACCATCCAACACTAATCGTGTCCCATCTTTCAAACCACAACCAACCTGCTATTCATCATCAAACCACCAACCAATCTACATCCTAGCGTCTTTCCTAACGCGTTTTCAACAACTTCACATAAGAATTAGATTTACATTGAAAACAAATCTAATCAAAAACTCAACACTAATTTTAGATAAAAACCCATTAAAAAGATCAAAACAACACCAACTAACAACCCTAAAACCTTCATAGTTACAGGTAAACCATAATACAGCACCAATACAGATGTGTTAAATAAACACGCCCATATAACCCAGATCCAAAATCATGATTTGGACCAAACCCAGGAGCCATTTGTCTAATTCATCAAACTCATCAAGATCATCAAATTCTTGGATTTTTTAGGGGTTTGAGGACTTTTTTCATATTAGGTCAATTTGATCATTAATTGCAATTCAACGAAGGTTTTTAGGGTTTTGGGGACTTTCAGATCTCTCGACTACCATCACCACGTCGTGAACATCACGCGCCTCCTCTCCCCCAACCCAGATCTCTCCGAATTCTCCTCCCTCCTATCCACCACCACCCAACGCCTGACGTCATAAAAAATATCCAACAAACAACAACAAAAATCAACTACAAAAAAACTCGCATCTTTTCAAGATTTTAAACGAAAACAAAAAGAACAAACTACAACCAATACAACATCAACAACAGCCTCACAACCACTCCCCAACTCACAAAATATAATTACAAAGCAAGATCTCAGAGTACAAGTGTTAAAGATCTTTAACGATCTAACAACAACCTTCACTGATCTTGACATATAACGAAAACTTAACACAAACCTACCGAGACCTTAATTGAGATCTTGAAGATGATTCAAATATGCCACGGTTCTTGTTGGTTAATTGATTCGAGTTGTGTTGTGGAGGTATAAGGATGATTGATGTAACATTTTAATGGAGTGATAAGGTAGGTGTCGTTTATTGGAAGGGAGTTGTAAGGATGGTAGAGGTAGGTTGAATGATTGCGGTATAAATAGGCAAAAGATCCGATTTTTTCGGGTCAAAAAGTATTAAAAAAAGTAAATTTGTGGTATTTGGACTACGATGCAAAATATTAACGGATGGACTAACGGGCAATAATATTTATACATTAACGGTCAAACTAACGGCCCATCAAAATAGGACAAAAGTGTGCAACGTTTCACAAATAGGTATTTCTGGCGTAATTAAAACGAAATAGGACTAAACATGAAATCCGTGTTAAACCACAGGACCATCCGTGTAATTTTCCAAAAATATAAACTTTATTTAGAGACAAAATATTAAATCACTCAAAAAATTCTTTGTTGAAACACTTCGTAAAACTTTGTTTTTCTTTTGGTAGCTCACTGGTACAATTGTTCATTACAATTCAACTATCTTATATAGGCAAACATTGAAGTACTATTACACAATAGCTAGTCAAAGATCAAATATGATATTCCATCCGTAGATCCACATATTTTCTTTCACACATGTTGAGTTGAATTATTGTTGTAAAAGAGAAACATCATTTTTCCTCATTTTGAAAAACATGTTTAAAATTTTCCCAATTATTCCTTTATCAAACTTAAATAGTTGGACTTGACTTTATTTAAAAAAACTCTGTTTTTTTTTTTTTTTTTTTTTTTTTTTTTTTCCTCGGCAAAAGACATTAGTTCACATTCTCCCGTAATGTGTTTTGTCTGAACTCCCAACTTTCTCTGAGCTCCTGAACTTTCTCGTGGAAGTGCTTTGTGAAAATGTCTGCTAGTTGATCATCCTTCCACAAAATTCAAGTTGCACCTCTCCGTCTTCAATTGCTCTCTGTTAAAATGAATGTTTCAAAGCGATATGCTTTGTGCGGCTATGATGAACCAGGTTCTTTGCGATTGCTATTGCTGACATGCTATCGTAGAAAATTGTTGTAGGCTTCAATTGCTTTCTCAAATATCTTCAAAATTCTTCGTATCCAAATTGCTTGTGATGTGGTAGAGCTATGCTACGTACTGCCTCTGCTGATGATTGTGTGACTGTTGTTGCTTCTTGGAGCACCAACTAAACACACTGAACAGTGAAAAAAATATCCGATGCACTTTTCATGTCATCTGTAAATATCTTAAAATTCTTTTACCAACTCCCATGTGAATCTGATTAGGATTGTGCATGAACCTTGAGAGTAAACTTGCGACAAACATGATGTCGTGCCTTTTTGCTGTGAGGTATAAAAATTTCCCCACCAAACTTCGGTAAAGTGTAGCATCCACTTTACTTTAACCATCTTCTTTCATGAGCTTTTCATTGACAACCAAAGGAGTGTCCTTCGGTTTGGATTCCGACATGTAAAAATTCTTCAAAATCTTCTCGACATACTTTTCTTGACAAATAAAAACGCCGCCATTGTCTTGATATATTTCCATTCCGAGAAAATGATTTAGAAGACCTAAATCACTCATCTCGTATTTTTGAATCATCTCGTTCTTGAAATCTTCAATCATTTTCTTGTTATTCCCTGTGAACATAAGATCATCGACATAGAGCGCTACTATTAAAATGTCGTCTTTACCTTGATTTTTAACATACAAGGTTGGCTCGCTCTTTCTTTGATCAAAACCTTTTTCTTTATAATTGTAGAACCTAAGACCTTGATAGATCTTTGAGCACTCTTGGATCGATAGTAATGTTTATGTAATCATAAACACACTAAAAGAAAGTCTCTAATACTTGTATTCTAAAGCGGAAATTAAACACAAGTAAGAACACAGATAACTAAAAATGATTGATCCTCTATGGATCTTTTATTAATACTAAGAACTTGTTTTTCTTAATTCGTCCATCATACATAATAACATGTTCCTTTTATAGATAAGGAACCCTAAAGCGATTCACTAGAAAACCCTAAACCGTTTCACAAGAAACTTATATATAAAAACTAATAGAAAATATGCTATATAATTTCCTAATAAAACTCGTGCATATCCAAACTAATAACAAAGTACGCTGAATATCTATATTAGCATAAACCAACTACGCAGAATCTCTACTTCCGCAGAAACACTCCTTCAGCAGAATCCAACACTTCAGCAGATTCCATCAGCAGTAACCGTCAGTAGAATTCTTCCTTAGCAGAATTCCCAACAATCCTCCCCTAATCTTGAATTTGACATGGTTAAGTTCAAGATTCTTGATAGATCTCTAACACTTCAGAATAAGAGGATTGAATTCGAACATCATCAGCAAAGAATCAAAGGAACCACATCTCTATGAATGGCAAAACTTTAAACTTCAGGTCTTTGCAGCAACAAATGACATAAGGTACATCAAAACAGTTTAGTTTCAGACTATTCTCATCACATCCAGGTGTGTAAACTCCTGTGAGAGGTGAATCATTGAAAATAATGGATTTGATGTCTCTTTACCAATAGCCATTACTACTGGAGTAGCCAAATGTTTAAGTTCGAAAACTATGGTCCACTGATAACCATATGATTTTTAGCAAATCATCAGCTATAAACGGATTTGAGATGTCTTTACCTGTAGCCGTTTGCTCAGGACTAGCCAATTCTTTGGTTTCAACTAAACCTTGGTGAATTGAATACCAAATATGGATACCAAATGTCTTTACCACAAACCATACTTTTGTGGACTAGCCAATTCTTTGGATCCCATAAAGGGTTACATCCATGGTGAATTGAGAACCATTTCAACTCTCAGGAATAAACCATGGGTGAGTTGAAATACCCTATAGCTTTGAGCAAGCTATTACAGCTATCAACAGATTTGATGTGTCTTTACCAAAGTTGTACCCTTTGGACTAGCCAACTCTTTGATGGACACAAGTCACATCTGGTGAGTTGATAACCGTCAACAGAGTGATATACAACAAACCTGCAGAAAAGTTAGCACAAAGATACAATTTTTTTTTTTATTTAATTAATAAAAAGAATGAAATAAGAAGTAAATGAAATAAAGGAAAATAAGATACAAAAATAATACACAATACCAGAATCAAGTAGAAGCTTTGTGGTGCAGAAGCTTGGACTTGATCAACCCAACCAGCTGTACAGCATGAGTCTCATCATTAGCCACTGGATCAGGAGGAACTTCCAATTTTCTTCTAAGCAGACGTTTCATCAGAGGAATAGACCAAGGATAATGCTGATCAGAAAACATAAATACCCTAATGCCAGACTTTGTTTCAACAACATGAACATTAGGCATAGGGTAAAACCTCCAAGTATCAACCCTCCATTTATGTGAATTCTCCCAGATTGAGTAGCCTTTTCCATTAGGAGAGTGAGAATCAAACAGAACATGCGGATCTCCCAATAAGTACAAACCAGCCCCCTGTGGTGTATGAGAGGCATAGTACTCTGTGACCATTCCATAGAGAGTATGCAAATCTTGCCTATCCACCAAGTGAAGTATTTCTTGTAAGAAAGTAAACTCCAAATAGGAATTATCTTGCCTATAGATGGTGTTAATCTGTCCATTTGTCAATGTCCATTTGACCAACACATTATATGAACCCTCAGGAAAAGTCTCAGAAGAACCCACTTTAATAAAGGTTGTATCAGCAGCCTTGAGATCCACATGCTTAGAAGAACTCCCCTTGTGAGACTTATGTGCTTTAGAAACCTGCTTCCTAGCCAATCTCACTGATCTTCTGATAGCAATATGTCTTCTGTGTGCCATCCTTTTCTTCCTCCTTCCCGGTATATAAATCCCCATAGGACTAACAATTTCAGATGCACCAGAAGCATCTTCAGGAGGAATAGAAGAAGTGGGAACAGAACCACCTTCTGCAAGCAACTTCTCAGTATCTTCTCTGGCCTTTCTAGCCTCAGCAGCTTCTAGTTCATCTTTCCTCACCAAATCTGCATTGTAGTTGGAAATAAGTGATTCCTCTTGTTCAGCAGATGCAGAAGAAGGAATGGTAGCAGCCTCATTAAAGGTGTCAGCAGATTGGTTGCCTTCAGGAGTTGCCTCCGCAGAAACAACTTGAGGAAGCAGCTGGTCTTTATCACCAGAAGATGAAGTACCAAGCTCAGCTGTTTTGATCCTTTTAGCTTCTGAAGCATCTATACTTGCACTAGGCCTCTTCAATTGAGTTTGAGGTGAGTGAATAGCCTTCATAATCTGATTATATATTTGATGCAAATCAGATTCAGATAAGGCCCAGACTTGCTTCTTGGTCAAAGCAGAGTTATATACAGAAGTATATTGGTGATAGACCACATTTCTCATATAATTCTTGGTGTGTGCCTCAGTCTGATTTTTATCTCTCTTAGCTTTGGCCTTCTGTGCAGCAAGAGCCTTTCTCCTTTCTGCTGCAGCTTTCTTCCTCTGTTGACCAAGAGCTACCATTTGTGCAGCAAAGTTGTTACTATCAAAAGCAGCTCCTAAGATGCTTTGAGCCAAAGTAGAATTGGAAGCAGCTTGTTGAGTATAAGAATCCCATTGTGCATCAGTAAAATGAACTGATTGCTCATCTAGTTCTCTTTGCCTTTCTGGAGGCAAATCTGTAGTAAACTGAGCTGTCATCTTTTGTGCCAAAGCTTGACTCTTCATCATATCCTCATATCTTTCACCAGTCTAGCTTGCTCCTTCCTCTCTTTTTCACTCACAAGATCTGTACCAAGATCTTCATCACCCATCACTCTTTGCTCATTGCCAGAGATGTCAACACTAGGAACTTGAGTAGCAGGCTCATTAGAAGAATCATTATGAGAGATATCAACAACAGGAACTCTGTCAATATTCTCAGAAGAAACACCAATAGAAGCATCAGCAGAAACATGTTGAGTGGTAGATTCAACATGTGGAGTAGAAACCTCAGCAGCAGTATTCAAGACAAAAGATCTCCCAGCAACAAACACTTCAGCAGAAACTTCAGAAGGTGTGACATCAGCAGAAGCCACATTAATCATTGATTCATCTGCCTGAACATGATCACCATCAACTTGTTCTTGAGCAACATTCAAACTTGGCACATTAGAATCCTTGCTCAAATACTGTCTTCTCCTCTTTCTATAGAACTGGATCTGCTCTTTTTGTTGTGATGATTCAGCAGCTTTGGGTGAAGAAGTATGAGTATGCTGAGCAGCTTCAGCCAATAAATCAAGATGATTCAAATAAATATCCTCCTGCTCTTCATCAGAGGCAAACACAAACTTCCTTTTCTTTTTCTGCCCAAGTTGATCTTCTAACTCCTGAACCCTCTTTTTCAACACCACAATCTCACCTCCAAGTGAGGATTTGGTATCTTCAAGCTCCTTCTTCAACTTCTCAATTTCTTGAACATTCCTGTTGAGCAAATTATACAGAGAAGTGAGAGTAATAGGGTCCTCAGCTCCACCAGCAGATTTCTCAGTGGTAAAGGGAGCTTCATTGGGCCTTTCAGAAGAAATATGTATATTCTCAAAAGTAGGAGTGCTTACATCAATTGGTTCTCTAAAAGGGCTAGGAGTGGACAGTCTGGTAGTCTCATATTCAAGAGGTGTAGGCACATGAGTGTCAAGAGACTGAAGTGTCTCCTCAACCTCAGGAACAAGCTCATCAGGAGCTTCATGAGATGGTGATGGAATAGGACTGGGTGAGACATGTACAGGTGAAGGTGTAGGTTGGTCAGGAGAAACAATGGGTGCTTCAGCAGTTGTGGATGGACCCTCATCCCTTTCCACTGATGGATTACCATCAGCAGTAACACTTGGAATTGATGGAGTACCATCATCAGCAGCATTGGGAGATGGTGGAGCACCAGCAGCATTACCCTCATCAACATCATCATTGCCATGTGGCAACATAGCTGGTAGCAGAGGGTGATGTTCCCCAACATAGTGAGTTTTCATTGAAGCAAACAACTTAGCACTAAGGGCTCCTATGGGATAATGGCCTCTATCTTGGGTGTTTATGTCTAAAATTATTTGAAGAAACCTAGGGTACATGAGAAACTTATGCTTTTTCTTTTGAATATTTTCAACCATATTATCAAAAATAAACTTAGAGAAATTATAAGTTAAACCCTGTGATAGACATACTATACCACAACCCAATTGGGTAGAGAATTGATCCCATCCTCCAGACTTGTTGCTGATGCACTGAAGCAATGTGTGCACCAAAAACCTCCACTTGGGGCAAAACTTGTTCTTGAGCCACATAACTGTATCCATACTTTGATAACCAGCAGCTCTCAGCCCAGCAAGTATCTCACCAGTGTTGGTGTGATAGACACCATCTTCATCATCCAACTGCAATCTTGTCCTAATCAACGACTCAGTCACCACATACTCTGCTCCATCAATCTTTGCAACAATCTCTGTATCAGAATGTTTCTCAGCAGATGCCCAAAATTGCTTAACCAAAGATTCGTGTACTACATCTGGATAATGAGTCAGTGCAAAGTGAATCTTGGAACGCTTCAAGAAATCCACCATAGGTTCATACATTTCATGTCCCTTTGCTTTTCCTAGAAAAGCAACTTTGTTATGATCCTTCTTAAATTGTAGGGCCTCCATTGAAGAACTTATGAGAGATAAGGTATGAATTAAGTGAATGGAAAATGGGTTTAAATTGGTCGAAGAGAGAATCAGTTGATTTTAGGCGAAGATTATATGAAGTAGGTTATAAATAGAAGTTACCCAATTATGGTCAAAATTTATCGGAACTAATTGTTGACCGTATCTGACGTGTAAAGGAACTTCAACATTCAAAATTAACTCTTCAGCAGAAATGACGGTCAATCTGCTGAAGTGAGAAGTCAATCAGCAGAATCAACTCAAGAGTAATAATATCTTCAGTAAAGATCTTGAGTTTTACTTTGCCACCCAACTCGCATTAATTACCATCAACCCTTGACTTCACCTATAAAATAACCTCAAATCACAATCCGCACAAATCAATTAAACCCAATTTACCATCAAACCCTCATTCAACCTAAATCAATCATCAACACCATGAACAACCAGCCAGAAGTAGTTGATCTCACTTTTGAGTCATCAGCAGACTCAGGAGATAACATTCCCCAATCACCACCAAGACACCAAGCCTCCCAATCATCTACACGACCTTCCCATAGAAGGTATGGTCTTACCAAAGAACAAGCTCGAAAGAGAAAACATGATGTGAGCTCATCAAGCAGACCACACAACCCACCCAAAACTCCATCATCATCATCATCCACTGAGGATAGTCGTCCATTATTTTGATACCCCTATAAGGATGAACCTTGTCCTTTGAAGTCCCCCTTTCTCCCTTCATCTAAAGATGATAGTGTGGTGAATCCAAATGATTCATCTAGGGGCTCTGATGACTCCACAGAGCGTCTAGAGCCAATCTTCAATAGATTGGTGAGAGAGGAAGAGGAGAGGGAAGCAGCAACAGCCAGGGAAGAGAATCCCCAACCTTCACAACCCCAACCTAGGCCACACACCAGAAATCCACCACTCCCAGTGACAAGGGAGGTGGTTATTGGTCTTCCTGCTCCAAGGTCTGGTGTTTCATACCACAGAGACAAAGGAAAGGGCAAGGGTGCAGAGGTGACCGTAAAGGAAAGGGGAAAATGGAGTAGGTGATGATGAGATGTTGCCAAGGACCAAAGATATAAAACTAGTTCTTCAGCATCTTCATTCCTGGTCATGCATCTCCAACAACTTTTGAAACCATGATGATAGGATCTAGATTCTGTGTAGGTTATCTTGTATAGGAATGGTCTTTAGTTTCAATTTGAAGTTGTTTGTATGCTGTAATTTCTTTTGAATGAATGAACAACTTCTCTTTTATCTTTCAATGATTATCACTTAACTGTGCTTCAGCACTTTCATTCAGCAGAAACCATCTTTAAGCTTACTCGACCATGTCCCATTTAATCAATCTTGGTGAATTTAACTGAAGATCAGCAACTACACATCAAGGCATTCTGCAAAACAGACACATAAAAACAAACCAATCCATACAAAACTTAAAGTACATTAGTTGGTTAGTGTGTTAGCAAATAGCAAACATAATCTACAAAATACTACAATTTTACAACCAACAATCCTCCCCTGAGGCATATGCCTCCCCGAGGCCTATGCCTCCCCTCAAACTTAGCATTTAAGGGTTAACCATCCCAATATGGACAACTAAGTGTTGAAACCTAGGTCCATCAAAAGCCTTAGTCAATAAATCTGCCACATTATCATCTGTGTGAATCTTAACCACCTTAATCAAATGTTTTTCATATGCATCTCTTATAAAATGATGCCTGATTTCAATATGTTTTGTTCTATTATGAAAAACTGGATTTTTGACAATGCATATGGTACTTTGATTATCAATAAAGATTGTGGTGTTCATAAAATTAAACCCATAATCCAACAATTGATTTTGTATCCAAAGAACCTGTCCACAACAATTGGCAGCAGCAACATACTCTGCTTCAGTAGATGAGGTAGCAACAATAGTTTGTTTCTTGCATTGCCAAGAAATCAATCTTCTTCCAAGAAATTGGCAACCTCCAGTTGTGGATCTCCTATCCAGATTTGCACCAGCATAATCACTATCACTATATGCTTCCAACTTAAAAGGAGACTCTTTTGGGTACCAAAGACCTAAGTTAGGTTGGCCTTTGAGGTACTTGAAGATCTTTTTTACTGCATTTAAATGGGAAGTGAGTGGAGTGACCTGATGTCTAGAACAAGCACTCACAGCAAATGTAATGTCAGGCCTTGAAGCTGTCAAATACATCAATGACCCAATCATGGATCTGTATAGGTGAACATTCTACTGCAGGATCTGGTTCAAGATTGTTCTTTGGTTTTGGAGCTTCATAAGGTGTAGTGGCAGTTCTGACATTTTCCATATCAAACTTCTTCAAGATATCCTTCACATACTTATCCTGACTGATAAAGATACCATCTTGTTTCTGCTGAACTTGTAGACCCAAAAAGAAAGTAAGCTCCCCCATAGCACTCATCTGAAACTCTCCCTTCATCAATTCCTCAAACTCCCTGCACCAAGCTTCTTTAGTGGAGCCAAAGATAATGTCATCCACATAAACCTGCACAAGAATTATGTCCCTGGAATTCTTCTTAATGAAGAGTGTTTTGTCAATGGCACCTCTTCTGTATCCATGCTTCAGCAGAAATGCAGAAAGCCTAGCATACCAAGCTCTTGGTGCCTGATGTAGTCCATAGAGAGCTTTACAACCTTGTAAACATGTTTTGGATTATCTGGGTCTTCAAAACCTTTGGGTTGAGTGACATATACTTCCTCTTCAATTTCACCATACAGAAAAGCACCTTTCACATCCATCTGATATACCAGGAAACCCATATAAGAAGCATAGGCCAAGAAGATTCTAATGGCCTCAACTCTAGCTACTGGAGCAAAGACTTCATCATAATCAACTCCTTCCTCTTGTCTGAACCCCTGAGCCACCAATCTTGCTTTGTTTTTAACCACAATACCCCTTGCATCTCTTTTATTCTTCAAAATCCATTTTGTCCCAATGGCTATCTTCCCTTCAGGTAGTGGTACCAATATCCAAACCTGCTGATTCTTGAATTGTTGCATCTCATCTTGCATTGCTTCAAGCCAGCTTGAGTCTTCAAGAGCTTGAGCAACACTGGTTGGCTCCACTTGAGAAAGAAAGCAAGCAAACAGACAATGCTTAAAGTCTGTGTGATTGTCCCTTTGCTGATTTGAGACATAGGAAAGAAAAGCAACTTGACCATACTTAGAACTTTTCACAGTACTTCTAGTTCTAACAGGTGCTTGAGGATCACCAAGAATATTGGATTGGGGATGAGCAATGTTGATCCTTTTGGTAGCATTGGGGTTGACATCAATTGTGGTGTCAAGATTGTTCTCATTGGGTCCAAAATCACTGTCATAGGAGGCTGAGTTGAAGATTCCAGCTTTGGGTTGGTGATTCCCAAGATCAGAAGGACTTGGAAAACGTGTATATGGCTCTTCAAAGTCTGTGGACACACTAGGAGAAATAGGAGAACCTTCAGGAGAACTGTCAGCAGAATTGGTGATATCAGGGGAAACAGAAGAACTATCAGCAGAATCCTGGTTTCCACTGACAGGTTATGCAAACTCCACACCAAGTCTTTCAGCTTCTTGATTGGCTGCATGCTCCTGCTTCTTGAGTCTAGCAAGGTCCTCTGCATAGTGTGACTCATCTTCAAGCTCATCAGAAGATTCTTTAGAGCTATCACCTGCAAATTGGTTAGGAGAAAAAGAAGGTACAACAATTGTTTGTTCATCATGCTCAGACTCACTATCTGAGTCAACATCCATGGTACCAACACTGTTTGTGGGAGACTCTTGAGAACCTGCAGATTGGTTAGCAACATATCTAGTATAGCCAAGTAATCAGTTAAGTAATCCAAGTCAAAATACCAAGCATGACCTTGACCCTGAACATTAGGCTTGTCTTCTAGGTATCTCAGGTTAAGGGTCTCCTCAATCTTTTTAGCATTTAAATTATATACCCTATAAGCCTTACTATGTGCTGAATAACCCACAATATACCCCTCATCAGCTTTCTCATCAAACTTTCCCAGTGGATCACTAGTATTCAAAATGGTCACTTGACATCCAAAAGGTTTGAGATAATGAATATCAGGAACTTTCCCAGTGAGAAGTTCATAAGGTGTCTTGAAATGAGGTCTAGTGATGGATACCCTGTTCAAAACATAACAAGCAGTGCTTACTGCTTCAGTCCAGAACATAGTGGGTAATTTAGAGTCTGCAAGCATGGATCTTGCTGCCTCTATTAAGGTCCTATTCTTTCTTTCAGCAACCCCATTTTGCTGTGGGGTTCTTGGATTGCTATAGTCCCTTTTTATCCCCTTAGACTGACAAAGTTCTATTAAAACAGCATTTTTGAACTCTGTCCCATTATCACACCTAATACCTTTAACCTTTTTGTTTAGCTGGTTTTCAACAAGGGTAATGAATTCTTTTAAAATTGGAGATGTTTCATCTTTAGTTTTCAAAAAGAATACCCAACAAAACCTGCTATAGTCATCAGTGATTACCAGGCAGAAGTACTTGTGATCAATACTTCTGATTTGAGTTGGACCAAAGAGATCCATATGCAGCAACTGAAGAGGTTCTGAGATGGTTCTCACAGCAGTAATGGCTTTGTATGAGGCTCTATGTTGCTTTCCTTTGTTGCAGGCAACACAATTGTGCTCATTGGTGAAGACTTTGGAAGGAAGTCCATGAACTAGACCAAGTTTAGAAAGCTTGTTAATGGTCTTGAAATTCACATGAGCCATCCTTCTATGCCACTTTGTAGACTCATCCAGGGATGCTTTAGCCACCAAACATGTTAAGTCACCTTCAGGTTGAACATCATTCAAATTGAATGTGTACAAATTGTAACTTCTGGGAACTCTCAGCAGAATTGTTGTATCTTCTGGAAGTGTGAAGTCTTTAGAGAGCACAAGACATTCATCCTCAGAGAAGAATACTTTGTTCTTGGTGTCACAAATTTGTGATACTGAGAACAAATTGAAATGTTGCAGTTCCTTCTCATAATACACATTCTCAAAGTTCAAATTAGGTGTTCTGATGGTTCCTTTCCCAGTGATTCTGCCATCTCCTCCACCAAAAGTCACATTGCCTCCTCCTTCAATGGGTACAAAATCATGCATCATCTCAATGTTTCCTGACATACTCCTGGAACAACCACTATCTACTATGCCTACTTCTTTACTTTTCAGAGGATGATCCTACAACAACAACAAAAAATATACAAAATATAAGTACACTTTGGAGACTCAAGTCATTGCTGACTTGAGCCTGCCTTGTGGATCATAAGAGTTAGGCCATGTAGATGTATAAGATCCACCATTGTTCTTGGACCTGCTATGAAAATTATGTCCCTTTTTAGTCCAAAAACAACCTGCTGAGGGCTTAACAGCAGTATCCCAATATCCCCTACCCACATACATTGGGTCAATAAATCCAGGCCAATAACCATTCTGAAAGTATGAACTAGTTGGTCTCACATATGGTCTAGCAACAGGTCTTCTCCCAGCAGATAGGGAATGTCTATCAGCAGAATTGCTGGACTTATGAGTTGCTTGTGGAACATATGGTGGTATATCCTTAACATTATTCCACATTGGTCTAGGTTTATTTTGACCACTACATACACCCAATCTTTGCTCATGAAAATTACAATCCTTTATCAAATGAAATTTACTTCCACACATAAAGCATTTCTTCTTTTTAGAAGATTTATTAAAAATGAAAGATGTTCCATTACATGCAAGATTATTCAAACCACTAACATTAACAGGATTGTTTTTGACAGAATTAGAAACATTGTTTTGCAAAGAATTAAAAGACAAGTCTTCAGAAGAAACTGTCTTGGACTTTGATTCCTCAGCAGCAACTCTAATAGACTTGTAGGGAGTCTTGGGTGTAGGCTTTGGTGAGGTCTTGGGTGAGGTCTTGGGAAGGTCTGACTTTTCACTTGAATCACAACTGGTAGTAGACCCTTGGTCTAAGGACTTGTCACTAGAAGAACAAGAGACATAGTCAGTAGAATTAGAATCAGGGTCTGGCAAGTCACTTGACTTTTTGCCATACAGATGGTGTGATCCATCAAAGTCTGAGGTGGTGTTGGTAGTGGGCATGAATTCTCCTCTAATAGGTCCAGGTATAGCATGTAATTTTACTTCTTTAACAAAATTTGCTAAGCCTGCTGGTGTAGGTTTACCCATATCAAACCTAGCCTCTAAACCCACATATTTTTTAAAACCTAAACCTATACTAGAGTTTACAGGTTGAGTATTATAGAGACAGTTAGATAACTTATCACCCGACATTAACCAAATGTTATGATTAGCTATTTCCTTCTCTAATTTCTCTTTCAGTTCTTGGTTCTCTAACTCTAGTTTAGCCTTTTTCTTTTCACAACATTTTAATTCATTTGTAGTACACAATAAATCTCTTTCTAACACCCCTATCTTTTCTTCATAGGCAGTCTGATTCTTCTGAAACCAAATTTGTTGTCTTTCTTTAGTTTTTAAGGCCTGTTTGTAAGCCTCAACTTCAACATAACATTCATTATATTTAGGTTTCATTTCATCATATGCCACCTTAATTTCATTATATCTTTCACTACAACCAAAAACACAATTATGTACCTGAGAGATGCCCATAAAGCCAACTTGGTCATGTTGATCCTCTGTAGTACAGCTTGCCAGCAATCCACTCTGCCCAGAAGCTTCATCATTATCAGGTTCATGTACCTTCCAGTTAACATGGTCATCCAGAGTAACCAAAGCTCCAGCTTTTCCAGCTTCCACTTGATTCTGCTGATAGGTAGTATACCTAACCTCATCACCAGCCTTCCTATCCTTGCACTCTCATTTGAAGTGACCCATCTGTCCACAAGTATAGCATTTGATTTTCATCCTGTCAAATCTAGCTGGATCTCTTCCCTGGTAACCAAACTTTCTTCCAGACTTCTTTTCAAACCTCTGGACGTTCAAAGAGAGCATGGCCACCTGCCACTTCAAGTTCATTTCTTCCAAATCCAAAGGATCCATCTGATCAAAATCCTCAAAAGCAAGTTGCTGCTGATGATCATAATCAGCAACAAAAGAGTGAAGTATATCTTCCAATACACCACTAGACTGATGTTGTGAATTTGGTCTGGTGTTGGTGTAGGAAGATGATGCTGAGGAGCTTGGGCTTGAGGCCTGATTCATCTTATTGGAGGTGGTGCTAACAAAAGCTGAGTAACTTGGAGTGGATGAACGAATGGGACTTCTAACATCAGGCTCAAGAGTCTTAAGCTTATTGTAGAGATCATCAAATGATAGCATATCCAGTCCACCTTTAGCTTTGAGTGCAATGCTCACTTGCAGCCAAGATGGAGGTAAAGATCGCAAGAATTTTGCATTGCAATCCTCATTGTCTGGCCTGGCCTTCAGCTAATTCAATTGACTCAAAATCCTATGGAACCTGTCATACCCTTTGTGGATGCCTTCTTCCTCAGAGACTTGGAATTCTTGAAACTGCTGTTTCAGCATTGATTTCCTCATCCTATTTCACTCATCATTCCCACCAAACCTAGCCTTGATGGCCATCCAGATATCCTTTGCATCCTGCATGTAGTAAAAGTCACCCATATGATCATCTGGTATAGCCTGAAGGAGAATAGTTCTAACTTTTTGTTCTCTCTGTACAGCTAGAAACTCTTCAGCAGTTTTAGGACCAAGGATGGTTATCTTGCCATCAGCATCTTCGGTGTGCCTTTTCAAACTATTTCCCTTTTTGACAATTTCCCAAAGATTCCAATCAATATTTGTGATCCAGTTATGCATCTTCATAGCCCACAATTCATACTCTTCCTTCTTGAGTTATGGGAACTTTGCATTGCTGTTGGTAAGAGTGAGTTGTTGCAAAGATGAAGATGTGGTGTTATGGTTCTTGTTGTTGTTGTTGTTAACTTCTGATCCATCGTCAGATCCAGGCATTGTTTTGGTTGTTTTGATTGAGAGGGTGTAAAGAAAGGATGTTCTTAGTATCACAGAGACTCTCCCGAGGCTCTGATACCACTTGTAGAACCTAATACCTTGATAGATCTTTGAGCACTCTTGGATCGATAGTAATGTTTATGTAATCATAAACACACTAAAAGAAAGTCTCTAATACTTGTATTCTAAAGCGGAAATTAAACAAAAGTAAGAACACAGATAACTAAAAACGATTGATCCTCTATGGATCTTTTATTAATACTAAGAACTTGTTTTTCTTAATTCGTCCATCATACATAATAACATGTTCCTTTTATAGATAAGGAACCCTAAAGCGATTCACTAGAAAAACCTAAACCGTTTCACAAGAAACGTATATCTAAAAACTAATAGAAAATATGCTATATAATTTCCTAATAAAACTCGTGCATATCCAAACTAATAACAAAGTACGCTGAATATCTATATCAGCAAAAACCAACTACGCAGAATCTCTACTTCCGCAGAAACACTCCTTCAGCAGAATCCAACACTTCAGCAGATTCCATCAGCAGTAACCGTCAGTAGAATTCTTCCTTAGCAGAATTCCCAACAATAATAACCATCGATCTGGCTATACCACACTCGCGGTGCTTGCTTGAGTCTGTAAAGCGCTTTCTTCAACTTGTAAACTTTTTCTTCTTTTCCTTCAACCTCGAATCCTTGAGGTTGATTCACATAAACTTCTTTAAGTTCTCCATTGAGAAATGCTGACTTGACGTCAAGTTGGTATATTAACCAACCTTTCTGGCCTGCTAGTGAGATGATTGCTCGGACTGTGTCCATTCAAGCAACTGGAGCAAATAACTCGTCGTAGTCAATTCCGGGCTGTGGTGAGTAACCTTTTGCGACTAGTCTCGCCTTGTTTCTTTGAACGAAACCATCTGCATTGTACTTGACTTTGTAGACCCATTTGACACCAATAACGTCTTTGTCTAAAGGTCTGTCTGTAAGCTCCCATGTGTTGTTCTTTTCGATAACTTGAATTTCGGCCTCCATCGCTTTCTTCCATGATTCCTCTTTAATCGCTTCTTCAAAACTTTCGGGTTCTACATGACAAAAATTAGCGTTGTATATTTCTGTCAACTATAGAAATTTTTTTGGTGGTGGACTTTGAGATTCTTCATCAGGTTCTTCGCTGGGTACTTCGTCATGTGATGGTTGATTTTCACCACTTTCCACATGTGCTTCATCATGCATATTGTTAGTAGGAAAACTTGGTCCTTCTTTTTTTTCTTCTTCCCATTTCCAGGAAGGATTTTCATCAAAAATTACATCTCGACTAACTATTACATTTTGTGTTTTTAGGCTATACAATCTATAAGCATTTGACTTGCTACTATAGCCTACAAAAATGCACTTTTCACTTGTTTCATCTAACTTATATCTTTTTTGCTTTAGAATTTGAGAATAACAAACACACCCAAAAACTTTAAGATGTCTTACCGAAGGTTTTCTACCATTCCATGCTTCAAGTGGAGTCTTGTTATCGAGGGATTTTGTTGGACTTCTATTCAACAAATATACTGCTGTGTAAACTGCTTCTGCCCAAAAAGTTTTTCGGTAATCCTTTCTCGTGCATCATTGATTTCGCCATTTCTACAACGGTTTGACTCTTTCTCTCGACTACGCCATTTTGTTGAGGTGTGTATCAGGTTTTTTTTTAACGGCAATTTTATAAAGCAACTAGCAAGGAGCTAGATTAAACAACTACAATATAAGGGTTTTTAAGCCAATCGTTCCAAGTGAACGACGCTTTACATCTATATTTGCACCAAAAATAAGAAATAGAGACTAAGTTATCAAATATCATCGCCTTCTCGGGAGTCTTCGAATCAAAAAGAACCATATTACGGAAATGCCAACTCAACCACCATAGACCATAAAATACTCCCTCGAACATGACCTTAGCCTTGGAAAGAATCCGAAGAGACACAAACCAACGACACCATTCCTCATACGAATTCACGTCCGAATATTCAACATTCCACCAATTAGATATCTTTTGAGCCAATTGTCTAACCACCCTACATTGGAAGAAAAGATGGCTAGCCGTCTCCGATCCTTCCTTGCAAATAGGACATTCCATAGTATCAATATCCATCCCTCTACATAATATGTTAAATCTAGTCGGTAAGGCATTAGACTTGACTTTCCAAGCAGTAATATTCACCTTAATAGGAACATATTTAACCCACCTAGTCGGCGAGTTAACCTCATGAAAACAATTATCATCAATTACCTTTCGTAAAGAAGCCACCGAAAAATCTCCATTATTATTTAAAGACCAAACATACCTATCCTCACAAGGCACCAGCTGAATAGTCTGAAATATATCCGCCATCGCGTTGTATTGCGACTCTTCAATACCACTTCTGATCTTCCTGCCAAAAGAATTATCTAAACTATTTGCATTCACTTTCATACTAATTGTCGCCCTTTTATCCACTTCAAGCGCGTACAAACGAGGAAATAAAACTTTCATAGTACCACCATCGAACCATTTATCCTCCCAAAATCGCGTACCCTCTCCATTCCCCAGCTTAAGACGCATGAACTTGAACACGTTAATCCCTTTACCTTGCAAAACCTTCAGCTCATGAACAATATAATTCCAACTAGAACGAGATCCACCAACATTCCCCTTTTCCAAACTCCCATCAGCTCCATGAATAGCTTTAATCACATTAGACCATAGTGAAGGTTTTTTAGAAACGAAACGCCACACCCACTTTATCATAAGGCTACGGTTTAGGGCATATAAACTTGAAACCCCTAAACCTCCTTTTTCTTTAGGAGTTAAGACATTACTCCACTTAACCCATGAAGTTTTATTACTCTTAAGGTCATGACCATTAAAAAAATGACCACGGATAGATTCAAGCATGTTAAGGATACATATCGGGACTTTATAAATAGACATATGGAAAATCGGAATAGACCCTAACACAGATTTGAGAAGTGTGAACCTACCTCCAATCGATAATGTTTTCATTTTCCATCTAAAAAGACGTGATACCACCTTATCCACCACCTCTTTCCAAGCATGTTTTCTAGACATGCACTCTCCCACTTTCGTTCCCAAATACGTGAAAGGAGTTTTAAGAACAAGACAGCCAAGTTTGGCTGCCGCATTAATCACCTTACCATCCTCCACATTCACACCCATAAGTTTGCTCTTGCACATGTTAATCCGCAACCCAGATGCTCTAAAAAAACATTCCAGCACATGAACCAAAGTATCAATGTTTGTGTCACTCTATTGGCCAATGAATATAGCATCATCCGCATAGAACAAGTGAGACAAAGATGTTGAGGAATTAAGTTTCATACCCGTGAATAAACCCGCCTCAACAATCCGCTGAAACGATAAGTGTAAACTCTCCATAATAAGAATAAATAAGAAAGGGGATAACGGATCACCTTGCTTTAGACCTTTAAAAAACTGAAACTCCTCCGTCGGACTTCCATTAATGAGAATGGAGCCTCTAGACGAATTAAGAAAACTCTGAATCCACTTCCTCCATTTATCGCCAAAACCAAATTTAACAAGAACATCATCCAAAAAATCCCAACGGACGGAGTCATAAGCTTTCTCAAAATCAACTTTGAAAATAAGAGCATGATTTTTCTTCCTTCGACACCATTGGAGGACCTCATTAAGGATGAATGGCACGTCCAGAATTTGTCTATCCGCTACAAATGCCGATTGCACCTCATTAACAATATAATTCATCACCCCAACTAATCGATTCGTCAATATTTTAGCGATAATCTTATAAAAACTCCCAATCAAACTAATAGGACGAAAGTCTTTCACCATGTTAGCATCAGGGATTTTAGGAATAAGGGCAATAAAATTTGAATTACATCCACTAGGGAACTCACCAGTCAAGAAAAAAAACTTTACAGCTTCAACCACATCGTTTTCAATCGTAGGCCAAAAATGACGATAAAAACCGAATGTGAAACCATCCGGACCAGGAGACTTGTCAACACCACAATCCCAAACCGCCCTTTTAACCTCCTCTTTAGTTACCATACGATCCAAATCCTCTTTCTGTTCGCTAGATAACACATTAGGGAAACATATGTCGACCCGAGCACGATACCTCAAAGGTTTATCAAACCTTTTTCGAAAATGTTCAAAAAATTCAAACTTAACTTTCACCGGATTATCAACCCATATCCCGTTCACCAGGACACCCCTGATATTAGATTGACTCCTCTTCTTATTTAACATGCCATGGAAAAACTTAACGTTTTCGACCCCTTCAATTGCCCATCTAATCTTGGCTTTTTGAGCAATTTCTGAAGCTTGAACATTATTAATCTTTTGAATCTTACCAAGAATCTCCAATCTTTTGCAGCTCAACTCTTCAGACCCATTACCCTTATCAATCTCTACATCAACAGCCTCAATCTCCTTTTTTAACATATCTAACTCACCTTTCAAGATCCTTTTATGTGTAGACTGCCAACCCCTTATTCGCTCCTTAAGAAACTTCAACTTATATATAAAATTACGAATAGCATTCCTTTCATGACACGGAGCCACATTCCAAGAGTCTACCACCATTTTATCAAATCCATCCGCTTGTAACCAATGATGAAAAAAACGAAAGGGTATAGGCCCATAATCAAAAGACGCTTCACGTAATAAAATAGGCCGATGGTCCGAAATAAAACGCTCCAAAGCAATTGCATTAATGTTAGGGCAAATATTAAGCAGATTTTCCGAAACAAGAAATCTATCTAACTTACTCATCTTCGAAGCAGATTTATGGCACCAAGTATAAGCACATCCTCCTAAAGGAACCTCTTCTAACCCCGCAGTATGAATGAAAGAGTTGAAAATCGCTGCATCAAACGCGTTAAAAACCGTACCAAACCTATCCGCATTAATCCGCACCTCATTAAAATCACCCAACATAAGAATCTCACCATCCTACTGTTGCGATACATGGGTTAAATAATCCCATAACATACGTTTCTCTTTAGCTTCATGAGGAGCATAAACCACCACTATCAACATATCAATACCAGATTTCACCCACACCCCTCGAATGATGACAAAGTAATCCGAGACCGTACTACTACTCTTACGAAACGCATTTGGATCCCACATGCATAAGATCCCACCAGATTTACCAACGGCATCACTATGAACGAACTCAAAATTATTATTACCCCAACAAGATCTGACACAAAATAAATCAATCGACTCCATTTTCGTTTCTTGCAAACCCACAAAATTAACTTTATGTTTATTACACAACTCCTTTACCCAATCTTTTTTGGCCTTTTGGGCGAGGCCTTGGACATTCAAAGACAAACAATTCATCGATTCACCACAAATTCTCCTTATGACTCAATAATCTCCGTGATATCTTTAACACACCCGTCCATATTATACCCCATAGTTTTTCCGACCTTCACAACTTCTTCCATTAAACTAAGTATAGATCCACCCGTACGAGACACATTTGATTTCTTGAACCACCCCGATCGTGTAGGTCCAGAGTTAGTCTTAAACGAATCCAAATTATCAGCTCCATTATCTTTGTTGACCGATGAACTATCTTCTCTAACATCTTCAACATTCTCATTCACCATCTGTACCCCTTCCACGTTCCCCTTATTATATTCCGCGTTGGGAGTGAAACCTGGTGGATATTGAAGGCTTTGTTCCTGATCTTTTACTTTATCTTTCTCACCTGTCGTAGTCTTATCTTTATTCAGCAGTTTATAAATTTCAAATGGGTCTTCCGAATTCTTCCCATTCTGTTCTTCCTCATTAACAAACACAGTTTCGGGAACTTCCTCCACCTCACCCTCAACATTAACATAGTCATTATTCACCACATGATCATTAGTATCCTCGACAAATTGATCATCCTCTTCTTCATCAACCATAAAATCTGGAGTCCACCCAGGGACTTCATTGGCCCGAAGCCAATATATTTTCCCCCGAAAAACAATCTTGAAACTCTCCAATATATTAGTACCTACTTTAGTGTAAATACAGAGTCTTTTAGAATGAAAACCCGTCTCATCATAATCGTCCATGTCCATCAGCTCACCCCACTTAGCTGCAATACGTTTAAACGTATTATCCGACCAAAATTTGAAAGGAATGCCGTCTATTTCCACCCATGCCATTCGTCCATCAGGGATGAAATCTAAGGAAGCATGTTTTAAAACTGAAAACCAAGACTTTGCCCCAATGTTACCCCAAAATGATTCTTTAGCCTCATTATTGACGAACTCAAGCATAACCTATAATTCACCCAAATAAGTGATTTTCAACTCATCAAACCCTTCATTACACAGAGCCTTTTTGAGGTTAGCCAAAGAAGAGATCTCCAAGACTCGACCCATCAACGAGAAAGACAAATCTTTCCTGTTAATACAATCATCGTCAAGAACAATTGCAGGACTATTGACTTTCTCCCCAACCGTATTATTACCCTTCACCACATTCACAAATGACTTACCATTTACCCCTCTATCCATCGCCTTAGAGAAAACATTTTGTCTACTAGAAAATGAATTATTCGTCTTCTTCACCTCATTACTGTTTTCTTTCTTATTCTCTCTAATGAAACGTGCTACATTCGCATAAATTTTCCAGCGCCCCACCCAAATGGTACACAAATTATTGACCAATCGCTCCACATTAATAAACCTAACAAAACCGAATCGCTTACCATCTTTCGACCTCTTCCTAGGAATGAAAGCGTCAACCACATGTCCATATTGTTTACACGTATGGAAAAGCTCCTTAGCCGAGATAGAGTCCAGGAAATTAGTAACATAAATCGAAGTAGAAATCTTAGATACATCATCTTCTTTAGAACGAAAACTACCCATATCGAAAACCACGCAGAAAAACAAACCAAGCAACGATCAAACCACACAACCAGAACGTAACTACAATACACCAATTAAACGAAAACGAGTACAAACCAAACGAAACAATGTTCTATCTATAATGTACCACTTTTGTTGTCCCGCCTCTGGTGTCCCACCACAAGGATGTCCCACCTATGACGTCCCAACTTTAGTGTCCCATCTATGATATACCATTCGAATCGTCATGGATCTGAATCAAAATAAAGTTTTGGATTGAAGGGAGTTCAAGGGATATTGATGTGAAAGGGGAATGGAATCTGATTATTGTGATGAGTTTATGATTGGATGTAATTGGCGTTTGACCCCGTGGTATGTGCTTAAACACATACCATTTCTAGACCAAAACCGGACCAAAATAACCAAAAACCCGACCAAAATGCCAAAAGATATTGTGTTTTTGTGTTTTTGCATGTGCAGGGATGGATATCGTGAAAATTGACAAAAGACACAAGAAAATCAAGAAAACGAGCACGAGATACGAAAAGGCTCAGAACCGGAACCGGAAACAAAGAAAATGGTCAAAAAGGCATCCCAAGTCCTCCATCTATCTGAAGTCGTCAACATTAGCCCTTGGATTCAACTTTGAAAAAAATGGCAAGATCAGTCCCTCAAAAATCCAGAAATTACACTTTTAGTCCCTATGTTTAAATTCCTCAACATTAACCCTATGTTCAAAAACCGGATCACACATTATAATAAAAATTCCAAATCCAATCCACAAACAAACCATACCCAAGCCCATACCCCATTTATCTAACCCATCCCACCTTCCGGCCCACTATCCCTTTAAACCCGATCCATCCTCATAATATTCAAAACCGGGTCAAACCTTACCCACTCGGTCAAAAGTTAAATAAGATAAAAATAAAAAAAACAAACACACCTCACCTCACTTTACCATTCTCTCTTCTCTCTCTCAAACCCGATCCCAAATTAACCTCCCATGAACCCTAATTACCGATTCACAAAATTACCACAATTAAGGGTAATTGTGTCAAATCAAAGGGCTTCTAGAAGGATCAGAGTATGTCAGAAGGTGTCAGACTCAAAGAAACACACGAGGGGATGAGGTGGCAGCTCGTGATTGGTTAGAACACGTCATGATAGAGCAATCCAAGGGCTATGATGAGTGGGATTGATTTAGACGGCTTAGATGAGCTCCAAACTAACACAGAAGCACGCGGATCGCCAACGTGGCAAGTCCCGAAGGTTCGGTGTAAGCCTATAAATAGAGGAGGGTTCTTCCCATTTTCGTGTGTAATTTTTTTTAAGCAATGTTATGCTGCTGAAATGTATTTCGAATTGTAATGTTTTAATCATTTTTATAATAAAAGTTTAGTTTTCATTTACTTAACTCTTGTTCATTTACTTTAAGCTGATTTCCTTATTATTGTTATCAATATTCCTTTAGCTTTAAAATTGTCTACATAAGCTTCTCAGAAGCTTATTCAAATCTTGTAATCATCTAAACTTTCTTTTCTATTTACTCTTTATAAAATCTGATTATCACAAAAAGAAAAAAAAAAAAAAAAAAAAGTATAGTTCAAAACTGCTTCATTAAGCTCTATTTCGTTTAAATTCAGCTTATGGAAGCTCTTTAGCTTATTGTAAGTTAGAATTAGTGTCATTGCTGTTGAAACATTCAAAACATCCTTCGGTCAACAAAATTCAACGTTGGTGATGATCATGAATTCGGGTTAAATTTGGTAGTCCAAACTGAGAAAAGGAAGCAGTTGGCCTATCTAAAGATAGGCTAGGTTCAAGTTAACCCTCTGTTTAGCTGAGGGGAATTAGCTTGTAAGTTTTGCTCAATTTCATTTTAATTCATCATTCAATAGTTTAAGTCTGCTGCTTCTAATTGATGTTGACTGTTTGTATGTTGAAGTTAGTTGATGATTAGAGTAGCTGGTTATTTGATGATAGTTTGATAGTCAAAATTTCCTTGTTAAATTGTTGCTTAGCTGAGATTACTGCATATTTAGTCAATTTTAGGTAGTGTTTAACTGGTTAAAAGTATTTAAAGTCTGCTGCAATAGTTGTGTTCTGAGTGACTGATTTCATGAATCTATTTGATTGATCAATCAGTTTTGTTTTGGCTTGATTTAGTGTTTCAGAGTAGTTAAGGTAGCCTTGTGAGCTTGTTGAGGCTGTTTTCAAGTTTTGATTTGCTGTTGACTGTTGAGTCTTTTTGATCTATTTGCATAATCTGTTAGGCAAGTATTGTTAGTTAATCTATTAAATAGCTTAATATCATTTAGTTTAATATCACCTTAGTCAACATTCATTAGCTTTGCGCCAAATTTACTTAACCTACTGTCTCTAATAACTGGTGCAAAGTTGTGTGAAAGAGCTGCTAAAATCAGCTTCTCTGTGGCTTAGTCATTCAAGTTCTAGTCGTAATAAACTCCACTGGTCTGTGTATAAGCTGTTTTCCAGCTCATTTCAGCTTGTTCTTGATTTTTCTTTTTCATAAAAAATAGTGATTATTAGTTTTTAGTTGATTTGCAAAAGAAGGAAAATAAAAAAAAAAAAAAAAAAAATGTTTGGATGATTTGTATCAACCAGGATTCGAACCTGGGTTTGATTGAAAGTGTAAATCGTTTTTAGTTGTTAAAAATTTTCAATTCAGTCCTTGAGTTTCATTTTTAGCAAGTTTGGTCCTTGTATTTGTTTCAAATCGTTGTAGGCTTTATTAGAGTTTTAAAAAAAAAAATAATACAATTTAGTCCATGTCTTTGTTTCAAAAAGTTTTAGTTTAAATAGAGTTTCCAAAATTGCATTTTTAGTCCCTCGTTTTTTTATAAAACTTTATTTTCTTATATTTCTTTTAGAAAATCAGTTTTTTCTTAATAAAATTCATTTTCATCCATTAGATTTTATTTTTATTTTTATTTCTATTTTAAGTATAATTTCACTAATAGATTTATAAATCTCGGGATTAGCCCGGGATTTGCATTTATTTGAATTTTCTTTGTATGCATTTATTTTAATAGCGTAGATTGCTTTTAATTTTTCTTATTATAGTGTAATTAATTCTAAAAAAATAATCTCTCACGTTCACTTTTTCACTTCACATTTTTACGACTCCGATTCGACAAATTCGCCGTCAAACCTTCGTTGGGAGAACGACCCGGGAAATTGTATTCGTTACAATTTCTTTGGAAAAATAAAAATAAAAATAAAAACAAACATCAATAAAATGGCGCCGTTGCCGGGGAAGGCTTGAAACGAGTGCGTCGATTTCGTCCGTTGTTTTTGTGAATTGAAGATCCTTCCTTGGAAGTTATTGTTTTTTTATAAAAATAAAAATACAAAAATATAATAAATAAAACACTTTTCCTAAAGTGTTTTCTTAAATACATCTTAATAAACATCCTCCGTCTTCCGTTGAAGGAGGGCGGTTGTAAACCATTCCAAATTACAACAAAATAAATCGTGAAATTAAACGTTATCGGATTACTTTATTACTACAACCTAATTACGGGGTTTAAGGAAGCTTGACATTAAATTGTCGAGCTGAAGAAGGCGGGTTTTTAAGCATCTTCGGAGCTACCTTTGCCTTCCCGCCACGCTGCGCGTAGTTTTAAAGGAAACGGTTACGGTTAACGTAACGGTTACCAAAAAAAGAAAATAAAGTCTTTTGTTTTTTTTTTTTTTTTTTCAATATATTAAAAAAAAAAAGCCAAAAATAATTCCCAACCAAAAATACAAAAAGATTTTTTATTTTTATTTTTGTTTCCTTTTTGGTGTATGCACACCCGTTCTTCTTCTTCTAATCCTCTTCTTTCACCACTTTCTAATCCCGAGAGGATTATCCGTCAAAACAACCGTGTTCATTTCTCAACCGTTGAGGAAATGGCCAACAACCAACACAATCAACCCCCGCCGGTGGGTGTTGACAATCACAACCAAGGGCAAGTTCCCGATCTCCGCACTATGCAAGAGTTACTCCAATGTCCCACCGTGGGATACGGAGACGCTATTGTTATACCCCCGATTCGAAACACAAATTTTAAACTCGAGATCGGTTTAATTCAACTTGTCACGGGAAATCAATTTCATGGTTTTGATCGGGAGGATCCTCACAATCACATCCGATGGTTCAATAAATTAACCTCAACACACTACCATAAGGATGTCCCTCACGAAACAATCAAATTGATGTTATTCCCATTTTCGATCGAGGGGGCGGCCCGAATTTGGCTCGAGAAAGAACCCCCTCAATCAATCCATACTTGGGAAGATCTCGTCCATAAATTCGTGAATTACTTCTTTCCACCATCTAAAATGACCAATGCTAGGAATGAAATCACAAATTTCCAGCAACGATTTGATGAGAATTTCGGTGAGGCATGGGAACGATTCAAGGATCTCCTACGGAAATGCCCACATCACGGATTCTCGGAATTGCATCAAATCGATACGTTCTACAATGCCTTAACTCAATCAGATCAGGATTCACTCAATGCAGCCGCCGGTGGCAATATCATGAGTCGAATGCCGAGAGAAATTCTTTCAATTATTGAGAACAAATCTAAGGTACCTACCTCAAGGAACAAACCGGTTGTTTCTAAGGTGAGTACCCAAGCTTCTAGCAGTGATGCTAAGATCGACAAGCTTGCAGATATGTTCCAAGCTTTCATTCTCTCAGAACAAAAGAAACAATCTTCTCCATCCGCTCAAGTGAAAGCGGTGCAAGAAAATTGTGTTATTTGTGGTGGTCCCCATCCGTATTATGATTGTCAAGCTACCGACAGCCAAGTTTGCAATGCTACTGCAGCAGCTGCAAACTACAATCAAAATCAAGGATTCCGTCCTCAAGGTGAAGTTAACTATCGAGTTAGCAACCAAATGGGACCACCCGGTTTTACACCCGTTCAAAACAACCAAAACCGTTTACCTCAAATCAATCAAGGTTACAATCAAAATCAAAGCTACAACCAAAATCGAGGAAACAATTATCAAGCTCAACCGCAACAAGTCTATCAACCTCCTCCTCCCCAAGTTCCACTTCCTCCCGACTTTGTGAGTTATATGAAAGCAACCGATGCTAGCATACGAACTATGCAAGGTCAAATCAACAATATGAGAGCTGACTTTCGGAAGGAGATTGATACGACAATATCTCGACAAACAAACGACCTTAAACAAATGATGAGTGGATTCTTTCAGATGAATCAACCCTCAACCTCGGGTACTTCTTCTCTTCCTAGCAACACAATTGCTAACCCGAGGGGCGATGCTAAGGCGATAACAACTCGTAGCGGTGTTTCATATGATGGACCCACGGCTCCGGCTACCGCTTCTTCTCTACCTCCCAAGGTAGCCGTCCGTGAACCCGAGGCGACCAAGGACATGGAACCTCCTACTAACAACGGAGGAACCAAAGACGTCCAACCTCCGGTCATCCATCCATCTGAACCAAAGAATGTTGAGCCAAAAGAAATTCCCGTCAAAGCAAACCTTCCGTATCCTTCGAGATTGAATGATCAAAAGCTCCGCGAAAAAGCTTCAAATCAAATGGAAAAATTTTTCCAAATTTTTCAAGAATTGCATTTCGATATAAGCTTCGCGGATGCTTTACTTCTAATGCCTAAGTTTGTTTCGACTCTCAAAAGTTTATTGAATAACAAGGAAAAATTAATTCAATTAGCAAAAACTCATCTGAATGAAAACTGCTCAGCGGTAATTCTCAAAAAGCTTCCGGAAAAGCTTGGAGATCCCGGAAAATTCCTTATTCCATGTGAATTTCCGGGAATGGTTGAATGCTCCGCCTTGGCCGATCTCGGTGCTAGCATCAACCTAATGCCGTTGTCAGTATGGCAAAAGCTTTCTCTGCCCAAACTTACCCCCACTTGTATGACTCTCGAGCTTGCGGATCGTTCCGTAACCCGTCCCGAAGGTATAGCCGAGGATGTCTTCGTTAAAGTGGGGAAGTTCCATTTTCCTGCAGATTTTGTGGTTGTTAATTTTGACGCTGACCCCCGGGTTCCTCTCATTCTCGGAAGATCATTTTTGAGGACCGGGCGTGCTTTGATTGACGTATACGGAGAAGAAATAACTCTGCGAGTTGATAATGAAAAAGTCACGTTTCAAATCAATCCGAACTCGAAACCTCAAACCGACAAATGCAATGTCGCTACGGTTGATCAAAAGTCCGATCCCGTAATTGCTCCTAAAAGAATTGATCCAAACCTTTCAAGATTCACGGTCAAGAGTATGTCAGAAAAACGTGCTGAGCTCAAGGCTATGAAAATCAATCCTGGATCGAGCAAATGGTTTGAGTGTTGTGCTGCAAATACTAAGAGTGTTCTTGATGATGATGAATCTGAATCGGAGACCACAACGGAAGAGGTGGAAATTGCTAGCTCTAAGAGCACACCTCTTGTCCCACCTCCGGAGACGGTTTATCGTGTAGAGATGGTTGATTCTGCTCTTTCCGACTCTTCCCATCCTTCTCCTCCGATTGAGGGAAGTGAAAACTCGATGGAAGAATTCGAGGTGTTGTCTGTTAATGCTCCAATTTCGCCGGAAATTGTTGAGACCAATAATAATCCAGGGGAAGATATTTTGAAATTTGATGAACAATTGTTTCCCCTGGAAGATGTTAAGGAAAAACCGCCTAAATCCGTTCAAATTGTTGATTCAAAATTAGAAGAGCAAAGTAGTGGCAGTACCACTTCTTATATTGATTCTCTTCTTGAGGAGTTCACCGATGAACTCGCTCACATCGATCCAATCCCACCGGGGGATGAGGACGATGAGTTTGATTTTGAATCTGACTTAAGAAAATTGGAATCTTTGATGAACCATGATCCGTCTAAATATGATTCTTATCACGAGGAGTTCGCCGATGAACTCGCTCACGATGATCCACTTCCATCATATGATGATGATCTCTTTGACGTTCATGCTGATTATAAAAAAGTTGAGAATATTTTGTACCATGCCCCATCATCTGATTCTTGCACTAAGCTTAAAGATTTACAAGATGATGATGACCTCTTCGATTTTAGGGCCGATCAAACCGAATGGAGAAATCTTTTATATGGCAAACCTAATGATGAAAAAGGCCCTAAAATTGAAACCATAACCGAGGATGCTTCAATTGTCTCTCATGACTTAGCTCCTTATTCTTCCGAGGATGATTTCTTTATTGAGTCCTCCATCGAGTACCCTGCTGAGTTTTCTTGTGAGGACAAAGTATTTAAGCCAGGCTTACTCGATGATGGTGAAATTCATCCTTTGATGAAAGTGACTCTTGATACGAATTTAAAGTTTCCTGCATCATCTAAGGAACTTTTAATTCTGGAGAAAAATGATTCCTCTCTGCTTCTTTCTATTCAAAAACTCCCATTCTGTCCGGAGTCATCTCTGCTTGAAACTTTACTATCGTTTCCAGCTGGAAACGAAGACAAAGTTTTTGACCCCGGCATCACCGCTTTCATCTTCTAAAGCCGTGGGTATCTCAATCGGAGTGGAACTTTCGTGTGCTTCAATGTTTATTCAAACATCTTGAACGAAAGTCCGATTGAGATTATCTCTTCCACTTGCTCCCCCAAGGACAAATAAATTCGGGGTCGAGTCAAGCTCATGTGACTCGGTTAACAAAAACAAGCGCTTCGTGGGAGGCACCCCATGCTTATCCATCTATCCTCTTATCTTATTTCTAATAAAACATGAGGAGGGATCCCTTCTCCATATTTTGTGTTTCGTTGTTTTCTGTGCTGTGTCCAGGAATGCCCAATGATGAAGACTCTCGTGCTCGTAGTTTCCTTCACGCTACTCGAGTTTCATCATCCGCTGCTTATTGATATCCTTAAATCTTATCGTTTTACATCTATCTTTTGGCATAATTAATAAACGGCCTTAGATTTTTGTAGGAGAACCCTTACCTTTAAGACATTGAGGACAATGTCTCGTTTTAGTCTGGGGGGGTAATCTGTCGATTTGATTTTTGCCTTGCACTTTTTGCCGTTTTCTCATGCAACCCCGTTTTTCCTCCAAAAATTGAAAAAATCCAAAAAATGAGAAAATTTTAAAATTTTTTTGCAAAAATATAATAAATTTTGACATTTTTGTTGACTTTCCGCTGGAGAGAGTAGGAATAAAATTCTGACTTGACCGGGCGTGTTGAGCCCTAGCTTGTCTCCTTAACCATTTATAATCTATAAGCTTGTGCTAGTCTTTTACACAAGGAGCTAGAAAACGCGAATTCTTTTTAAGAATTTGCAAGTTCCCGTATTTGACTTTATATATGCATGGCTTGATTATAAGGCTAAGCATTCGCGGATCTTATTATTTAAGATTTTAAATTTGCGAAGAACGAGAAATAATAGAGTGGTTTATAAGTTAGATTGCTAAACGTGGAGTAGTTGGTTCTCTTTAGAGCTCATCGAAGTTATTTGTGGCTTTTTGTTCCCATCAACTTGTTTCACCAAAAAAATAGTAATTTAGGAATAATTAAAGCTATTTTGGTTTTGGCGATGATTAGTTTTTATTTCTTCCTTAAAGAATCCTTGCTTATGAAAGTTGGGTACACATCAAGGTACTGTCAGTGTTGCGGTGTAATAGACTATTCCATCTTGCCGGCTCGCAACCGATGTTGGGATTGTTATAAAAGCCGTAGGACTCGGGATTTGGCAAAATATATAATGAATAATAATAATAATAATAATCCAAAGCCATAAAAAGTTTTCTGCATCTTGCCGGTTCGCAGCCGATGTTGTAGACTTCTAATAAAGGCAGAGGAAAAATTCCAAGGTCATAATAGACTATCACATCTTGCCGGTTCGCAGCCGATGTTGTGATTGTTATAAAGGGCCAAGGATCAATAATAATATGAGCTTAATAATGTTAATAATGCCAAATTTCGACTCCGGGGGTGTCCTAATAAAGGCTTCCGTCTCTGGACTCGTAGATGAGTTGTTTCGGTCGCAAATAAAAGGGATATCCTCAAAATCGTGTTAAATCAGAGACCTTGATGTGGACCTCATTTTCGTATGCAACGGTTTTCGAGGGAAGGTTTGGAAACTACTTAGCGTCTAAACTAAGGTATCTTTATCGGCTTAAAAATTATCGAAACGAGAATTTGAAGAAATTCATTTCTCACCAAAAATAAAATAAATAGAGGAAAATAGGAATTTGGGAACGAGAAGTAATACACAATTAGCTTTTATGAGTAGTGTTGGCAATCTAACTTGTGAATAACAATGATTTCGTTTTTAAGCTTAGTTTGGGGACTCGTGAAAAATCAGGGACGACGAATTTTATCCGTATGGTCACTTCTTTATGAGTCGTGTTTCCTGCTCCGTGATCCTAAAAGTTATCGTGAGATAATGATTGTCAACAAAGCCGTCACGTGAAATAAGAAAATACAAAAACATAATAAAAAGAAAAATGGGGAGTTTTTATAACATTGCATGAGGACATTGCAATAGCTTAGTCTGGGGGAATTTTGGTATGTGCTTAAACACATACCTTTTCTTAACCAAAACCGGACCAAAATAACCAAAAACCCGACCAAAATGCCAAAAGATATTGTGTTTTTGTGTTTTTGCATGTGCAGGGATGGATATCGTGAAAATTGACAAAAGACACAAGAAAATCAAGAAAACGAGCACGAGATACGAAAAGGCTCAGAACCGGAACCGGAAACAAAGAAAATGGTCAAAAAGGCATCCCAAGTCCTCCATCTATCTGAAGTCGTCAACATTAGCCCTTGGATTCAACTTTGAAAAAAATGGCAAGATCAGTCCCTCAAAAATCCAGAAATTACACTTTTAGTCCCTATGTTTAAATTCCTCAACATTAACCCTATGTTCAAAAACCGGATCACACATTATAATAAAAATTCCAAATCCAATCCACAAACAAACCATACCCAAGCCCATACCCCATTTATCTAACCCATCCCACCTTCCGGCCCACTATCCCTTTAAACCCGATCCATCCTCATAATATTCAAAACCGGGTCAAACCTTACCCACTCGGTCAAAAGTTAAATAAGATAAAAATAAAAAAAACAAACACACCTCACCTCACTTTACCATTCTCTCTTCTCTCTCTCAAACCCGATCCCAAATTAACCTCCCATGAACCCTAATTACCGATTCACAAAATTACCACAATTAAGGGTAATTGTGTCAAATCAAAGGGCTTCTAGAAGGATCAGAGTATGTCAGAAGGTGTCAGACTCAAAGAAACACACGAGGGGATGAGGTGGCAGCTCGTGATTGGTTAGAACACGTCATGATAGAGCAATCCAAGGGCTATGATGAGTGGGATTGATTTAGACGGCTTAGATGAGCTCCAAACTAACACAGAAGCACGCGGATCACCAACGTGGCAAGTCCCGAAGGTTCGGTGTAAGCCTATAAATAGAGGAGGGTTCTTCCCATTTTCGTGTGTAATTTTTTTTAAGCAATGTTATGCTGCTGAAATGTATTTCGAATTGTAATGTTTTAATCATTTTTATAATAAAAGTTTAGTTTTCATTTACTTAACTCTTGTTCATTTACTTTAAGCTGATTTCCTTATTATTGTTATCAATATTCCTTTAGCTTTAAAATTGTCTACATAAGCTTCTCAGAAGCTTATTCAAATCTTGTAATCATCTAAACTTTCTTTTCTGTTTACTCTTTATAAAATCACAAAAAGAAAAAAAAAAAAAAAAAAAAAAAAAAAAAAGTATAGTTCAGAACTGCTTCATTAAGCTCTATTTCGTTTAAATTCAGCTTGTGGAAGCTCTTTAGCTTATTGTAAGTTAGAATTAGTGTCATTGCTGTTGAAACATTCAAAACATCCTTCGGTCAACAAAAGTCAACGTTGGTGATGATCATGAATTCGGGTTAAATTTGGTAGTCCAAACTGAGAAAAGGAAGCAGTTGGCCTATCTAAAGATAGGCTAGGTTCAAGTTAACCCTCTGTTTAGCTGAGGGAATTAGCTTGTAAGTTTTGCTCAATTTCATTTTAATTCATCATTCAATAGTTTAAGTCTGCTGCTTCTAATTGATGTTGACTGTTTGTATGTTGAAGTTAGTTGATGATTAGAGTAGCTGGTTATTTGATGATAGTTTGATAGTCAAAATTTCCTTGTTAAATTGTTGCTTAGCTGAGATTACTGCATATTTAGTCAATTTTAGGTAGTGTTTAACTGGTTAAAAGTGTTTAAAGTCTGCTGCAATAGTTGTGTTCTGAGTGACTGATTTCATGAATCTATTTGATTGATCAATCAGTTTTGTTTTGGCTTGATTTAGTGTTTCAGAGTAGTTAAGGTAGCCTTGTGAGCTTGTTGAGGCTGTTTTCAAGTTTTGATTTGCTGTTGACTGTTGAGTCTTTTTGATCTATTTGCATAATCTGTTAGGCAAGTATTGTTAGTTAATCTATTAAATAGCTTAATATCATTTAGTTTAATATCACCTTAGTCAACATTCATTAGCTTTGCGCCAAATTTACTTAACCTACTGTCTCTAATAACTGGTGCAAAGTTGTGTGAAAGAGCTGCTAAAATCAGCTTCTCTGTGGCTTAGTCATTCAAGTTCTAGTCGTATTAAACTCCACTGGTCTGTGTATAAGCTGTTTTCCAGCTCATTTCAGCTTGTTCTTGATTTTTCTTTTTCATAAAAAATAGTGATTATTAGTTTTTAGTTGATTTGCAAAAGAAGGAAAATAAAAAAAAAAAAAAAAAAATGTTTGGATGATTTGTATCAACCAGGATTCGAACCTGGGTTTGATTGAAAGTGTAAATCGTTTTTAGTTGTTAAAAATTTTCAATTCAGTCCTTGAGTTTCATTTTTAGCAAGTTTGGTCCTTGTATTTGTTTCAAATCGTTGTAGGCTTTATTAGAGTTTTAAAAAAAAAATAATACAATTTAGTCCATGTCTTTGTTTCAAAAAGTTTTAGTTTAAATAGAGTTTCCAAAATTGCATTTTTAGTCCCTCGTTTTTTTATAAAACTTTATTTTCTTATATTTCTTTTAGAAAATCAGTTTTTTCTTAATAAAATTCATTTTCATCCATTAGATTTTATTTTTATTTTTATTTCTATTTTAAGTATAATTTCACTAATAGATTTATAAATCTCGGGATTAGCCCGGGATTTGCATTTATTTGAATTTTCTTTGTATGCATTTATTTTAATAGCGTAGATTGCTTTTAATTTTTCTTATTATAGTGTAATTAATTCTAAAAAAATAATCTCTCACGTTCACTTTTTCACTTCACATTTTTACGACTCCGATTCGACAAATTCGCCGTCAAACCTTCGTTGGGAGAACGACCCGGGAAATTGTATTCGTTACAATTTCTTTGGAAAAATAAAAATAAAAATAAAAACAAACATCACCCCGCCGAGATTTTGATCGGAAATCGCCCTAGAGAAAATGGCCTATATAATGAGGTTGTAGGTGTGTATCGAGTTGTGAGTTGTATGTGCATGCCTTCATCCTCACAAAACTTATCAAACTCTTTTGAGTTGTATTCCTTTCCTTGATCACTTCTCAAAATTTTATTAAAACTCCCCATTTGTTTTTCGACAAAATTTTTAAACTTTTTGAAAATTTCAAAAACTTGAGATTTTTCTTTCATGAAATAAACCCATGTCATTGTACTAAAATCATCAATAAATAGAATGAAATAGAGTTTATTACCCTGAGATGGATTCCTCATTGGACCACAAAGATCAGTGTGTACTAGCTCGTGAATTTCCTTGGCTCTCCAAGCGACTCCTTTTGGAAATGGTTTTTGATGATGCTTTCCAAGCGCACACCCTTCACAAACTCCTTCAATCTCGTGAATTTGCGGCAAAACTCCAACCATATTTTTCTGGTGGAGTAAATTTAGACTTTGGAAATTTAGATGTCCAAGCCTTCTGTGCCATAACAAAACTTCATCTGCTGTTGTGGCGTTCAACGCAGAGTGTTCTTCGTATCTGAATGTGATCGGAAAACTTCTATTCCGCCACATTGTTATACTCTGAATCAACTCTCTATTTCTTCCTTTGTTATAAATGCTACAACTTTTTCTTTCAAAAACAGTAGTGTATCCGTGCTCTATAAGTTGTCCGACACTAAGCAAATTTTGCATAAGGTCAGAAACAAGTAAAACATCATTAATATACTTGATACCTGTTTTTGTCTTGACCGGGATCTTGCCTTTTCCTTTCACTTGTACAATTGCTCCATTTCCCATTTTTACTTAAGAATTTCCTGCAGTGTCAATATCGATCAAAATACTTTCATCACTGGTCATATGATTACTACAACCGCTGTCAAGAAACCATGTGTCACTTCTTTCAACGTTTGCTGAGTGACAAAAGAAAACATTTCCATCTTCTTGTTTTTCTTCTAAAAAACTTGCTTGTTGGTTTTTATTTCAACAAATGTTTTCTAGGTGACCAAATTGATCACAGTGAGTACATTTATACTTTTCTTTGTACCAACAATCTTTTTCCTCGTGATTGTCTTTCTTGCAAATGGAACACTTTTGAGAGTTTCCATCCAAATGATCTTTTGTCGAAGTTGCCTTGACTTCTAAAACTTCCGAAACTTTGTCCACGTCCACGGCCTCTAAAATTTTAGCCTCCTCGACCACCTCAGGATGAATTCCCTCTTCCATAATTTTGTGGTGGTTTCTTGTCTCCTTGCAAGCTAGATTGGAATGCACTTTCAATCGCCTTTCCAGAGTGGTGAGTCATACGCTGTTCATATGACTTGAGAGAACTTAGCAATTCTTGAATACCCAAAGTTTTGAGATCTTTGGTATTTTCAATGACTGATATAATTGGATCAAATTTTTCGGGTATCTTGCAAACAATAAATCTTCAAGCTAAAAAAAATACACCATCGCGACGAGAATTAAATTATCTATCTATAGATATGCATTTCTCTATACTTCCGACAATTTTATTTTATTTTATTTATTTATTATTTTATTTTTTTTTTAATTTTCGCTCAGAAAAATCACATGTGATTTTTATAAAAATCGCTCAGAAAAATCACATGTGATTTTTACAAATCACGTGTGATTTTTTTGGGCGGAAATTTTGAAGAAAAAAAAAAATTCGTCGAAAGTATATAATAATGCATATCTATAGAAAGATAATTTAATTCTCGTCGCGATAGTATGATTTTTTTTCGCGTAACGATTAACGGTTTGCGAGATATTTAATTTTTAAAAAAATTATGAAAGTTTATATTTTTTGTTTTGAAAGTCTATATTGAACTTTTGCCTACTAATGAGTATTAAAACTTCAACAATTCAACAACGTTATCAAACATAGCATTTTTTTTATATAAGATCCAAACATCTTTAACTAGAAAAGAAAATTATTAGGCTGATCACGAAGATCACGAAAATAACCTCTAGGGTTACCTTCAAACGCAAACCTCTTTAAGCTCATCCACGATCTACTAGGTGCCTTCATCATCCTCTCGGACGATCTTCCGCAGCAGCATAAACAACGGAAAAACGATCGAACAACGGAAAGTTGTTGGTAAAAGCGTTGCAAAAGCAATTTTCCAACAACCTCATGTTGTTGGTAATTTACTTCTTTGAGTTTACCAAAAAAATTTTACTAAAAAGTCGTTGGTAAAATAAGCGGGAACTTTCCCTCCAAAATTTTGCTAACTTCCAACGAATTTAGCGACGTTTATGTGGTTGGTAAATAAAAAGGTAGGTGTTGTAAAAGATTGTTGGTAATGTCGTTGGTAAAGCATCAATTTACCAACGGATCGGTAATTGTTGGTAAAAATTTGTTGGTGCTGGCATGATTTCTAGTAGTGGCATGAGTACAAGCAACTCCCACAACACAGCCACGTGAGCAAGACAATGCCAACGATCAGATATGGTGTGGAACCACTGAACAAGCGATTGATCAGCATGTCACGGTCTTCTTGTGGGAACTTTTGGTTGAATACATTGATTAGGTTATAGAAAAAGTTACTGATGGTAGATGTGATCATGTCGGAGAAGATGTCGCCAAGGGAGTTGGTAATTGGTCCCGACGAGTCAGAGGGTAGGAAGATGCCCTTTACTTTTAGTGGCACTGTGGTTGTCATTTTTAGGAGTTGGATGTGCATTCTGTTGCACAACCCTAGCCATTTTATATCTGAACTTTTAGGGTATTCAAGATAGTAAGCCGTGGTTTATTTAAAAAAATAAAAAAAATAAAAAAAAAAAAAATAAAAATAAAAAAAAAAAAAAACAAAACTAATTTCGTTCCAGAATAAATATTAACTAAAAAAGTGTACACAATTCAAAATTTTTGGGAGCTTTACATTACACGCCAATAAACTTTCATTTTGAACTTTTCAGAACATTTGGATCGGTTGAAATTTGAAAATTTACACTTATTTCAAAACAATCCAAAACTTCGTGACATTGTTACATTCTCGATATTAATTTTGAGATCTTAAATCAGGTTAAGGATAGAGATGTTTTTCGGAATGTAGATTGGTCACATTATTGGCGGGACTTCTTAACCGTTACGTGTACAATTTTTGGTGGTCGTGTTTTCATGCATTGAGACTTGCTTTTATTGTCATTTCTTTTACTGGTTGATTTTTTTTTTTGAAAGGCAAGATATTATTACGAGACCCCGAAAGGGAAAAAACAAAAACAATACAAAACATGGCGCCCCACTCAATTAATCAAGATAATTAAAAGAGGATAGGACCAAAAAAAGAACAAATTACAAAACTAAAACCAATACTTTAAAATTGTCTCAATCCAATAGAAGAACTGCCGCAAGGACATTGAAATATTGATAGCCCATTGCAATAAATCCACGAGTAAAGAAGAAGTCCCAGATTATGATAGTCACATGATAGTCACCTGTGAAAACGTAGAGGGGGGGTGAATACGTTTACCGTTTTAAAACTTAAAACTTGTTGTATCAAATTTTCAATTTGGCTAGTTCTAATATGAAAACTGTCTGTTGTAGTTTATGTCTACCAAGTTGTCACTTAAGTATTATCAACTAATCACAACACAAGCAATCACATAATGCAAACATAAAAGTAAAGAGATAAGTAAAAGAAAGCGCAAACCGAACACGGTGATTTATAGTGGTTCGGCTACGGAGCTCCTCTCCACCCTACTCCACTCCCCGAGTACCTAACTCGAGAGTTACTTCACTAGATCAACAACCTCCCTTTCTTAGGCGGAGAAAACCTTTACACGTTGCTTACTTCCTTTTCCGGTACTAAGCTAAACACCGAGTTCTACTTTAGGGCAGAACCAACACAACGTCGCCTATACAATTACCGACACTAAGCTAGATGACGAGTTCTTTACAAGGGTACAACCACTCCCTACATTGCTTAACCTTTTTCCGGTACTAAGCTAGATACCGAGTTCTTTACACGGGTACAACCACTCCCGACACTCTTTGTGTTTTGAGGACTAAAACACTAACCACACTCACTGATACAAATGATGTTTACAATGATCCATGACATAAATGTTCAATGGATATAAATGACTAATCTATATGAACTTCTTGAATAAGAAGTCTTCAATCATTGAGGATGTCAAGTACTCTTGAATCTTCATATGTTGGAATGCTATGGATGATGTCTCATGATCTTGAGCTTGCTTCACAGGATCATTAACAATGTATGCTTACAACATAATGAAAGTTAGTAACATTATGATCATTATGTAAAGGGTGATTAATGTATGAATCTACATGTTTTGCTACTGATCTAAGTGTGTGAAATGAGTGAGGGAATGTGTGTTCTAATGTCTATTAAAAGTGTAAAACCATGGACTACTATTTATAGGAAAACATGTGTAAAACCATGTGTGTAAACCATGTGTGTAAAACCATGTGTGTAAAACCATGTGTAAAACTATTTATAGGAAAACAATTTCTACAAGCCACGGATATGGCGGATCCCATAAATTGGATCCGTCAGTTATACCAATTGGATCCGCGGGTGTCAGACAAAAAATATTTTCACAAATCTTTCCATATCTTTCTATATCTACTATATCTTTCCAAATCTTTCCATATCTACCAAATCTTTCCATATCTACAAGATTTGTCAATGATGTATGCCATGATTTCATATATATATATTTCCATTTTAAGATAATATAAATGTGTATATGTTTGTAACATGTGTCCTAGTGATCATGTAAAATGAGGTTCTAAGTAGAATGATTAGCCTTTTCAAAATACTTAATTACCTAACCGTATTTTAAACATTCTAAATGGTTTGTTAAGGGTCTGATCATAATGCTACATAACAAACATGTACGAACCTGTGTTGTATCATACGAGGACTTGAGAGGTGTTGAATGTATGTTGAGACAATATAAGATTACAAGTAACTTGTACATTTTACGTTATGTATCAAGTTACATGTTTGTCATCAATGAAAACTAACGAGATTGCTTGCACTAGCAATCTTCCTAACGAGACTGCTTGCACTAACATCACCAATGACCATTTCTTTATCCCACTTTTACTGATTGAAATACTTTAGCATGAACAAGGCAATCACATTTTCTCACAAAGAAAACAGTAAGCCCTAGTTCCAAATGAATTTTTTGCTTTGATCTTATTGTAAGCCTCACTGTTTAGGGGGAGTTTATACGGACCCTCCCATAAAGGGGTTTCGTGTGGCCCTATGCATTGCGGGTTTGTATGGTGTGTATCGCGGTTTGTACATTTTGACCAAAACCCCTATTGTCACATCATAGGGGTGTCTTAATAACATAACCCCACTGTTTATTGTGAGAAACATAATTATAAAGTTCAAGTCACCTTTTAAAGCAGCTTTATGTTACCTTTAAAGGGTTCTAATCCATTATTATAAGTAAACTTTGTATACTACTAGTACTCCCTTCGTCCTAAAATAAGTGTCCAGTTTGACTTTTCAGAGTCAAACTGGTTCAACTTTGAACTTAAATATTTTTTTTGTGTTATATAATACTTAATGAAAAATTATACCATCAAGTATTATATAATACAAGCAAAAATAGAGAAGGTCAAAGTTGAACCAATTTGACTCATAAAAGTCAAACTAGACACTTTTTTGAAACGGAGGTAGTATCTTTTAAGAACCTTTTAATTCAAATATATAATTCTACAATTCTTCATAGCTAAGTTAACTAATTGTTAAAAAAACTAGTAATCTCATATCATATCCACTAATAACACCTAAGTTAACGTCATATAAATCATTTTCATACTTTACCTTTTTCTTTGATATTATTTTCCTTATTTGGCAACTCGGAATCAACATAACTGGCACTACAACATCTGGACCCATTGAGGACTTTTTGAGGGTTTTGGCTAGGACTTGTCCTCGCTAAAGACCTTGGGCATGTACTCGCCTATACCTTGTTATTATAGAAAAAGTAAATGCAGCAACAACAATGGCACCCTATCATTGACGTACTAACATCTCAAATAGTCACAAACTATAACCCAAACAACAACCGAAAACCACTTCAAACAGCAACAAAGAACTAACATCCCAAATAGTCACTAACTATGAGCCGAACAACAATCGAAAACCACTTCAAACAGCAACAACGAACCTGCAACCAAATAACAAAAAGAACAGAAACTGCACGGAATGACTCATGTCCTTTAAGCTTAATACGAACTCGTATATTTGCTCGGAGTCTACAATCGTACAAGCCCCAGGATTTGATGCAGCCAACACGTGTTTATTCGGCAGCAACCGAGTCAACACAAAACACTTGCGGTAGCAGAATTCACGAAGGAGGAGTATGGTTTTGTGGATGAGTTTTACTTGCTATATTTATTCGGTTTTTTTTTTTAGAAGAGAAGTCCATCAATTTATATCCAAAATAGTTAATAGTGGGTAACCCACGTACCCATTTACTTCCACATTTTGCTGCATGAAAACTAGTGGAATTATTCATGGTTCATGGAGGAGATTAATTAGGAGAAAATAAAGGTAAGACATAGGAGACAAGTCTTCTTTACCACTCTGATTAATATCATACGTATCATGAGACCATGAGATAAAATGTGACAAACTATTTTATTTAACCCCCACCATACTCTAAGTTGTAAAGTAATACCACTAATACTATACAACCTCAACATAATATCCAACATACCTCGTTGCTAATGCATTAGGCGACAACGGAAGGGTTGGTGGGAAAAATTAGAGGGAATGGGGTTGTTTCTATAAAATAACAAAGATTGTGTAATAAGTGCTCATTGGGTGAGAGATGGCGGTGGATGGGGTTGTTTGTGGGATTGGTGTATGCCCCCCGATTGCGTTCTCTCTCGGAGCTCCAAGACGTATCTGCCTTACTCAGTGGCTTATGCCTTCTTGAAGGCACGAGTGATTATTAGAGGTGGCTTTTAGACCCTGATAATTCTTTTTCGGTGAAGTGCATATCTAGATTAATTGATGATGGCACTCTTGGCAACATTGGAAATAGTAAGACCCATGATTGGAACCATCTTTTATTTATGAAAATCAATGTGTTTGTTTGGCGTCTTGCGCTTAACAGGTTGCCTCTATTTACTATTCTGGCCGACAATGGGTTACACATTCCATCTATTTTATGCCTTGTATGCGGTGATGTTCCAGAATCGTTGGACCATGCCTTTCTCCATTGTCCTAAAGCCAATATAATTTGGTCTAAATGTCTCAGCTGGTGGGGCATTGATGCTTCTATCAATGATAAATTTGTTCTAGATGTGATTGGCGGTGCACTTTTACATTTTCTGCCTTCTCGCTTTCACAAGATTTCTGAGGGTGTTTGTATGGTTTTTCTTTGGAGTATTTGGAAAAGGAGAAATTATGTGGTTCATGCCACTATTGAGGCTATAGATGAAGAATTGCGTGTCGATTTATTCCCGATGGTTTAAACGAACTCGCTTCTTTAGATTGCAAACAGATCACCCAAGAGTTTAGTTTCTTGTAACTGGAAAGAATGGATTGTGAAGCCTAAAGAGATTTTTGCTTCCACGACAGATGGGTTAGTTTGAGGGTTCTTTTCCTTTTTTCAGGTGTTTTGTCTAGGGGTTTTGGGTGTTAATTTTTTTATGTTTATTTTCCTTATTTATTTATTTATTTTCATTTTCCCCCCTCTTTTTAGCCTTCTTCTCGATGGCTTTTGGTTGTATGCCCTTGGGCTTTTTTGTGGTTAATGAAATGCTTTGCTCTTCAAAAAAGGGAAAAAAATGTGGGTAAAATGAAACTGAGTCGACCTTTGGGAGATGACATGTCTTCGACTAAGGGTTTAATTGAAAATTTCCTCCACTTTCTTAACCGTCAAAGTCTAAAAATGAGTTTTTTTGTCGTTTAGTGAGTTTTTGCGAGGACATCGGTATCCTCGCCAAAACTCCCGCCGGCCATCCCACTTTTTGTTGTAATGTGGTTAGGCTTTCTAACATGGCATAAGTATTTTGAAGTTTTTCACTGATGTATTATGAAAACTGGGCAAAAAGAAGGAAGTAGGAGAAAATAAGATATTTCTCATTCTTTTAAAACTTCAGCACAAACATGTCAATATTCGATCGTAAGTTACGTCACGTTAAATTAATTAGTTATGTCGATTTCCTGTAATAAAAAATCAGAAAATAATAATAATTTTAGTCCACAAAGAATACGTTAATAGCTAAAACTGTTTATAAAGAAGTTTATTTTTAAGTTGCATTAGAAAAATGCATGTGTAATTTATAATGTTACCCTACAATTTAAGTTACAAAGCTGTCTCGTGGTTTTCGATTGCCTTAGGCAATAACAACAAAAGGGGTTTTATTATACTTGTAAACTATAGAGAAATTGTATATAAACTTGGATTATATGACTTATATATGTTTAATATTATACGTATTTATATGCAAAAATAATAAAAATATGTCATCTTTTAAGTGGAACTCCTGTGCGACGGCACCTATTGTATATCCTTTCGAGGGAAGACCCCAATCATTAAGTACATATTAAAATGCTTGTATAAGAACAAAACAGAGAAATTGTAATGACATAGAAAACCCAATCCTAGTTTCTGATGTAATTTACATGAGAAGTCTAATTCCTATTTCCTAGATGCAATTACGTAAATTATTTTCCTAGTTCCAAAATGCATGCACATATTCCCTAAAGTATTCGGTCAGAGACAAAAAGAGAGGTTCGTGTATTTGTATCTAGGAATTTGGGTAGGGAACAAACAATGGTGATTCTCCATATATAGAGTTTAAAGGTTGTCAGCATATTAACTATTAACGTGGCACAATTGTATTACGGTACATTAAGACTTTAGGAGTTTGGTGTTGGCTAGGGAAAATTCGGAAATGGTCATGGAGATACCTCAGATAAATTGTGAACATTCAAGTGTAAACTCACTCTTTTTGGGTAATATGAACAAGGAAACCTTATCTATTTTTACGATTTTGAGCTTACTAGAGACCGTTATATATGTGTCAATTGTGATTTATGTTCCTGGTGGTAGTCTATGCACTTAGTTAGTTTGCAGCTATACTTCTGGTCGGTCCGGTCGGTCCGGTCCATTTGCTCACAGCCCACTTAGTTATGTTCCTGGTCGGTCCGGTTGCAAACAGCCCACTTAGTTATGCACTTAGTTATATTGCAAACAGCCCACTTAGTTATGTTCCTGGTCGGTCCGGTCCATCCGGTCCATTTGCTCACCCCTAAGTTAGTTTGCAGCTACGTTTTAACTTAATTACTCTATTAATTACTGATCTATACTTCTAATCTTCTATAGTTATGACAAGTGGTCTATCCAAGCCCATCTAGTAGCACAAGTTCACAGATTTATGGATTGACTAATGGGCTGCACAATTGGGTTGGAACTTCGAATATCGTTCGTGTATGAATACTTTGACGAAAAAGGTAGTAAAGCATAAGACCTGTTTATGACAAGAATGTATTATGAAATCAAATTTATAAAAACGAATTATATTGTTCTAAAATATAAAAATTCGTGAGTATTTTGTCAAGAATAAAATAAGTTATTTATTAATAAGCGAGAAAATATTTACATGCCCCATAAAATGGTGTAAAAATAACATAAATCAAAGTATTTTATAAATGAAGCATCAAAGCATTTTGTAGATTAAAAGAGCAAAAATTTTAGTTATGCATCGTAAAGCTAAGTTCACTAGATTAATTTTTTTCTTTACATTTTAAAAACGATTTTAAAACATTAAATAACACATTTATTTTTTAAGACTTTATATATATATATATATATATATATATATATATATATATATATATAGTGTTGTATTCTATACAGTACCCATATTAGATGCAGTACTTTACAGTACCACTCTTAACCAATCAGAATTTAATAAATTACTTTCCATTTATTTAAATCATCTTATTTTCAAAGGGTATTTATGGTATTTTAGTATATCAATAATAAATAAAATGTATATCCTAAGAAAATGCTAGAAACCTAGAAACTCACTCCAAAAAATCTGCATTCTCTCATCTCTAGATCTAATATTCAGCTAAAAAAAAAACTGTCAAAAACTTTCAGCCTCTCCTCTCTAGATCTAATATGTCGCCTCTTTCTCTCTCACCTCTCAAACCCTAATTCACCTTTATCATTCACCACAACAATCACCTTAATTAAATCGCAATCTCAAGAAGGGATGATCTAATTAAAATGGCGACCAGCCCTCCCTTCATTTTTTAAATCGTTCAATCCTCCTTGATTTGATTCAAACACCTTATAACACTCTTGTTTTTGGATTACTAATCATTGGATTGTACCCTTAAATGGTTTTTTATTTGGTTGACGTTTCATTCAATTAGGACTGCGATTCAACACCACATATTAATCGATCTTCAACTTCCTCATATTCCTACTAATTTTAAACCCTTTTAATCTCTAGTGGGTTTGTGATATCAATTCTTAATTGATCTTCATATTCCTACTTGTATTACTTTGGTTATTAAATTGGTGGAATCTTGACATCATTATCAATTCATTATTGGTGTGGGGTTTGTTTATTGTCGCTGTCTCCATCTTTAGTTATGATTCGATTTTAAATTTTTTATGCCTTCTTTAATATGGATGTCAGTTGGGTTTTGATTGGTATTTAATTCATGCCTCAACTTTGTTGAGGATCTCGCTATTTTTGAAGATTAGCCGTGGTTCTTCTTGTTTAGCTGCTGTTCTAGTAGCTTTAATTTTCTTGGATTTACTTTTATTTGCTTTAGGTGTTTTGGAGCGAACGTAGTTTATTAGGGTTTGAGATTGCGATTTAAAGGATATTAGGCCTGTTAAAGTGTTAATTTAAAAGGATATCGTCGATTTTAAACGGTTCATAGATGTACGCCAAGTCACCAAAAAATTATATGCTCGTATTTGTGTTGGTAAATGTTGTTAACGAATAGCTAGTTGTTTCATCCATTTTTTGTTGTAATTGACTAGGAACCAATTAGGTTGTGCATAGATGAACTAAGAAGGTAGTATCAAGTATGGTGTGCATATGTGTTATCTAGTTGAGGCACATAATACCCAATAGGCAAGGATTGTGCATATGTGTTATCTAGTTGTTACTTTTGGAATTTTAGTTGACAATTCTACATGAATAAGGACTATGCATATGTGTTGTGCTAGTTGTTATATTTATTTTTATATTTTTTTTGGCATAACTTGATATAAATAAAGACTATGCAATTGTGTTATGCTATAGTTGTTATGATTATAGACTCGTTTGGTTGTCATGGTCACGAGTTATAGTTCGACACATATATGTTTTTGTTTAAGTTTTATTTTATCAACTAGTTTTACAATTAATTTAACATGGCATAATTTGATATAACTAGTTTTTTTTTTTTTTTTTTTTTTTTTTTTTTTTTTTTTTTTTTTATATATATATAATTTTTTAATATATATTTGTTTCAGTGGGGATGACTCAATCATAGGAAAGACGGTGTGTGATGAAGATGACCAACGAATGCACTTGTGTTTTTAGAAGGCATGCACATATGTTCTCGAAAGCCTTGCATATATGTTTTTGGAAACGTGCACATATGTTATAATGAATTTAATAATACTTTTGTTTTTTATTGTCTTTTTATCTAATATCAATTTCTGTATATGATATTTATGTTTTTGATTCGCTATAAATTTAGAGGTCATATGTATAATGTTTATATTGGTGGCTTTAAACTTTGAAGTTTAAAAAATATATATTAGAAACATATACGCGGTTACCTTCTTGAGCAAAAAGCCTTCAATGTTAAAAAAAAAATTGTAAATTGTATACAATGAACACATATAAACTTACATTCTTAAGAAAAACACATATGCACACATGTTTTTTGAAAACTTGTTAGAAAAACACATATGCACATATGTTTTTTTGAAAACTTGTTTGCTAAAAAAAAAAAAAAAAACTACAAATAATTATTTTTTTAATTCCGAAAATTAATGGATTTAAAAAAAACATTTTTTTATTGAAAATATTAAATAAAAAGTAAAAATATAGTTTTACTATTATGCCCTTTTGAATTAAATAAAATCCTTGAATATTAAAAAAAAAAAATTACATAAATGCCATCATGTATTATTAACCATTGATCAAATGATCCAAGGGTCTAGATTGCTCTAAAGTGGTACTGTAAGGTACTGTATCTAATATTGTACTGCATAGAACGCATATATAATATATATATATATATATATATATAACAATGAAAAATTTAGAAAACATCATTAATTTAAGAAATTATTAATATCAAATAACATTTAAATTTGGTAATTTTACTTTTTTTTAATGGCTTAAAGCTTGTGCTATCATAGGACACAAGTTAGAAAATCATTTTTTAATAATGATAGTACGCGATTTATTCTCCCGTTAAGTGTTTGACAGACGGATACTTTTTATATAAAATTAGAGTAAACTCCAAAATACATCTCTGTGGTTTACCCCGATTCGCACTATACATCACTCTCGCACAAGTTTCAACAGATACATCACTCCGTTAGTAAAAGTTAAGCTATATAAATCCCTCCGTTAAAATAAGGACAAACGGCGCAAATTATTTCTCCGTTATCTCCTAATGAGATAGAAAATATTTACACCGTTAGTCCTCTGGGTTAACTGTATTTTCACTGTTAGTCCTTTTTTTACGTCTTCGTCTGTTTTTTACGTTTTTGTCTGTTTTTTATGTTTTCGTCCGCTTTTTTACGATTTCGTCCTTTTTTTAAGTTTTCGTCCTTTTTTTTACGTTTTCGTCCGCTTTTCTACAGTTTTCATCCCTTTTTTTAAGTTTTCGTTCGATTTTTTTCGTTTTCGTCCGTTTTTTATGTTTTCGTCCATTTTTTACGTTTTCGTAAGGTTTTTTTTACGTTTTTGTCATATTTTTTTACGTTTTCGTCAGTTTTTTTATGTTTTCGTTCGTAAAAAAGCAGATGGATATATGTACACTTTTGGATGTGAGGGTTTTAATTATAGCATAAAGTATGTTCCTCCCTAAAAGAAGATACATGTGTGAAATCAAATGAAAGAGAAAAAAGTATAGTATCCTTTTATGTATTGATTTTCTTAAACAATATAACATAAAACTAGATAGATATTTACATAGTCAAAACCTCTAAAAGGTAAAAAAAAGGCCTCGATAAATCCTTCGTCTAAAAAGGCTTCATATTTACCTAATCTTTAAATATAACTAGCTAAAACAAGTTAATACAGCATAAGAGTGAGATAAGATTAAAAAGGATCTCAAGTTTTTATCTCAAAACATAAAAAAATAGATGAAAACGTAAAAAAATGGACGAAAACGTTAAAAATGGACAAAAACGTAAAAAACAGACGAAAACGTAAAAAAACAAACGAAAACGCAAAAAAACATACGAAGATGTAAAAAAACAGTCGAAAACGAAAAAAAAGGGACAAAAACGTAAAAACTGATGAAAACGTAAAAAAACGGACGAAAACGTAAAAAAGCGTACTAAAACGTAAAAAAGCAGATGAAAACGTAAAAAATAGACGAAACCGTAAAAAAAATAGACGAAAACGTTAAAAAACGGACGAAAACGTAAAAAGGCGGACTAAAACATAAAAAAGCAGATGAAAACGTAAAAAAAACAGACGAAAAAGTAAAAAAGCGAAAAAACGAACGAAACGTAAAAAAGCGGACTAAAACGTAAAAAAGCAGATGAAAACGTTAATAAAATTAACGAAACCGTAAAAAAGCAGACGAAAACGAAAAAAAAGTTCGAAAAAGTAAAAAAAGGGGCGAAAACTTAAAAAAAGAGACGAAAACAAAAAAAAAGGATTAAAACGGAAAAAAGCGGACTAAAACGTAAAAAAGCAGATGAAAACGTAAAAAACAGACGAAAAAGTAAAAAAACAGACGAAAACGTAAAAAAGGGACGAAAACGTAAAAAAAGACTAACGGTGCAAACACAGTTAACCCAGAGGACTAACGGTGTAAATATTTTATATCTCGTTAGGAGATAACGAAGATATAATTTGCGCCGTTTGTCCTTATTTTATCGGAGGGATGTATATAGGTTAATTTTTACTAACGGAGTGATGAATCTGTTAAAACTTTTGCGAGAGGGATATGCAGTACGAATCGGGGTAAACCACAGGGATGTATTTTGTAGTTTACTTATAAAATTATAAGCAAAGATATCACAGTATATTTTGACAAATAAAAACGGGATTCTATAAAATTATAAATTTTAAATTGGTATTATCCTTTATCATCTATAAATATAAAATCTTAAATTTTAAATTGGTATTTATCCTTTAAGAATTTATCAATTTCATATTAGGAAATAAGAATCCTAATCTAGCTCTAATTTACCCTGCAATCGCAATTCTATATTTATAACATGCCGATCATATTAATATTGCTATAGTTTAAAGATTTTTCGTGAAATCTACAGGCAGGTTCTGATGTTCAATTTTTTGAGAAATTTGGCTAATGTATTAGAGGAAAAAGGCTTCGGCTTTATGGGTATCTTGTTTTGTTGCATTCGCCCAAGAGTTGACGAAGACGATGAGTTTGTTCCCAATGAAGCGATTCAACCATCTAACGACACAAACAACAGAAGTGACGACGATAGCACCAGTTCATTGTTACGATACATCTCAAATAGGGTATGTTTAAACACCATATTGTAAAGTGATAACATATTTTTTTGTTGCTTAGGGTTGTATAACTTAAGAGGTTGTCTATGTGACTATGTTTGAAAATTTGTATGTTTAGTCATAAGTTTAAGAACTTATAAGATTACATTAAGTTTAACTAATAAGTCATGCTTTTGTCAACAAATGAGACATATGACCTAGTAGACTAGTTGTGTTCCATAAAAGTATATGTATATCGACATTTGAAGGTTAAAGTTATATCAAGATCAAGGATGATTTTGAAAACTTAATTTTTTAGATTTGACGTTAGATATTAGTTTGTCTGATTTTCAAAAGACAAATATGTGTTTTATCAAGATCAAATGCAACCATTAAGTCCAAAAATTTAACATAATTGTTCACACAAAGTTAAATTATTCCTTCGGCTAACTTGTATCCTAATTGTCATTTTTTGTAAAGTCTGACGATGTTCTAGCAAGAGGAGCAACAGATGATAAACGTTTTAGGAATTATTCACAAGTAGAACCTCAACCAAAACCACAAACACAACCGGAACCAGAACCAAAACTACAACTAGAACCACAACCACAAGAGCAAGAACCGCAACCTCAACAACAAGAACACGTTCTTGTAAGTGAACCTAAACAAGAACAGCAGCAAGGACACGTTCTTGTAAGTGAACCTAAACAAGAACCAATTCTTCAAAGTCAAGAACCGGAACCGGAACCAGAACAAATACAAGAACCAATTCTTGAAAGTGAAGGGTTGATCATTCAAAAATCAATACAAAGAGACGAGTGTGTGCAACATAACAAAGAAGAATGTTTTATTTGCTTTGAAGGTACACGTTATTATATTACTCTAGCTTTCTTAATAAAGAAAATATATACCCTTCAATTTTTAAGGTTCAACCTAATAGATCGAATAAATTATCGGTATGTTTCTTTGCAGTACGGGACTCGAAAACTATATGTTTATACTTTGATACGTTTTTTGTTGCAGAATTTACCATCGAACAACCGAGGACAAGATTTAAATGCTCACACTATTGTCATCTTGGTTGTATCTTAGCGTGGCAAGATATAAGCGCGCTATGTCCAATGTGTTTAAAGGTAACACTTTATTTTATATCTTCTTTAAATAAAGGTAACACTTTATTTTATATCTTCTTTAAACATGATAAAATTATGTCGCATTTAAACAATTTTTTCTTTGTATATATCTAAGGTTTTTCGACTTCTTTGGCCGACTAATTTGAATATACCACCAAACAGATACAAATCCAGTAAAACCCTTTCTTTTTTGAGAAGTTCGTCAAATTTGTTTGCACACGTTGGGACCTCCTATAATGATGATGGTAAAAAGTACTTCGACATTCGGCCACCGTTAAACATCTTGTTGCATCTAACGAAAAGACTTCGTTTATACTTTCTTAAATAAAAACTATGATATCAATATGCATACTCCGCAGGATTTAATTATTTACCATTATTAGAGGTTTCCATACCATATGGTTTAACGACAAAAGTCACTCTGAGTCTATACATGTTAAAAATAATCTCCAAAACGGCAAAACAATCAACGATTACACTATTACAAATTTGCGTTTAAACTTTTTAGGTACTGGAACTCGATGATGAGGAGGAAAAAAGTGACCCCGGAACACTTGTCCCTTCGACTAGTCAAGCATAGCTTGAAGAACTCCATATGTTGTTGGATTGTCATTCTTTTGGGAGTTAACTGATATCACGATTGTTATATTTTGAGTTAGAACATGCATGTAACGGCATCATATTTGTGAGTTTTGCACAATCCCATTTTCTACAATGTCCCTTGTTAGCTATTTATTTTGAGTGTCTCTTTTAATATGATATACGATGTCACTTAAGTCTTTATTGTTTTTAACATCAGCTTATTAATTAGTAGTAGTATACAATCATGGACTTGCTAAAATGCATTATGAATAGTAATTTCATGCTAACATGAACAACTAATTTACTTAAATACTTAATAAAGAAGATTAATTAACAAATGGTTGCCTAACTTAGTGAATTGTGGTTTTGTCAAGCTTTTTTGGTATGGTCATGGATCAATTCTTGGCAAACTTAGTTCTTTACATTTCTTTTATCACCAACCTAAGATCACTACTCATACGGGTTTAATATTCTTAATATACATACATGCTTTAAAATTTAGGAACAAGTGAGTGTTTAGCCCAATTGATTAAAGTTGTTTTTCATAATAAGAGAAGATAATTTCTTTTACACCAATTTCTTATACATAGATGCGGGGAGATGCATCTAAATGTGTGATTGTAGTTTATTCACACCATTCTTATTTAAATTTATTTTATTATTATTATTATTATTATTATTATTATTCTTATTATTATTATTATTATTATTATTTTTTTTTTTATCTCATTTGATTCTAATTCAAGTAGATCATATATGGAATTATCATTAGCATTTTATTTTAGTGAATTATAATACAAATATTTTTTGTTTAAGCTAGAGTTTAAGAAAAATTCTTATATTCCTACAAATATAAACACTTATAGTTTTTTAACTCTCACAATCTTAGCAACATTCGTTTAAACTTTGAATATTTTTGTATTTTCTTTACTTTTATGAAATTGTAACAACTTTAGTCTGTTTTATACCATGCGATATAATATAATTGAAGGTCTAGATTCCAGTCCATGCATTCTACATTTCTTTGGAGTATTTATTAAACCGTTTTGCGTTGAATATTGTGATTCCGGGAAAGAATAATGACTATATGCATGCCTCGAACACAATGTGTTAGATTAGTCTCACTTTTTGCTTATTTTGCCATATGATTAGCAATTCATAAAGATTATGTGTGCAGCGGGTTTCAGTTTGGATTTTCCATTAGTAAACTTCTAGTAAAATTTAAGAAATCATGAACTCCTAAAAAACGTAAAAAATAGGAACACATGAGTTCGAAAACTTTAATAAGCTCTACTTCATTTTGCATTTACTTATCTTACTCCAAACTAGGGTTGTAAACGAACCAGACGAACATGAACGGAGCCTTATTCACGTTCGTTTGTTTAATTTTAAACGGACACGAACGTTTAAACAGACAAGTTTCCTTATTCATGTTTGTTTATTAAGAAAATGAGTTGTTTATGTTCGTGTATGTTCGTTCATTAAGACACTAAACGAACCCTAAACGAACATAAATAAATGTAGAAAAATAAATATAAACTTTGTAAAATTATGCTTAACATTTTGTTTTATAAGTGTTGTTTTGTTTAAATAAGACAGTTTTGAAAGTATACAATTAAACGATACGATATATGAACATAAATAAATAAATGAACATAAACGAACGTTAATAAACGCATAATTGGACGTTCACGGACATTCACGAACATAAATGAACGGACATGACTTTGGTTCATGTTCGTTCATTAAACGAACGTTAATAAACGCATAATTGGACGTTCACGAATATAAATGAACGGACATGACTTTTATTCATGTTCGTTCATTTAACAAAACGAACGTAAAATATTGTTCATGTTCGTTCATTTAATAAATTAACGAACATAATGAACTTTTTACCGAACAATTCATAAATTGTTCACTTAACGTTCAGTTCGTTTACATCCCTACTCCAAACTGTACAACACTTAATTACTACTCAATAAGCAAATTGTACAACACTTTAAAAGCATGCATTACTAGACATATTAAATAGGGTAAACTATAAAAACGTCCCTAACGTTTCCATTTTTCGCACTCTATGCCACTCACAATCTTTAAGTAGAAGGAACGTCCCCAACGTTCTAATGTAGTCACTGTCGGCGTATATGGCCGACTAGTCCTAGCTGAACGACCATACAGGCCGTTCGGATTAATGAATAATTCCAGAATAAGTCAAAACTTGGAACATATGAATCCGAAGGGTTCTGTCCGAACGGATTCCCATGTCCGAACGACCCGTTGGAGCCGTTCGGACCAACGGTCATCTCCAGACCAGGAAGTCAACTTTGATATTAATAGTGTGTGGCAGAATTACAGTAACCATGTCAGGTCAGGAAAAAGACCCAAACAGAGTAAGTTCCAGGTGCCACCCGAAGCGGTTGTCAGTATGTTTAGACGCATCCGATGGAGACAAAAAAGGGACTACTATATAAAGGGGCAGTTTCTACAGTAATGGTAACTCACTTTTACACACAGTACTTAATCCACAAAACATACTTATTATCTTACCTTCATATACTTACTCTCACGCCGGAGTTTGGTCCTGGGGTCACACCCGGGGCGAGACTAACGCGTCTACTTTCTTAGCAGCTATCCGAAGGGCTTGACGGACTCAAGGCCGAAGGATATTTTGAAGAATCGCCTCACCTGCAGAAAAATACTTAAACATTGGCGCCATCCGTGGGACCCGACATTCAATCTACCAAAGCTTTAGGATGTCAGGTTCCGAACGTCCGGAAGGGTCGGGCGGAAGGGGTGTCGAAACCCCTCTCGTCCACCGTACCGGAAACGGGGACGCTGAGTCTCCCGCAATCACCCGAGAACAGCTGGAAGGATATATCTCTGCTCTCAAGTCCATGGTCCAGGAACACAATAGACAAAGCACTATGCAGCCAATACGTCTAGACTGGGGTGAAGAGGAAGCTCCGAAGGGAGCCGAGGTGCCAAGGGAAAAGAAAGGAATCGTTACCAGAGACAAGGTACCAGATGCAGATTTGAGCAAACCTTTCAAGGAAGTTAGGAAATCACCCTTCACCCGGAGGATTATCGAATTCTCTTCACCGGAACACAAAATGCCTTCACACATCAAGTTATATGACGGATCAACAGACCCCCAGGATCACCTCAATCGGTTTACCGAGGCGGCAGGTCATGGGGAGTGGCCCATGCCCGTCTGGTGCAGGATGTTTCAGCAAACTCTGGACGGAAGGGTGAAAGGGTGGTTCGATCGCCTTCCTCCGGGCAGGATAGACGAGTGGGCAGACCTGAGGGCTCAGTTCGAAACTCGTTTCTCCCTACATAAAGCATGTACCAAAGAACCTACGGAGATAACAAAGATCGTGAGGAAAGCCAATGAGACTTTGCTAGAGTTCAAGGAAAGGTGGACTACAGAAACAGGGTTCATACAAGGAGCCCCGGAAATTATAAGGATTTCTTCATTCATAGACGGATGTAAATGTCCAGAACTGGCCAAAAGGTTCGCTGATAAAATTCCTAGAACCGTTGAGGAAATGATGATCCGTGTGGATGACTTTGTGAGAGCAGAGGCCGCATTCGCTAGTACCGAACTGCCACGAGGAGAAAGCTATGACCCATATAGGAAGAGGCCGGCTAGACCTTTCCGGAAGGATGATAGAGGATATAGAGGATCAGGGAATGATGGCAGGAATGAAGGGCGATCCGGGTACCACCCCAAGGATCGGCAGACCCAATATCGACACCGAGACCGCCCGGCGCCATACCTTCCGGCGCGCAATGACTATCAGAATCGTGATGCTCCCCGTTTGACGCTTGACTCGCTCATAAAACGGCCGAAGGAAATCCTAGCCACCGAGCAGCAATTACGGTTGCCTCCTCCGAGGCCGATGAGGGATCCACCCAAGAGAGAACATCAAGACAGATACTGTGACTACCATGAGGAGAGGGGACATTACACGAATGACTGTTTTCAATTGAAAAGACAGCTGGAGTTAGCTTTAGAGTCGGGAAAGTTGAACCACCTAGTCAAAGATGTTCGTCAAAAAGGGAAAGGCGCGCCAAAGAAGGATCTCCCGGCCAAGGACAAGATAATCAACATGGTCAGCGCAAGAACACAGCAGAAGTAGCGCAAGTCAAGAGAACATGAGGAAAA